>OX387330.1:6924579-7452079 GCA_947562085.1 Eudonia lacustrata | reverse complement strand
TACGGATTGGAGTTCGGCGGAGCATTGGTTCCTACCCCATCATGCTGTTCTGAAGACTCACACGGATAAAATTAGGGTTGTATTTGATGGATCGGTACCCACGTCGAATGGGGTATAGCTTAATCAATGTCTTCATTCGGGTCCGAAATTAAATCGGGATATTTCGGACATTCTCACTCGGTTTCAAGACATGAGGTTGTATTCGTGGCTGACATCCGGATGATGTTCAGACAAACGGTCATTCATCCACATGATAGACGGTATCAGCTAATTCTCTAGCGTGAGAGCTCAGACGAGCCCATGAAGGTTTACGAGCTAAACACGTACGTACGTACGGTTTGCGGTCAAGTCCATATTTGGCTACTCGCTCGTTACGGGAGCTGGCCGATCGGGAACGGTTACAGTACCCTCGCGCTGCAGCGATCTCGGAGCAGGACCTATATGTCGACGACGTCTGCAATGGTGCACCCACTGTTAGTGAGGCCATGGATCGTCGGGATGAACTCATTCAGTTTTTGGGTCGGGTCGGTTATGAGTTGAGAAAATGGTTGTCCAACTCCCCCCAGCTGTTGGCTGGTTTGCCAGAGGAGTTCCAGCAGGATCCTCACCTTTTTGAAAATTCGGATAACCCTAATATGCTCTCGGTTTAAGGCATCCAGTACCGACCTGTCTAGGACATATTTACCTATCGGGTAGAATTGGAGAGCCCGAAGGTCTGGTCAAAGCGTACTGTGTTATCAACAATTGCTCGAACCTTCGATCCTAACGGTTGGAGCGCGCCAGTCACCTTTCTCCTGAAATGCTTTATGCAGCGATTATGGTCAGCTCAGCTGGCTTGGGATGATTCCTGTTGCGGGCTCCGTAGTTAAATAATAACACAACTGGTTAATGTATCAGGGTATCATTTCTTACTAGTTTTAATAACTAAAAATACAGGTATATATATTAATCTATAAACAAAGAAATTGGTGGGGTTTTGATTGTAGAAAGTCATGAAACAGGAACTGATGTGTTTGCTTATTTTACTTATCATGTTTTCCTATTACTTACATCCCGTTATTAACTATTTACCACGAATGTTACGTGCGATGAATATTGTGCTGACGGCACAATCCCCTTTCTAGAGACCTCTTGATGGACTGGTTGGGTTTTGTTCTCGTCACTTCCAGAGATTAATCGGGTGTCTCTGCCTCCGAAACTTGTTCCAACCGGAAAATATAATGCGTCTCTTCACGGGTTTTGTGACGCCTCCGAGCGCGGATAGCAGATAGGAGACCATACGGTTCCGGTTTTACATGACGTCATCAACCTGGAGGGCGCGGTTTACGCCTGGACTGACAGCCAGATCGTGTTGTGCTGGCTGAAGGCTTCAGTTCACACACTTGAAGTTTTCGTGGCAAACCGCGTCTCCGAAATCAGAAACTGAGGTCCCCTTAACATGAAGACACGTACCAGGGGAGTTGAACCCGGCTGATTGTGCATCCAGAGGATGTCGGGCCTCAGCAATCGTTAATCACCTCTTATGGTGGGGATCCCCAATGGCTGACCTTGAGGAGTTCGGAGTGGCCTTTGACACGGATTGAGGCCCCCTCAAGTCAGGTTACCGCATCGGTGCAGATCCATGCGGTCGAGGAAGACCAAGTGTTGGATTCGGATTCGTTGATCAATCGGTACAGCTCACTAGATAAGCTCGTCAACGTTACAGCATGGATCAAGCGGTTTATTCGGAATTTTCGATCTTCCCGTCCACAGCGTAACTTGAACTCGGTGCTGCACCCGGCAGAGCGAGAAGAGGCTCTTTTGAGTTTAATCGGGGTAGTGCAAGCAAATAATTTCGGCGCCGAACTAAAGATTTTACGAAACGGTCGCCTCAAGTTGCGTGGAGCGATTGCACGCCTGAGCCTGTTCATAGACGAACGAGATTTGCTCAGAGTAGGAGGAAGATTACGGAACTCAAGTTTGAACTATTCGGCGCGTCACCCCCTGTTGCTTCCCAAGAAGGGACATCTAGTGGAATTGTTGGTGATGGATCGACACATTAGAAATTCTCATGCTGGCTGCAACGCCCTGCTAGCTTCGCTTCAGAGGGAATTCTGGATATTATTGGGACGTCGTACGGTCCGGAGCGTCGTGTTTCGGTGCCTGCCTTGTTTTCGGCTCAAGGCGGTCACGATGCAACCCCAAATGGGGGACCTACCACCTGATCGGGTGACTGGGGACGGGCCGTTTTCCGGAGTCGGCACTGACTTTGCTGGCCCATTCATGAATAAAGCTTCGCGATGGTGAAATATGAAGCTCATTAAGGCTTACTTGTGCGTCTTTGTCAGTCTATCCACCTAGGCGGTACATCTTGAAGTAGTTGCTGATCTGACGACGGAAGCTTTCATTGCTAGCTTGGACAGATTTGTTTCCCATAGGGGACTGCCGTCGTTGATCCGTTCCGATAACAGAACCAATTATGTGTTAGTTGAGTTTCTGAATGTAAATCAGGTGGACATCGGAACAGCCCTCTCCCGTCGGGGCATCAACTGGACCTTCAGTCCTCCGGCATGCCCCCACTGGAGTGGGATTTTTGAAGCTGTTGTTAAGTCGGCAAAGACACATTTCGCTCGCGTGATCGGACAAACCGCGCTAACCTTTGAGGAATTACCTACTGTATTTTGTAAAATTGAGGCCGACCGTCAATGAAATATGCACTTGGGCGACTGTTTGGTTGCTTCTCAATTGTCAACAGAATTTCTTCGATTATTGCTCGTTGCGATGGAGTTGCGATAGCCTTCATAGCTTCTCCCTGTATCAGTGCAGCTTGTCTTGTGTCAGCATTAAGAGAAGGAGGAGGAGCTGTGACTACGGGCAGTCCTACGTCTGCCAAAAAAAGGATGTGGATGGCTGCTTTAGCTCATGAAGCGCAGATTCGCACTTATGACCAGTTGAGTAGTGATCTCGAAATCTTCTGATAAATCATTTTTGAACTCTTCCCACAGTGAGAGTGCGTTTGATGACTGTTCAAATGCGATACAGCCGTAGCGCCGCTCTCTAACCGACCAGTAACTTTTTTCTGCCCTTTAAAATTAAATCTGTGTTATGTTGGCAATAGAACCTCTTTGGTAGTTTTTTTACTTTTTGATTGTAATTTTGACTTTTCGCTTTTGATATTTGCCTTTATTATATTAAATTCTTCTCCTTCTGACATTACATTTAAACGCTGCGTTTGATTCTTATACCTATATTTTACCTTAGGTATATAACAGTCCACAACATTTTGTCCTCTTTATTTTTCTGCTCATCAAAAGCTGAAGCTCTTCAAAATGAGACCATAACCGATTTTTTATGTGCAGCTATCGTCCCATAATCACTGGGACAAAAGTCGGCTTACGCTACTAATATATAAGATAGGGATCAGGAATTGATTTGTCTTTAGCAATAATTTAATACCAACCACCTGCTACCTAGCTGACATCCCGGTCTTAAAGTGTTGAACACTGATGCCATTACCAAAGGCCATTATCCTATTTTGAATATACGGATACCACAACAACTATGCTTCCAAAGGCACGTAAAGCCGTTGGTCCCGGCTGCATTAGCAGTCGTTAACACCTGCCTACATTACGAACGTAATGCGGACAACCCGTCGCACCTCGCATAAAGCGGTTTTGTAGGGTTTGTAGGGGGTACAAGTGGGAGGGCGCGGAATACGCGAAAACTACGCTAGCGTAGGTATATGAGCTGGTGATGACTACTATAACTACGGGGAAACGCTAGGCCCTATCCTCACTGATAATGATGAGTGACGGTAGTATGGGCAAGGGTGGGGTTATCCCCCGAGGGCTATTTTCCCGCAAGGGAAAGCCCCGATAATTTATTATTATTTATTGAAATCGGGACACACTAAGTCGAAATCGAAGCCCTTGGGGTACAAACCAAGATGACTGCACGCTTTTACCGGAATCCAATTTTTTTTTAAATTTTTTTCGGGCAAACACTTGTCTTTTTTCTCACCTGATGTTGAGTGATGATAAGGTCGAAGGTGGAAGCTCACTTCCCCCGGAATTCTCAACCACTGAGGCACTGGTTATCTTATCTCTAGCTGCCGGAACACAACAATGCTACACACATTGATGTTATGGCGACATATTTAGATCAGATACCACCATCTGATCTAAATCCGCAAGCCAGGCGGACAAACAAGCCCTACTAGATACCAAACCGAATACAGACACACTTCCTGCTGGGAATTGAACTCTTGGGTCTGAGGCGGTTTAAATTATATTAATGAACATACGAAAAAACTAATAACTTATTTAATAGGAGATAAGGTGACATACCAGTGAGACGTCCCTCTTGAGCACTTGGCAGTGGTACCCCAAGTAAATCCTCCGTATAGCCTGGTGGTCATAGTCCAAAGTGACAGATCGTATACCATTGGGAAGGGGTGCGACCTATTCACATTTAGCGGTCTTATGTACTGCAATTGAATAATATCCTCTTTAAAATCCATTCTGGTCTTTTTTTCTTCTATTAGTTGATGGCTTTGTGCGGTTAGCACGTTTAGCCAGTGTCAACGTTATTTTCCTTACAAATATACTCAAAAATACATATTAGCTGACATAGCGACCTACTTTGGGTCGCGCCTAATTGTTGTTTACTTTATTATTAAATATTATTTCATGTAGTAGTACCCAAATACGCTTGCACTGAACAGTCTAGCAAAGAGTTACCTACAACTTATTTACTATATTTACTTTGGAGGTTTTAATAAACAAACCGTTTAACTTTGGTGATTTCTTTATCTGCGTGCCACAACTACAACTACTGCAATCAACTAACAGTTACCATTCGAAACAAAGCATCCCATCATTCTACCACATCAAGGACGATTCACTCACCTTCTAATCGAGCAGGCCCACTTAAAGATGCTGCACGGTGGAGCTCGACTTATTTTGACTCACATAAGGCAAAGGTATTGGATTGTTGGCGGAAACCGAGCGGTCAAGTCACAATTACGTAACTGCGTCCAATGTCATCGCTACAAAGCAAGTCAAACTCATCAACTGATGAATTTGAAGAGTTTCAACAACTACTGTCTCTAGATTTCTTTTACGAAATTGCAAAACTAGAAGTGGAATGGCATTTTAACGCTCCGGCCTGGCCCAGCGCTGGGGGATTGTGGGAGGCGGCCGTGAAATCGCTCAAATATCATCTGTGACGAGTGCTTGGGGATCAGAAGCTCACTTTCGAGGAATTTACTACGCTTCTTACCAAGATCGAAGCCTGTATGAACTCCCGACCTCTATGCCCGCTGACCGAAGATCCCGAGAAGTTTTATAACTACTTAACTCCCGGACACTTTCTCACCGGCAGCCCAACAACGTCACTTCCAAGATCTGATTACACAGACATCAACAGCCTCGATATTAGGCGTCGCTGGCAACTCACAGAGCACATGTTCCAGCAATTCTGGAAAACCTGGTGCAGCAACTACTTAAATCAACTCCAAACACGCGCTAAATGGAACACTCCAAAGGCAAATATTAGAGTGGGTGATATCTTTCTGCTTAAGGAAAACAACCTTCCCCCTGGAAAATGGGCTTTGGGACGGGTTATGCAACTACATCCTGGTTCCGATGGCTACGTTCGAGTAACTACAATCAAGACGCAAACTGGAACGATGAAGCGGCTGATGAAACTTAGATAAACAGCCTAAAACAATAAAAATAGAGCAAACTCATAGTTAACAAAAAATTGTCATCAAAAAATGACACCGATAAACTAACTACAACTACAAGGAAAACAATCAGGAAAGGCTTGACTGCACTATTTACAGCTTTGTTTACAATGATTCTTATGGTAACAAGTGCACGCGCCCAGGCAACAAGCACACAGGGCAGCGTCGCGACGCCGGGGGCTCAGATTACCAACATAGAAGCCGGGCGGACCCAACTGGGCGGACTATGATGCTATTGGGAAAATACAAACGATACATGACGAATGGATACTACTCATGTACACACGCCTGCACATCAAGCTATCTAAAACTGACAAATTTCTCTAATCGATATTGATCTTTATTTTTAAACGCTAAGGTTCAAAATTTATTAAAGAAATTTGACATTTTGTGGTAGGTTGATCTGCTGCCGTCTGTACTACAACTTAACTAACTACTTTGATGCAACACAACGGGTGAAAAGCTACCTAGAGGGTGTCAGCAGCCTGTGTGAAAAAACTGATCCTCGATACTGCAAGGCTACCCTGGAACAACTGTAGCACGAATTGGACTCGATCAACTACAACAACAGTATCCTGCTAGCTCCCCATAAACATCTCAGTGACCGGAAAAAGCGAGGTCTTATCAATGGAGTGGGCTTGATAGCAAACAGCCTATTTGTAATTTTAGATCAAATTTTTTCCGAAAAATACAACAATGACATAGAATCAATCCAGAACAACGAAAAACATCTATTAGACTTGATGAGAAATAAGACATCAATTGTGGAGCTACAAAATAACATTTTAAAGACGAGCGTAAATAACATAAACCGCCAACTTAATATAATGGATAATTTTATCAACCAAACGGAGTCGAACCTTGCACAAATAGAATCAAAGATAGAAATCGCAATGGCCACGAGCTATTTTAGTTCGGAATCGCTCGCATGTTATCTACTTATAAACAAATTAAAGAAAATGCAAGATCTATTTTTTAATACGTTAACTGACGTATACAAGGGTCACATAGACGTGCATTTGATAACTCCAGCAAATCTTATGAAACAGATAACCGAAATTTCTGGGAATTTACCAAGATCACTGGCCTTGCCTATAGAAAACATTAGAGGAGATATAAAAGACCTATATAAATTGTTGTACGTTAAAGCTCGAGTAACAAAAACTTTCTTCCTATTTGAGATGCACATTCCACTGGTTTCGAACGAAGACTTTAAATGAATACATTGCGGTGGACTTAGAGAAGAGCACATATGTTTCCCTTACCGAAGGCGTCATGAACTCGTGCATACAGATAAAGATTGATAATTATATTTGTAACAAGAACCTGCCAGTCTCGGATCTACATAACAAAAATGCGCCTTGCGAAGCAAAATTACTGGGTCATCGCTCGGCGTCGCCCTGCGGAATAATGACAATAGTCTGCAAGGAAACATGGATTAAATTGCATGCACCGAACAGCTGGCTGACGATTTGTTGCGGAACTTGTTAAGTACACTACGAACTATATGTGAGAATGATATTATGTCATCACATGTGATGAATAGTTCCGGGATTGTTACTTTGGCACAAGTATGTGTGCTACAATCGGAGCAGTCAATTATTCACTCGCACAATCAATATTACAGTAACGTAAAACTCAACTACAGCTTAATGACACCGACACTGAACTCGCCTATAAATAACATCGTCAACGTAAAGCACTACAACTACAATCTGTCGCATTTACAGCTGACTGAAGATTCGAGACTGAGGAAGGTGGATGAAGAGCTGAATTCTCTTCGCACTCAGGAGGATCACCTGCCGGCGTCTATCAGTACGCATGACATTCACCAATATGCCATCATTAGCGTATGGGCGTTAAAAAGATGTGGAGCAGTCTCATGTCCCCAATGGGCAAAACAGAGGACAACAGGCAATCAACCTGTATATGAAGACATCGAACTACAAACCTTACCTAAGAGAGAGCAACCTCGTGAACAGAGAGAAAAGATTAAGCCATCAAGCTCGAGCGCAAGATACCTGCGTGACGAGCGTGCTGGCCGTGGACCTGCTGCTGGGACAAGCAACGTCGCTTTTTCAAAATTAGTTTTTTTTGCTTTGTAAGGGTTCCTCTTTATCTCGACTGTTTCTTCCTTTTCTGGTTGCCAACATGTACGGTCTCACCACCGTACATATTAGCTGACATAGCGACCTACTTTGGGTCGCGCCTAATTGTTGTTTACTTAATTATTAAATATTATTTCATGTAGTAGTACCCAAAGAACAGTCTAGCAAAGAGTTACCTACAACTTATTTACTATATTTACTTTGGAGGTTTTAATAAACAAACCGTTTAACTTTGGTGATTTCTTTATCTGCGTGCCACAACTACAACTACTGCAATCAACTAACAGCATCCTCAAGTGTACGTAGTCAAACTGGCCCGTACATAAATAATATTTCCTTCCTATATGATGATTATGAATGATAAAAGAAATGAAAAGTGAGAAACGATATACCCCCAACCTCTTGAGTATCTCAGTAAAGTAAAGAAAAGAAAAGAAGTCTCAGAAAAGGGTTGCAACATCAGTTGTGTAACGAACCGCAGAGAGTTTACAACGCGTACACGCACAAGGTATAATATACGGGAGTGACTGATTCATTGTTCCATCTAATGTGCAGCCGCGGCATGACGTTGACGCTACGTTTGGAATAGAGGCGACTGCGACCGCAGTGAGCAGGCAGCTTCTTAACTAAAAAAACTCTTCTTAAATTATTGCTAAATTATGGGATTTTATGACTTAAGCCATCATTTTATTTCATTCATCGTGAAGTGCGTCAGAGTTCTAAAAATGACAGATTTGCATAAATTTAATACAATTTTTTATCGAATTATTTTGTGATATGCTATTCGAGTTAAAAAGACTGCGAAAACTAACTACTGATGTGAATCTAACTTTGAACTAATCATTTTGTGTAGGTACACATTAAACTTATGAGTGTTCCGAGTAATATTTTACAATGAAGTTGAAAATTCAACACTTTGGAATATTCATGAGTTTCATAATATTCATGATATTATGCAGCGATATTATTGTGTGACTATGTTAATTCGTGCTTTGGAAGGCACGTCAAGCCGTTGGTTCCGGCCGCATTAGCAGTTTTTAACTACCACCACTCCGCACTGGGTCCGCGTGGCTTATATCCTATACTTCCAGTGGTGTTTCTCGCTCGTGCCCCAGCAGTGGGGACATAAAATGAGTTGGTGATGTGGAGATGTGAAACAAATACAAACCCTTGGATGGTAGTGGATTCGGGCAGGTGTAGCGTACATAGAACTGTTATATACGTCCCTGTTACTATCGTACCATACACCCAATACATCTTCAAAATGGCTGCAATTTAAAAAAGTATTAAATTCACGTCATGTTTTTCGAAGTAAATGCGAACGTTTTACATAGATTTTTTTAATAGCATACTGTGTGCACATGAGAGCTTAATGAGGGTTTAATTTACCATGCCATCACGCTAACGAGAACAAGAATTTGTGTGGATCCTGCATCCAGACCTCCTGACCAACATGGAGAGTAAAGATATTGATATAAAAATCTCGTTCTTCTTCACGTTTTATTTAAAAAGAGTTTGCTGTTGGGAGACATGGGTAACTCAGCAAAATTCCTTTTATCAACTCAATAACTCGGCGCAGCTCTCTACGCCCGCCGGCTTTTGAGTTAACTCAAAGTTGCGCCATGGCGCAACAAAATGAAACGCGCAAAATGAGCGCCATATGCATGCCGGCCAGCGAGCGGCGGGCGTGGCGGCGACGCCGCCGCCGGCGCGCGGCCGGCGGGTGTGGCGGGCGCGCCGCGCTCCCAGTCTCTTTGATTTTCGAACGAAAACGTAATTTTGTTAATTTATTTCAATAATTATGAAAATCTTAAAAATTTAGATATTGTATTGTTTATAACTTTTTTATGTAACGATTATTAATATATTTATTATATTTCTTATACTCACTTATAAAAATCACTAATTTTCTGATTCTACTTTTTTTAATTCCTTCTAACTTAAAAAAAGTCAATGCTGTCAACTCAGCTGTCTGTTAAAATAAATCCCAGCCCGGTCCTGCGCTGTGCGCCAAACATATTTTGAAGAAGTGAGTCAAAACAGACGGCGCAATAAACTGAGTTGGCGCAGCGCAGTGTTACACATGTCTAGCTGTTGCGTTGGCGGCTTATGGCCTTTACAGCATGTACCGACGTTTTGTGGGCGGCAAGAAACATAGAGGGTTCCTCATCGTCATGCCGTATGATCGAAACACCGTCAGAGGGTTTCTAGAGGGGATAGCATCACGCAATCTCCTCATACCCTACTATATTCTTCGAAACATTTGGATCGCATGGAGAGCAGAACAACCCGAGCGCGCTTGTAAAGGCTAGGATCTAGTAGGTACGGTGTCTTAGGTCTAAAAACAAAAATTTTAACAAAAAAAAAAACCGACTCCAAAAAATTTGACTGATAATATTGCACTAAAAAGTAAAAAATAAGCGTTAGACTTATATAGACAATAACTTTATTAAGAAAATATATAGGTACAATTATTGTTACTTTTGGGGCCGGTGCCAGCCAACGAAGTTTTTGAAGCCGGTGCCAGTCCGCGTTTGTAGTCAAAATTTCATGCATAAGATTGAATGTACTATTATGAATATAATATCGTTAAATGTTTATATTAAAGTTATCTTGGCTGGCACCGACTCCAAAAGTAACAGTAATTGTACCTATATATTTTCTTAATAAAGTTATTGTCTATATAAGTCTAACGCTTATTTTTTACTTTTTAGTGCAATTTTATTAGTCTAATTTTTTGGAGTCGGTTTTTATTTTGTTAAAATTTTTGTTTATTTGTCGCTTTTTAGTTGTTCGTTTCGATCTATTTATCAAAAGCGAATATGGGTAGACCTACTAAACACGCTGCTCGTATGAGACAGCGCCGTTTAAATGAGACAAGCGAAGAAAACGATAAACGCCAATCTCAAAGTAGGAAATCAAAAACTGAGTTCGGTGCCTGTCTTCTTTTGCTTCGTCATAGTCGCTTAACTATCTTAATCGAGATATTTTATCGCCACCCGTGAAATACTTATCATTGAGGAGTTCCGATGGCAATCTGTGGTCTTTTTATCAGTTACACTTCATCAAATGATGCTTTCTGAATGCAAATGCTTGACTTATTTCTGAAAATACCAAAATCGCGATAGGTATGCCTACAATATTCGAGGAGTTCCCTCAATTCCTCGAGGATCCCATCATCAGAACTGGACGAAATTAAAATGGGACCACACGGGAAGCACCAGCTTTCAAATAAAGAAAGAATCATCAAAATCGGTTCGCTCAGTCGAAAGTTCCTCCTCCTTTTTTTGAAGTCGGTTAAATAGTGTATAATTAGTGGCGTGTGAGTGACGGGACAGTTTGTTAACGTAATTGATTGGCAATTAAAACCGTTCTAGGTACCAACTGGCATAAGACTGTTATTGTTATTGCATCCGCGATTACTTTGGTTTTGCGGGTGTCCATGGGCGGCAGTGATTGCTTTCCATCAGGTGACCCGCCTGCTCGTTTGCCTCCTTTAAAATAAAAAAAATAAATAAAAAAATCACATATTCGTATTACGGAACGTAGAACGCTACGATAGCGCCACAAGCGAGCGACTGACGAACTAAAAGTGCACGACAACGCGGCGCGTCAAAAAAAAAACCGACCGATTGTAGCAACCGCGACTAGTTGCAGTCGCGTTGCCTTTGTGCAATTAGCAACTGTTGTTAAATAAAACTCGTTTATTTGTCCACAGTCATATATCTTGACTTATTATAATTGTGTAACTGCATTACATTACAATGTCTTTAGAAAAAGTGACGACCATCTTGATGGTGCAAATCAAGTGCATTTCCGGTGTTGCCAACTATATGAAAAACGTAAACAAACAGCAACTGATTTCTTTTTTTCGGTAATAAGCCTGCCGGTTGCTTTGAGTTTGTATTGATTGGTGGCGTGCCATAAGCTTTTTATGGTCAACACTGCTGGGGCACGAGCCTTCTCTTGCACAGAAACAGCACAGGGTTCTCTCGGTCGCTAGTGTTAGTTGCTCGCGCTCTATACCAGGTACAGACATGTACCTGGGCGCTTCTCCTCCCCACGGAACTCTTCGGAGAATCTAGTAGGGCACGGTGAAACGCACTAGTGCGTGATGCCGTTCCCTCTAGAAAACTTCTGCATCGTCTGCTTCGTTTCACACACGGCTCGGGGAACCCTTTAAAAAGCCCCCCCATTAAGCCCGAAAGCTGAAGTGAAGCTGAAAATACCAAGTGGCAATCAACAACTCTGTCAAAATAAAAACAAGAGTCGCGCGCGTCTAGCGGCGCATATACACGGGCCTCGTTTTCACAATTCCAAATACTGCTATGAGCATTGCACTTGGCTTGGTGGTATGTCCTCTTGTTGCTCTTACTTACGTGAATGATCTTCTTTTCCTCAGAATTAGCTCTGTGGAGGTAGCTGTGGTTAGCACATGTCGAGATGTCAGAACAGCACACGTCGCCAGCATTTTCAGCCTCCTGAACACTGTTGTGCATGTACAACCTAACATTGCCGGAGTTTCCTGAAAACGAAAAGTAGGAATACATATAATTGCAAGGGCTTTACCTTATAGCAGTTATGAAGCAGTGTTGTTGCGGCTGTGTTTACATACATACTCCCCATACTAGAAAATCTTTATGGGTCTTACGATTTTGCGAGTACAGAGTTGGTTGTAAAACAAAAGTTCTGCAAAGTGATGGGCACAGACGACCCTAAAAGATTTTCTGGTAGTAAAAAAATAGGTTTGTGTCAGCCACTATACCCGACTCGTTTTTACAACAGGAATAACATAGCAGTCATATCTAGTGCTCATGGCAAGGCCCCATCAAATAGAAAAGAATAGAATACTTTTTGTAAATTTGCTATACCCTTGCTGAGTTTCTTGCTGGTTCTTCTCAGTAAAAGGTTTTCTGTCCAGAAAGTAAGCTTATACATACCGCGCTCGATCAAAACACACATAGACCCCTTGAACTGGCACAGGGTCCATGTGTACTCCTTATTTTGTGCCTATATAAAATAAACTAAAAATAAAACCGATGGCATAATGAGTGACATTCAAAAGAGCTACAAAAAATAAATGCCGATACGTTAAAATAAAACATACCCCATGGTCTTAATACTGCTATTTTAAAACGTCAATAGTATCTCACTTACTCAGTGAAACTTATCAAGTTACAGACGCCTTCGCCCGCCTGCCGCCTATCCAAAATGGTCAAATTTCTTCAATAAATGTTCTACCATATTATTTGATAGACATAAAGCTCAAAGTATACTGAGATGGTTAATGGTAGCCTGCCGTTGCCTGCACATCAGACCACCACAAACTGTCAGTGTAGTATACTGTGTACATCTTATCTTAGTGGGCTCCGCCGAGGTTTCCCTCGCCCAGTAACACTTAGACACATTGTGATCTTTTGTGCAACCCCATCATTCACTTTTCTTCCTCTGCAAAGATAGATGCTATAAGGCAACGTCTCTAAGAGCGAACAGCCTGAAGTTCTCCGGTTTCGGATAAACCAATACCAGTAGTCCCATTCTTTGCCTAGCCAGAGAGTCGCAGTCACACAATAGGTGCCGCATTTACTCCGTTTCCTCTCCACATGAACTACACAAGCTGTTCGCTGATAGATGCATTCTTTTACTTACCTACTCCGTCATAAGGCGTTCTCGCCTAGGAAGGATTTGGAGTGTTTTATACCCGACTGCTCCTTTCATTTTTGGCTTGACTAAAGATGCAAGAAAATAAAAAATACAATAGATAATTACGTATGGGTCCCAATAGTAGATTTGTTTTGTAAACGGAGAGATTCGGTAAGGCCTTTCCTCTTCATGATAATAATAATGGTAATATCTCAAGTATGGTGACTCATCAATTCTGTAGTCCGAAGTGTACATAGGATGTGGTATCTCTACGTTGGTGCCGTTAATTTTATAGGGCAAATCTGATGTTGCCATCATTCCAGGGTCGTGCTCCTCTTTTTCCATTGGTGAGAGGTAATAGTATATGTCATAGTATTTATACTGCGGTCGATAAGCCATAGCTATGGCTATTAGTAGCAGCCTGTATAACAAATTCACAAACATTAATTCTAACTAGTGGTCGCCCAGTGGTCGAAATTCGACCGTAATTTTTATTAAAACATGTTTGCTATTGTGGCTGAATGGGTTTCATGAAGCTGTAGATATAAGATGGTTTGTAGGTACTAATGGCTACATTGAGAGATTCAAATCATCCACATTTTTAATCACAGCCAGGAATCGAACCTGGGTCAGTGCAGCCGCCCGGATTGCGGAAGACCCAAGTTCGATTCCTGGCTGGGTTCTGGCATTGAATTTTTTACTGTATTTTATAAATATCTAATTCAGCTTCAGTGCAGCAATTAGCACTTATAAATAAAAAGTAAAATTTATCCTTTGATATATTTTTGCAACACATATTATACTCGTATATATATTTTTTATCTTTGTGCATTCCGTCTCCTTATGAACTTGTGTGTGCGGTGCTGCGTGACTGAAGAGTCTCCCAGAGTCATTGAAAAATGTGTCACACCAGCATTTCAATGTTAGGGACGTAAAAAACTGTAAAATATTTTGACTACAGGGATTGTATGACATGATCACAGCCGAAAAACTAACAGTGTGTTGTGACAAAAAATTTTACAAATGCCTACCCTTAATGAATTTTCAAAAAAGATCAAGTCCGCCATCTTCGATAACGAAATAAGTAGATGTCATATTCATAATTGACATGCACGAAAATCTTAAAAACGATACCCATATTGAGTTTTTAAAAAAACACGTCCGCCATCTTGGATCTCGAAATAGATGTCATATTCATAGCTGGATAATTGGCACGCAGGAAAACCTCAAAAACGATAATCAATCAATCAATCAATCAAAAATTTATTTGCATAAATATGGTACAAAAACGTTCTTAAAATAGTGTTAACCAGCATATTCTATCGTATACGATCGATGTGCAAATATTTAAAATTACATTACTTAATTACTAACAAATTATAATAAAATCATAGTTAACAATAATACAAATAAAATATAGCATGTCAAATATTATCATTTAAATAGTCGTTAATTGTATAGTACATTTTGTTCATTAACAAATTAAATAATTTTGATTTAAATTTATACAATGTCAGTATTTTTATATTACTAGGCAATTTATTGAAAATTCGAATTGACATGCGATGAACGTTCCTTGAATATAACATTAATCTTTGGTCAGGTATACATAGATTTTCTCTTTTTCTGCCTTTATATTCACATCTATTCTTAGTTTGAAATAGATTGCTATATTTTTTAACAAATATTCCTATTTCAAAAATTAAAAGACAGGGAAGGGGTAAAACATTTAATGCCTTAAACAATGGCTTACAGCTATCTAGGAAGTTTGCTCCACAGATTGACCTAATACATTTCTTTTGTACCCTAAACGCTCTGATGATGTCAACAGAGTTTTCTCATAGAATAAGCCCATACCTCAGCAATGACGAAACGTAGCCGTGATATGCCATTAGAGCTGCTTCTTTAGATGCAACATTCGTGATTCTATTAAGAACATAAATATATCTTTCCAATTTAGTTACTAATGTGTCAATGTGAGCTTTCCAATTACACATTTTATCGATAGTTATGCCTAGAAATTTTGTTTCATTTATAATGTCTATTTTATTATTGTTATATTTAATGTTGATATTAATATTTGTCCTGTTATGAGTTTTAAAATGAATGCACTTAGTCTTATTTATATTTATTTTGAGGTTATTAATTGTAAGCCATGTAGCAATTTTATTAAAGCTATCATTAGCAATAGTTTCTAATTCTCTTTCACTTTTACTTTTGACTATTAGTGTTGTATCATCCGCAAACAGTATGCATTTTTGGTCTGTAACATTTGGCAGATCATTAATAAAGAGCAAAAACAATAAAGGTCCCAGGACACTCCCTTGTGGAACACCGCATCGGTTATAATCATATGTAGATGAAAACAACTTTCTGGTGTTACCAGAAGTTCTACAAATTTCAACACATTGTTGTCTATCAGACAAGTAGCTGTCTATCCAAGATAAAGCCGTTTCTCTAATTCCATATTTTTCTAGCTTGAAAAGATATTCTTGTCACGATATTCTCCTTTCTATCCTTTCTCATCTTATGATTTCATCTGAAGTGCAGGAGTGGTTCTCTTCTTATCTTCGTGACCGTCAGCAGTCAGTCCGCATTGATGAGACAACATCAAGTTGGTGCAACGTGGTTGCTGGCGTTCCTCAAGGCGGTATTCTTTCTCCATTGTTATTTTCAATATTTATTAACTTCATTACACATCATCTTCAGTGTTCGTATCATCTGTACGCCGATGACCTTCAGCTTTATACACAATCACGTGTGGATGACTTATCTGACGCCATTCGAAGATTGAATAGGGACTTGAAGGCGATAAATGACTGGTCTCGTAGGTTTGGTGTAGCCGTAAATCCCACAAAATGTCAATCAGTTCTCATTGGTAGCTTGCGTTTGATGGGTAAAGTAGCGATTAACTCTCTTGAGCCAATAATGTTTGATGGAACAATCATACCGTTTAGTCAGAGTGTAAAAAATCTTGGTCTGCACCTGGATTCTACACTCAGCTGGCATTCACAGGTTGCTCATGTCAGTAAAAAGGTTACCTGGATTTTGCGCTCATTGAATCGCCTGAGGAATTTTTTGCCGTTCAAGACGAAGGTAATGCTTGCTCAAACTTTAATATTTCCCATGATCGATTATGGTGACGGGTGCTATTATGACCTCAACGCCGTCCTGCTTGATAAGCTTGACAGATTGCTTAACAATGGTATCAGATTCATCTATAATTTGAAAAAATATGACCACATCTCACAGTATAGGTCCGAGCTGAAATGGTTGCCCATTCGTCAGCGAAGAAGTTCACGAGCCCTAAGTACACTGTTTTCGATTCTTAATTCTCCAAATTCTCCTTCCTATCTTACCCCCCATTTTCAATTCCTTTGCTCTTCCCACAGTAAGAATCTCCGATCTTCTAATAACCTTCTTCTTCTCTGTCCTTCCCATACTTCCGGATTCGTACATTCTTCCTTTTATATCCAGTCCATTCTCATGTGGAACGCGCTGCCTCTCGAAATCAGGATGGCTACAAGTCGCGATGTCTTTAAAAAGAAAGTCCGCATGCTTTTTCTTAATGAAACCTTGTCAGAATCATCTCAATAACGACCGATTTTAAATTATTTATAAATTATGTATATATGTAGGTATATTTATATATTTTTTTTATTTTTATTTAAGTATTTTATGTAATTGTAATTTATAGAATATTTATTTATGTAGTTTGAATCTTTTGTTACACTGTTTTCTACTTTTGTTGTCTCTCAAAATTTGCACCTCCCATGTCATTTCTGCACCACCCTATGGTTGACTGGTAGAGAATGCCTTAGGCATTAAGTCCGCCATGTAATATTTTGTTGCAAAAGTTTAAAATAAATAAATAAATAAAATAAAGATTAAATATATGAGTCAAAGGTAAAATAATAAAAGAAGCAATTTTTTTAATTAAATCAGTTGTAATATTGTCGTAGCCATATTGATTTTAAAATAAAAAGATTCCGTCCGCCATGATCTCGAAATAAATGTCATATTCGTAATTGGCAAGAGGCCTATCACAAATGCATAAGAATAAGAAATTATTTATTGAAGATCACACAGACATATCAGAAAAAAAATTAATAAGAAAACATAAAAAAAAAAACTAATAATAATAATGGCTACACCGAATGACCAACGTTATCTCCGTTTTCGGAATTTCATATAGATATTTATTTTGATCTCAAAAGTTTAATAAAACCATATAAATAACAGTTTAGAAAATAATTTTTGAAACACATAAAAAATTAAACACGCAGCAAACGTAGGTATGTAGCCAAAATATAATAGACTAAGATGAAAAGTAAAACTAGTAAACTTACTTACTTACCTACTTACAAATCAATTGATACAAACGGCAATTTTTTTTTATCTCAACCAGAGATATTGAATATCTTGATTGGCTTTAGTATTGTCAAAAGTAATGCTTTTAAATAAAATTGTTATTTTACAAAATTTCCGCCTCTGTACCTTTAAATGCCGATTTCAGTGAAAAATAGCCCATTAAGTAATTATAAACTTTAACTATACCCACACTCTTCAATGCGCGCAATTTGCTTAAAAAGGGATCCAAAAAATTTGCTTCACGTATTAACATAAATAATAGAGGTTATAAATTACTAATAGAGGTAGCTGTGAACCAGAAATACGAAGACGAATTGGCATGGGAAAGACAGCAATGATTCAACTAGGCAAGATTTGGAGGGACAGGAATATCACAGGACTAAAATACATCTGGTTCGCACACTTTGTCTTCCCCATGTCTTTGTATGGCGCAGAGACATGGACGCCAAAAGCCGCTGACAGGCAGAGAATCGATGCTTTAGAAATGTGGTGCTGGCGCCGTATGCTAAAAATACCTTGGACGGCCCATCGCACAATCTCGATCCTACAACAACTAAAAATAGAAAATGCACAGTGTCTGTTTTCGATCTGCATGCAACGCTTGGTGCGATATTTCGGTCATGTTGCACAAAGAGGTGCAGATAACCTAGAAGAATAGAAGGAAAAAGACCCAGAAGCCGGAGCCCCAAGTGCTGGTCAGACCAGATCTCCGAAAATCTGGAGATGCCCGTCAGTGCCGCACTCCATCAAGCGACTGAGCGCAACCGATGGAGTCAGTTGGTTGACAGAATGAAGCGGAGTCACGATCCTCAGCAGTGAGGGAACGATTAGGAAGAAGAGATGAATATATAGATATCGTAATGTTCGAGATTTCAAGCCCAGTGCTCGACACCGTTCTGTTTTAATCGCCAAAAAATAATATAGAATTTTGATGACTGATCACCGGATGACCGCTAGTAAACAAGTGGCCTGTATTCAATTTGTTAGACCAATTATAATAAAATTGTATTTTTATAGTGTGACGGGTAGTGATGCAAGGGACTCAGTATTCTAATGCTCATTTTTGAAGCCTCATGACTAACTAAACTGAAGACGTTTTAAGTTATGTTTAAGTTAAGTTAAGTTTTAACTGAAGAAAGATTAAGACTGAGTTTCTTGCATCACTAGTGACGGGCGACCCGCTTTACGCTGCTCTATGAATTTACACGAAACAGGCACGACGCCCGGGCGTCTGCCCGTGCGCCCGCTTAACGCAGCGGACCGACCGAGAATTGAACCCGGGACCTCAAAGTTAGTGCCGATGCCGCCCAAAGGCCGGCGTGCAAGCCACTCGGCTACGGAGGTCGTTCAACTTGCTTACGTCGTATTTACTTAATACCTTATGTCGTTACCTTAGTTCTTGTTATACCAAGTTACAGTGCATCTATTTTCTTAATGTCTCTCGGCAACCTTTGTATTTCAGCTGTCGTCGGATTTCTATCAGTGATGGAGTATATAAAGTTGCTAATGCTCCTTATACTTATATTTGGGTCCTTACGTATGAAAATGACCTTTTTTCTCACTTATTAAAAGGTGTATTACTTCTAAAAGTCAATACCGGTTGTTTATATTATTATACACCTTTAATTAGGACTATGTTACTTATTCAGTTGTAACATTGATTATTAATTTTGTGTCTTTATCGCTTCATTTTTTTTTAAATTGACAACTTTTTTTGTTTGCGGAATTGTTTTTTTGTTCCATTGTAGCTTTGTAGGGACTTTTTTTTTTCAATGTTTGCTGTATTTAGCTAGTGAAACAAACGCACTACTCTCTACAATTTTTATAGTGTAAACATAAATAGATGCTAAGAAAATTAAATAAAACTTTAGTATGAAAAACAAAATTTTATAAAAAATCCTTATACAAAACGTCAATTTCATAGGTAAGGCCTAATATTAATTTATTTTAATTTATGGGGAAACACTTTTGTGTCATAAGTAATTTATTTAAGATTTATAGTTTTACAGGATGTTTAGAAAAAAGGTGTATATTCCCGAAAAATAGCCATGTAACAAATTATAAAGAACACAGCTAAGATAGATAACATACAAAATCATATTTAGGTAGATTTACTTGTTCATAAAAAAACTCAAATTAAGTTTATTACAATTGTTTTGTTCATTCCTGCAAAGTTTTGACTTCTGTTTATGTTTAACCATGAGATTGACGACCAAGAACAACGTATCAGCTTGACCCAGGGTTGTCACTTCACAGTTTTACTTAGTAACAAAGAACCTCTACATCTCGGGCATGTGCTGCTTTTCGGTTATATTCGTAATTTTCCAGGGTTCTATGAACGATACCCTATCTGCCAAATTTGGGATTATACATGTATCACCAAACACCCACAGTTCACACGAAAAATCAACAACAATAAAGTACGTTGTTCTAAATGCGAATGAGAATACATAATAAATCTAATGAATAATTAATGGACATATAAATGAATATTGGGTTGCATTCAGAAATGCGATGATTACCGAGATACATTAAGAAAAAAGAAGCACTGCACTTGTCAACACGCAAATTAATCCCCAAAAGTTTCATACTAATATTCGCCAAAATAGGATATTGATGAGATCTAAAAGTTACAAAAATGTGTCAACCAATTAGTTAATATTAAAACACTTACCATAGTATTAGATTGCGAAATGTGACAGGCATGCTGAATCTTTGACAGTGAAAACGGAAATTTACAGATGTGGCCTTTTAAACACCACCTACATGTCTTGAATTAATTCTGGGGTTGCCAAACCGATAAAACAAAATACCCAAAAAGACAGTCAATCGTATTACAACGCTTAAATATGTCTCCTTAACCTTTCACGTGGTCTATTAGTTATGTTTCACCACTACCTAGTCTTGGACCCAGAGGTACCAGGTTTCAGTCGAGTTGGTGATAGGGCCTGTTTTAAATCCTTCTGGTTAGAAGTTTAAAGTGTAGTATCACAAACTGCGGTAAGCTATTAAGGTTATACAAAAGCTTCTTTTTTTTTGGAGGGAGATTGCTGATTGCCTCAAACGGCATTTTCAGCTTCACCAGGCTTTTTTGAGGGCGGAGAGGTACTTAAAGGGTACCTCAAGCCGTGTGAAACGAATCACCTTCGGAGGTTTTTTAGAGGGAACGGCATCACACACTTAAAAGTGCGCGCTCCCCGTGCCCTACTAGATTCTCTGAAGGGTTCGGATCGGATCGGATGTACAAACGCGCTCGAGCGACGCACACATACACAGCCTTGCAAGAAGTAATATAGCATTTTCACATCACCTAATGAACACCTCACATGTTATGGTTTAGTTAAATACCGCGTTATAGTTAAAAGTGGCCGTAACGTCTTATTTAACTAAACCATAACATGTCAGGTGTTCATTAACTGACGTAAAAATGCTAAATTACTTCATTCAAATAGTTTGTTGAACATAATTTGATTTTCTATCTAATTACTAGATAAGTTTTTTTTTTATTGGCGGTGCTAGTGTGCGGCGTAAACGCTCTTAAGAAAACGATAGCTAAGTTCGAAAAAATTTTAACAAAAAAAAAAACCGACTCCAAAAAATTAGACTGATAATATTGCACTAAAAAGTAAAAAATAAGCGTTAGACTTATACAGACAATAACTTTATTAAGAAAAAATATAGGTACATTTATTGTTACTTTTGGGGCCGGTGCCAGCCAACGAAGTTTTTGAAGCCGGTGCCAGTCCGCGTTTGTAGTTAAAATTTCATACATAAGATTTAATGTACTGATTATAATATAGTATGTCGTTAAATGTTTATGTTAAAGTTACCTTGGCTGGCACCGACTCCGAAAAGTAACAATAATTGTACCTATATTTTTTCTTAATAAAGTTATTGCCTGTATAAGTCTAACGCTTATTTTTTACTTTTTAGTGCAATTTTATCAGTCTAATTTTTTGGAGTCGGTTTTTTTTTTTTAAATTTTTGTTTATTTTTCGCTTTTTAGTGATTCGTTTCGATCTATTTATCAAAAGCGAATATGGGTAGACCTACTAAACACGCTGCTCGTATGAGACAGCGCCGTTTAAATGAGACAAGCGAAGAAAACGAGAAACGCCTATCTCAAAGTAGGAAATCAAAAACTGAGTTCCGGTGCCTGTCTTCTTTTGCTTCGTCATAGTCGCTTAACTATCTTAATCGAGATATTTTATCGCCACCCGTGAAATACTTATCATTGAGGAGTTCCGATGGCAATCTATGGTCTTTTTTATCAGTTACACTTCATCAAATGATACTTTCTGAATGCAAATGCTTGACTTATTTCTGAAAATACCAAAATCGCGATAGGTATGCCTACAATATTTGAGGAGTTCCCTCAATTCCTCGAGGATCCCATCATCAGAACTGGACCAAATTAAAATGGGACCACACGGGAAGCACCAGCTTTCAAATAAAGAAAGAATCATCAAAATCGGTTCACTCAGTCGAAAGTTCTGAGGTAACAAACATAAAAAAAAAAAAAAAATACAGTCGAATTGATAACCTCCTCCTTTTTTTGAAGTCGGTTAAAAAGAATAAAATGTATGGGATTGACATAAGCCGCGCTAAATCACGTGGTCAATCTTATGTCAATCCCATACATTTTATTCTTTTCGAACTTCGTTATCGTTTTCTTAAGGTTACTTTGGCTAAGTCTACTGTTCCGAGATCCGTGTCCGCGGGCAAGGGGTCTATGTGTGCATTACTTAAGTGCGGTATGTATTACAAGCTTACCTTCTAAACGACTTTGACGACCTCTTTGGTCGAGTGGTTTGTACACCGGTTTTCATGGTGTCGCTATCTCTGAGGCCCCGGGTTCGATCCCCGGTCGGGTCAATTTAGTAATTATTGTTTTTCTAAATTGTCTCGGGTCTGGGTGTTTTCTATGTATAATAAGTATGTATTTAAGTATTTTAAGTATGTTTATCCGTTGTCTAGTAACCATATAACGAGTTTCATAACGAAACTTCTCTTGGGCTAGATAATTGGTGTGAGTGTAGGAATCCTCCTTATTTTGTGGTTGTCTTGTGTGTTCCAACGGTATGGTAAGTAGTCTCTTAATGTCTCTCAGTAGGTAGTCTTTTAATATGGGTGCCAAGTGCGAGTTTTATTCGCCTTTGGATCACGTTAACATCAACGAGAATTGGAATTGCAAAATTTAAACTCTCAGTTTTCACGAGAAGGTTCCACGTTTCAATGCCAATAACATTTTCGTTAACTTTTGTTTTATAGATGGGTAAGCAAATGACTTCCTCATTCTGGGTAAAGTCCGTTTGCACCTTTGTCCTTTCACCTATTCGCGTTTCGGCCATATCATTAAGTGATGACGTCAGGAGAGACAAATGCATACCCGTATCTATATCTATATTATAATATTATAAAGCTGAAGAGTTTATTTGTTTGATCGCGCTAATCTCAAGAACTACTAGTTCGAATTGAAAAATTATTTTTGTGTTGGATAGTCCATTTATCGAGGAAGGCTTTAGGCTATATAACATCACGCTGCGACCAATAGGAGCGAAGCATTAGTGAAAAATGTTGCAAAAACGGGAACAAGAGCCTAAAAAATTAAAAATGCTGCCGAAAGTCACTATTCCGAGCGGACGAAGTCGCGAGCACAGCTAGTGAAATATAAAGAGAAGCGCTACCTTGTAAAAAGTTGAGTTAAGAAAGAGAGAAAGAAAGAAAACACATTTATTAGTAAACACTAAATACAATAAAAAATAATTAATGTAAAAAATACATTTGGCCGCAATGTCTTTGAAGGATATGCAACGCCAGTCGATTGTTAATTAAACTAATATGTAAAAGTGACATAAACTTAGTTAAACGTTTTACCCAAAAAAAAAAAAGTACCAAACCTAAACACATGGCAACACTATGCACGGCATTGTTTATTCCTCTTCTCATACTTACGTTGTTTGAAAACAGATATTTTCTTGAATTTGCTGAATGTTAGGAATTTGTGACATTTTCTTTTTATTAATTGGTCTCATCTCATATGATTGTAATTGACGTTTGTTGAACTGGATATCATATCTGTTATTTAGTTAATGATATTTATCTTATTCCAAATATTATATTCTATTCGATTCTCTTAAATGGAAACTATACGGGCGATAACTTAGACTTATACGAATTAAACCACTTTTAGTCCAATGGCTGTAACTACAGGATGTCAGGAACCAAGCAACCAAGTAAAATTAACGCCGTGTTAATATTCAAAATCATATTTAATTTTTGTAAATAAATTTCATCGTCATCATTAAATCATTTTGATATCCCCCATCGCTGGGGCACGAACCTTCCATGGATGGATAGGAAGAACGGGTCATAAACCGCCACGCGGGCTCAGTGCGGATTGGTAGTTGTTAACGAATGACCAACGGTTTTACGTGTCTTCCGAAGCACGGAGGAGCTCGAAATGATAAAAAATGTTTGGTCACCCATCCGGTGACCGGCCTTTGCAATTGTTGCTTAACCTTAGCAATCGCAGACCGGGCGCGCTAGCCACTGCGCCATCGACCTCCTCTAAATAAATAAATAAATGTTTCTTATTCTTATTCTTATTCTTATTCTCTAAAAAATAAACAGTTTTTCCTTTATTTTTATTCAACTTTAGGAGCGACGTAATTTCACTTTTTAGCAAATAACCTCAGCATCTTGGCCATTTCTGGCATGTTCATAATTTTCCGGGGTTCTATACATTCTAGTGATAGTGGTCGGTCGCCCAGTGGACGAAATTCGACCGTAATTTTTATTAAAAGTTGTTTACTAATTCGGCTGAAAGTTTTGTACGTAGGTACCAATCATTTAAGGATGGCCATGACAATTTAAAAAAAATGTGTTTGACATTGACATATTCAAATCATGCAAATTTTTAGTGTTCCTTACCTCAAAAGGAAAAAATGGAACCCTTATAGGATCACTTTGTTGTCCGTCTGAAAGTCTGTCTGTCTGTCTGCTGTAAGACCCTTTATCTCGGGAACGCGTGGGTGTATCGAGTTGAAATTAAAACCATATACTCAAGTCTGCGGTCAGCTGTGAAAAAATCAAACTTTTAAGTTAACGAAAAAGAAAGATACGGCCGTTTATGTCGCAAAAACGTATATTTCGACACTCTCAAGAGAATCAAAATTCAGGTATTTGCCGTTGACCTAGAACTATGAAGTTTGGCAAGAAATATCATCTTATACTATAAGTACAGGGAAAAATCTGAAGACTATACACAAATCACAAAAACAACAGGGTTTTTATGCAAGGAACGGGGGTCCAAATTTTGAAGTAAGTTAACCGTGTCATTTATTTATTTATTTATTCAAGAAAACTCACTGGCTTACAGTATACACCAAAGCGCCAACAAGAAAAACTTTTTTACATGCATTGATTAAAAATTACATTTAAAATCTTACAAACACATTTCAAAATAATAGATACTAATAATAATAATAATAGTTATAGAACAATTCAAAACAAAAGTCATTTGAAAGCAGATCAATTTTGCAAACACAATGTCAATAGCAATCATATTAGATAGATGTCAAGTCGATAATAATATTAATACAACATAAACATTAAGATTAAATAGGTTATCATGTCATACTAACTAATACTGAGATACATTGATAAGCACGTCAAGCTATAATCATCACAGATCGATGTCAAGCCAATACTATTACATCAAACATTGAGATTAAATAAATTATCGTGTCATGTGGGGTATCGTATGAAAGGGCTTCATTTGCACAAACTTGAACAGATTTTAAATTATTTTTATGATGTATAGTTTTCGATTTATGACAAAGAATGAAAAAAGAATTACCTTTTCCCTCTTTTATAATATGCATAGGTACCTAATAACTTTGGTGTATGTAGTACCTACCTAACAGTTTGCACAGTTATACGTACCTACCTAATTAGCCCTTTTTTATTTTGTAATTAAACAATCTTAAATAGGTACCTATTTAGAATTGTTACCTATAATCCGGCCGCTGCGAATGGACACTGTGAGTGTAGGTATACCTTTTGAGATGTTTAACGTCCGGTTGATTGTTGTTTATCACCACGATGTCTAATGTATTAAATGTTGCTGTAGAATGCTTAGATACTGCTATTTAAGAAAACAGCCGCAATGGTACCTAATATTTCTCGCCTGATTGATGTAGGAGATTTCAACATTTTAAAACCAATCCCCAAAATGCAATTTCATTATATTTTTCTTCTATAGGCATTTGTAGTGCTAGTGCTTATTAAGGCGACGCATTGCAAATTTCCGTGGCGAGGATCTTGATTTTTCCCAACAATTACAAAACATATGAAAGTGATATTTGATGACATGATTTTTCATTTAATTAATTTCATATTGCTAGTTGCAGAAACACGATTTGTTGACTTTTATAACAGAGAAAAAAAATATCAAAGTAACCTCTTTTAAAACATAGATTTGCATTTTACAGGCAAACCAGACCAATTTAAGCATCTAAATTTTCTTAGTAGATTAGTCTTAACACTCATTTCAATATACGCCTGTGACGGTGCAACAAGTTTATAGCTTCGTCGCTTTATGCACTCCTGGTACTTTCGCTTGGGTTTGGTGCACGTTGCAGTAAGCGGCGCGCGTAAAAAGGTTGTTACTATACATCTGCGTACTCTTGCTGTTTCTGCGGGCCTGGTACTACAATCTCACATATTATGATGCCTTTAAAACGCACACCGCCCGCCTCCCCCGCACAGTTGCCACCCCCCCTCCCCTCCCCTCCCGCTCCGTCAGAAACCAAACCAGCCAAACCAAAGACGGCTAAAGCCAAACAGCACAAAACGACTGAGAGGTTACCCGTGGAAAGTCTTGCTCCGCCGGAGGTTTCTAATTTCACCATAAGGAAGACAAGGCCCCCACAATCGTCCGATTGCGAAGAATTTGACGGCAATCTTTCAAGATTTATGTCGGATATGAGGCTTATGTTGAATGAGTTTCAGAAGCAACAGGATACTAGGTATGATAAATTGCTGCAATCAGTACAGGACATTAAGGCCTCCTTGGACTTCCTGGCACAACAAAACGAGGTGCTAACAGCCCAGGTCAATAAGTTAGAAGCCGAACAAAACTCTTATCGACAAACAATCACCATGTTGGAAAATAAAATAGAAAATGACGAGCGTTATGTGAGAGCTTCATGTATCGAGATAAGAAATGTTCCTGCACAGAAGACTGAATCAAAGCAATCACTCATAGAGACTGTTGGTAGTATAGGTAAGGAGCTGAACATTAGTATTCAATAAGAGATGTTTTTAGAATCAGCTCGAAGCAGCAGGAAAACCGCACCATCATAGTTGATCTCGGAAGTGTACTAACTAAAGAAAAAATCATTGCCGCCTATCAGGGAAAAGTAAAATCAAACAACTATCTGACTACAGAAAAACTGAAATTCAGTGGCCCAGCAAAGAGAATATTCATCTCCGAAAATCTCTCTACAAAGCAAAAGAAGTTATTTTATCTATCCCGGGAATTTGCAAAAATGAATGACTTCAAGTACTGTTGAGTAACAGGCCTAGTTTGAGACCAATGTTTTTACTTCGATACCCGAAGAGATGCCAAACTTCCTTAACAAACATAATGAAAACAGTTTAAAAATCCTACAATTAAACATTCGTAGTATCAATCATAAGTTTGATGAGTTTAAAGTTTTACTACTTCGTATGAAAATTTGTATTGACATTATAGTCTTAACGGAGTGTTGGACTAAAGCCTGTCCCATCATTCCTTCTCTTCCAGGATTTACCCATAGTTCTAAATTTACATTACAAAAAAATGGAGTAGTTGTATATATTCGCCAAGGTATTTTATGCAAAGTGACAACTCCAAACTTTCAGGAAGCAAATTGCGTCTTGTTACAGCTTAAAAACATCTCGATTATCGCTCTATATCGGTCCCCTTCCTATAGGAAAATTGACAAATTTCTTGAATTTTTCTGTGTTCTGGATGAAATTAAAGGGAATAGATCTGTAGTGGTTACTGGAGACATAAATATTAACATTAACATATCTACTGCAGATAGCGAAAATTATCTTAACCTCTTAGCATCCCATGGTCTTGCCCCGGCATATACGAGCCCTACACGAGAAAAAAGTTGTTTGGATCACTTCATATATTGGTCTCCCTCAACTCCGACATCGATAATAGTTGACACTAACATTACTGATCATGCTCCTGTTTTGTTTGTAACCAATTTAAAACCTAAAGCTAAAACCCTAAATACATTCACCACCAAAATTGATATACCTACCATTGTATTTACCCTTAAAAAAACTGACTTCACTGACATAATGGCGACCCAAGATGCAGATTTGGCTGTCACAAAATTGGTCCAAACTATCTCTTCGCTTGTTAAACAATACACTCTAAAGATTAAAACTCCAAGTCGTAAGAGAATAATCAAACCTTGGTTGACCCCTGGGCTTCTGCGATGCATACGCCATAGAGATAAGCTTCACAAGAACTATTTAAAGAATAAAGAAAATAAAATGAACAGAGTTATATTTACTAGTTATCGAACTTACTGTAATAATTTACTAAAGAGAATAAAATCATAATACGAACGTAATGAGTTATCCAAAGTCAAAAATAACCCCAAAGATACATGGAAAATTATTAAAAGGTCACATATTTAAACCGCAAAGAAAATCCATCGCATAAACTATTAACAACAGCTCATGATGCATCTCTATCTCAGACATAAACAAAGTAAACCGATTTTTTGCAAATGTAGGTAAAGACCTTGCATCTAAAATCACTAAAGATAATACCAGTAATTCACCAAATCACACGTACTCTATAAAAACTTCTTTTAGTAACACCTATCAATCCATGGCACTGTTCGACGTTGATGATCGAGAAATCGAAAATATTATCTGCAATCCTAAAAATGACTGCGCTGTAGGCTGGGCGGAATTCTAACTTCAGTTGTTAAAGCATCCAAACAAATACTTACTCCTGCTCTAACCGGTCTATTTAATAGGTGTATTGCTAACGGTGTTTTTCCTACAGCTTTCAAAAAAGCCTTAGTTCACCTAATCTTTAAGGCTGGGGATGAAGACAGTGTCAACAACTATAGACCCATTTCAGTTCTTAGTGTTTTATCCAAGTTATTTGAAAAACTTCTCAACAAACGACTGATCGATTTCCTTAACAAACATAATATACTATCAGACAACCAATTCGGTTTTAGAAGACAAAAATCTACTGAGGACGCGGTACTAAGCCTTACTACGGAAATTACTCGAAATCTAGATGCAGGACGACAGGCTATGGGAGTATTCTTGGATTCCTCAAAAGCATTTGACACTGTCTCCATTCCTATCCTTTTAAGAAAGTTGGAAGCGGTTGGCATACGAGGTTCATCACTGGAGATGTTTGGGAGTTATCTTTCGGACCGTAAGCAGGCTGTTGTGATCGGTGACGTTACTAGTGAGGAGGAAAATATTATATTCGGAGTCCTTCAAGTGAGTGTCCTCGGTCCAACATTATTCCTCGTTTATGTGAACGATCTATGTGACCTCTATATGAAAAGCTGTAAACTGATTACTTATGCCGACGACACAGCCATCCTTGTTTCAGGGAAGGATTGGAACGAAGTTTATAATTATGCTCAATCAGCGTTGAGAACCGTCACTCTTTGGTTAAACTCAAACCTGCTGACCTTAAATGTCTCAAAGAGTAAATGCCCTCAACTCCGATATTACTTAGAGCAAAGCTAATCACTTTGATACGTTTCTTTATAAGGATACTACAAAATAGTAAAAAAATGATCACTGGCCACAAAAAAAAAAATGACGCCACTGGTCTATACAAAATTACCCAAACCTCTTTCTCTCAAACAGAAATTTTAGATTTGTGATCAAATTTTAAACTATTGATAGTTAGGATTTGGGTTTTCTGTATTTTTACAGATTAATACACATTTTAACAATAAAACAAGCAAAAAAAATCTTAAAAAAACACCACTCAGAAAAAGTTATACCTAAAACAGCCTAAAATTTAAAAAATATTGAACTTAAAACAAAAAAGTCATATCTCATAAACTACAAAATATTGCGGAACATACATGGGGGTTCAATGGATAGATATTAGTGTCCCCTGACCACAGACCTCCGCTGGTACAGGTTACCTGGGACTGTATATGATGTGTAAACAATCTTTAGAAGTGGAAGCTCAGCGAGCAATGCAACAAACTGTTTAGAAATATTTATTTTGGCGTCACATTACTTTAAATTAATTGCAACTAAATTAAGTAGATATTTGTTTTTAAAAATGTAAGTGTACACGTACATTGTCTGACGCAATTAGTTAGGTCTGCATTTTATAGGTCGAGCACGGTCAAGGTCATTTCTTGCTACTAAATAATGTATCGAAAGATTAATCGTAATTTGTAATGTACGTATGTAATTTTGTTTTTACGTTTTTAATTTTTTTTTCAAGGGCCTGTGCCAAAGTCACAACATAGTATCACGTAGGTAACGTACCATTTGTAATGAACATTGGAAATCATCAGAACGTGATGTAATTGCTGTGTAAACAATTTCTGATCCATTTCCTAATCCGTGACATTTCCAAAAATATAGCATTTACTCCCGCTACTATTTTTGTATTATTTAAACTTTGTTATTTAATTTATTAAGTTAGTTCGAAAGTAAGAGTTAAAATATATATATATCAACACTATCACCGCTGTTTATTTCCTCCAAAGTTCGTAATAGCACCCACAAAAACCTAAAAAATGATACCCCAAATGACTTTTATAAAAAATACCACCGCCTTCTTGAATCTCGAAATAGATGTCATATTCATAGTTTTCACCCACGAAAACCTTAAAAACGATATCCATAATGATTTTTTTTAAACACGTCCGCCATTTTGGGTTTTGAAACAGATGTCATTTTTATAATCGGACCCACAAAAGCTTCAAAAACAACAATGACTTTATTAAAAAAAAACAATTTCCCCATCTTGGATCTCGAAATAAATGTCATACTTTTATTGGGCACCCACGCAAAAGACGAATAGAACCTTAGAATAATAACTAAAGCGAAATAATAATTGTTCTAAGGATAGAGCTAATAAAAAAATTTACTCCCCGCCTTTTTGGACCTCCAAATATAGAAGATGTCTTAATTATTCATAAACAGCAACTCCGATATCAATATAAAATTTAAAAAAAACCATAATAATAGTGTCTGTCATTAACCCCCTCTGATTCCATTTTCGAAACAAGGTTTTATTAAGGCTGCACGGATTCTGTCTAGAGCTAGAGCAATGAAAAATAAAAAAGATAGAATATGACTTTGGATTGGCATTTTTGTTTAATATTAGTAGGAGGCAAACGAGCAGGCGGGTCACCTGATGGGAATCAATCACCGCCGCCAATGGACAACCCGCAAAACCAAAGGAATTGCAGATGCGTTGCCGGCCTTTATGGAAGGAATAGGCTCGTTTCTAGAAGATCCCTAAGTCGTAATGGTCCGGAAATACCGCCGCTGGGAGCTGGTTCCACATCACTGTAGTAATTAGCCAAATCGGTCCAGCCATTCTCGAGTTTTAGCGACTCAAACGAACAGCAATTGATTTTTATATATAGAAGATAGAATATGTATATGTATTATTCTATCTTTATCTATCTATCTATATATATATATATATATATATATATATATATATGTATATTTTTATACATATGTGGAAAGCCAAAAAAGTGCGCCGTTACGGTCGCGACCAGATTTATTTATTACTTTCACGTGCAACCCAAAATGAATAAAAATCACTAATCTGTTATTATCCGGTCAATCATCCAGCGATCGTCATGACATAACAGCACGAGTGTTCAAGCAGAAATTCAAAGCGCTTATGAACTTCAATGTAAAATATCATGTACGATGTTGAATGTACTCAGTAGAGTGGCAGAAGAAAGGACTGCCTCATGCGCATATTCTTTAGTGGATGGTTCAAAAAATAAGACCAGATGAAATTGACTCAATAATTTGCGCACGAATTCCCGAAGTAAATCTAGAATTGTATGATATTTCATACAATGAAGAAGAACATGATTCATGGACCGTGTTGTGAACTCGATTTGCATTACGCGTACGCCGACCGATATTTTGACGCCTCATTCTTTAAACCAATAACATTATATGACACTACGTTAAACCTTCAAACACACGAAACACCGATAATACTTTTGCAAAAGAAGCGGTAATGACGTATTGTCCGTTTGAAGTTGTCAAATGCTGGCTGAAGAACTGTACGTCATTCTGTCACATTCACTCACTCACTTTTCTTATCATGATATTTAAAAAAAAATATTTTAGTAAAAATATCTCTTTTTTTTATAGTTTTTTTCTGTACAAACCTTGTCCTGACAATAACAAACTCAAAAAAAAGAATTATCCAATTTTGTGCAGTCGATCGGAAGTTATGCGCGTACATACATTTCAGTGATTTTTTTTTATTTATATAGACTAGCTGTGTAGTGCCGGCCTAGAATTGCACCACCCCAACTCTTCCCGTGGGTGTCGTAAGAGGCGACAAAGGGACAAAACCGGGGGGCGGGCAGCAGCGCCCCCTGTAGAACAACTCCATCACCACACACTAAACTGCGATCCCCAACCCGCATGCCCAGCGTGGGGATTATGGGCACTACCCCCCCTTATGATGATCGTACGAAAAAGGAAACGGCCCCTAGTTCCTGGCTGCCTCGCTATTCCTGGCCATGGCAGCGGCCATGGTAACGGCGGGGCAAGGGGTGCTAAGAATCACCGGGCTACCTCAGGCTGCCACAAACAACTGACCCTGGCAACGTTTAACGGACACACTCTGAGGCTTGACCACCATCTAGCGCAGTTGGAAGTGGAGTTAGAGAACATTAAATGGCATGTTCTGGGGTTATGTGAAGTTCGTAGAGAGGGGGAGGACACCGAAACCCTAGACTCGGGCCATCTTCTCTACTTTCGCGAGGGTGATAAAACATCCCAGGGTGGCGTAGGCTTCCTCGTCAATAAGGTCCTCTCTAACAACGTCGAAGAAATCTCCAGTGTGTCGACCAGGGTAGCGTACCTGATCATTCGGCTGTCAAAGCGTTACAGCATGAAGGTCATTCAGGTATACGCACCGACCTCGGCACACTCAGATGATGAAGTGGAGGATATGTACGAAGACATATCCAAAGCCTTGCATAACACCACTAAGGCTCATTTCAACGTTGTTATGGGAGACTTTAACGGCAAGGTGGGAACCCAGACTGACAACGAATCCCGGATAGGACCGCATGGTTATGGAGTTAGGAATCACAGGGGGCAAATGCTTGTCAACTTCCTCGAGAAAGAGGGGCTGTTCTTAATGAACTCCTTCATTAAAAAACAGCCTCAAAGGAAGTGGACATGGCAAAGTCCCGATACTGTGACCAAAAATGAGATTGACTTCATCATGACGGATAGCAAGCACATATTCAGAGATGTCTCAGTGATCAATAGGTTCAATACCGGATCTGATCACCGACTCCTCCGAGGCTCTCTAAATATCAACTTGAAGCTTGAAAGAAACCGTCTGATGAAGTCCACGCTCCGTCCTAACCCAATCCAAATCATGGCGGGCACCGAAAAATTCCAGCAGCTTCTCGGGGACAGATTTGTTGCCTTGGAACCCACTGATGACGCTAACGAGACCCTACACAATCTGGTCGAAACGTTGAGGGACGAGGGCATTAAGTTCTGCAAAAAACAGCGTACTGGCAAGAAATCCAAACTCTCGGCTGAGACTCTCGGGCTGATGACAAGAAGACGGGAAACCACCCAAGCGACTTCGTCGGAGAGGTCAGACCTGAACAAGCGAATTGCGAAGATGGTACGGCGCGACCTTCGGAGCTCTAACACACGCCTCATTGAAGAGGCGTTAGAGCGAAACCGAGGGTCCAAAGTATTCACTCAGCAGCTTGGCAGGAGCCACCTGACGAAGCTTAAAACGCACGACGGGAGGACCGTATTGTCGAAGCCGGAGATCTCCGCCGAGATAGAGGATTTCTATGGCCGATTATACGCTGCACATGCCCCGCGTTCCCGACGAGACGACCACGATTCCAGAGCCACCCTGACACGCCACTACACCGACGAACTGCCAGAAATCAGTCAAGACGAGATCGTGTTAGCTCTGAGACAGCTTAAAAATGGAAAAGCTCCCGGTGAGGACGGAATCACATCAGAGCTTTTGAAAGCTGGAGGAGCCCCTGTTATACAGGAATTGCAGAAGCTCTTCAACGCCGTCCTTCACAGTGGGAGAACTCCAAAGGCGTGGAGCGGGAGCTTGGTGGTGCTCTTTTTTAAGAAGGGCGATAAAACTCTGCTTAAAAATTACAGACCCATCTCGCTCCTGAGCCATGTCTATAAGCTTTTCTCACGAGTGGTCACGAATCGTCTCGCCAGGAGACTCGACGAGTTCCAGCCACCGGAACAGGCCGGGTTTCGCGGAGGATATGGTACCATAGACCACATTCACACAGTGAGGCAGATTATACAGAAGTCTGAAGAGTATAATCAGCCCCTGTGTCTGGCTTTTGTGGACTATGAGAAGGCCTTTGACTCTGTCGAAACCTGGGCTGTTCTGGAATCCTTACAGCGATGCCAAGTGGACTGTCGTTATATCGAGGTGTTGAGATGTCTTTACGAATGCGCCACCATGAATGTCCAAGTACAGGGCCAGCAGTCCAAACCCATCCAATTGCGCAGAGGAGTGAGACAGGGGGATGTCATATCCCCGAAACTGTTCACAAGCGCGTTGGAAGATATGTTTAAGACGCTGGACTGGAAAGGAAAGGGCATTAACATAAACGGTGACTACATCTCACACCTGCGATTCGCTGATGACATAGTCCTAATGGCGGAGTCGCTAGAGGAGCTGAACCAGATGCTGGACGACCTAGCTTCAGCCTCGCGACGTATCGGTCTTGGCATGAATTTGGACAAAACCAAAGTCATGATCAATGGCCACATTGATCCGATACCGGTCGTCGTACATGGCCACCTTCTTGAAATCGTTTCTGAATATACTTACCTCGGGCAGATTCTGCAATTAGGTAAAAACAATTTTGAGAAGGAGGCCAAGAGGAGGATCCAGCTGGGCTGGGCAGCGTTTGGGAAACTACGTCGAGTCTTCTCGTCATCCATACCGCAATGCTTGAAAACGAAAGTTTTCAATCAGTGCGTCCTACCCGTCATGACCTACGGAGCTGAGACGTGGACACTCACGGTAGGGCTGGTCCACCAGTTTAAAGTCGCTCAGCGAGCTATGGAAAGAGCTATGCTCGGAGTTTCTCTGAAGGATAGGATTCGTAACGAATACATCCCACAGAGAACCAAAGTCATCGACATAGCTCTAAGAATTAGCAAGTTGAAGTGGCAGTGGGCCGGCCATATCTGGCGAAGAACCGACAACCGCTGGGGTAAACGTGTTCTTGAGTGGAGACCACGACTCGGTAAACGTAGTGTAGGACGCCCTCCGGCCATGTGGGATGATGACCTGCGAAAGACTGCAGGCAGATGCTGGATGCGTCAAGCTGAGGACAGGGCGCTATGGCGCTCATTAGGGGAGGCCTATGTCCAGCAGTGGACTAAGATAGGCCGATGATGAAGACTAGCTGTCACCCGCCCGCTTCGCTGTGCGAAAATAATGGGTCGATGAATGCTAATCAAATAATTATTAGGTTTACCAACATCATATATAACCTATCATTTGCACAATCGCATGTTCTTACTACATACAAATTTTCATCAAGATCGGTCAGGCCGTTCTTATGTTAAAAGTGGACACACAGACCGACAGACAGACAGACATAAATTTCAAAACTCGTAGAATTGGTCTCAGTCAGTCATAAAATGAATATTTATCCCAAAATTAGTCAGAAAAACTGCAAGTACACACAGAACCTACTGATTTATAATAGTAGTATAGACAAGTGGTCACCTGCCCGCTTCGCTGTGCGAAGCGGGCAGGTGATAAATAATATCACCTGGGCTGGGCGCTGGGGCGGGCTGGATGAATAATAGATCCATGAATGCTAATAAAAATAATTATCAGGTTTACTAACATTATATATAGCCCATCATTTGCACAATATTTGTGTCTTTTTTGATTTGAATTTATTATTATTATTAATTATTTAATATATTATTATTATTATTGTAAATTTGTTAACTTAGATTTTTTATTTTGTTTTTTTTTACACACGTTATCTTCCACATACAAAATCCTACCACTAAAGAATTTCTAAAATAAATTGACCTAGCTGGAAATCGAACCCGTGACATCTTGGCCAGTGAATCCACGAGATTAATATATTCTGGTCTAGTGGTTAGAATAGACCATAGTGGCAGTAGATGATTTGCGATTCACGACACGTAAGTACAAATAGGGTTGATAAAAATTAAATATGCACCTGACACGTTTAGTCACTTGCTTACACTACTGTCTACGACGACGTCTACGTTTAGTGACTCTTACTTAGGACTTGTTCGAATATTAACGTTTGCGAAAAAATAAAATTATTGTTAAAGTAAAAAGTAAGGTAAGCGGTAAATTGCATAATCTTGAAAACGGCTGCTCTTACTTTATAACTTAGTTATTTACATAACTTTAATATGAAATATCTCAAGGCTTCCGAATAGAAATTTAAAAACTACGACGACACAAGTAATTTACATTATTTTATTAATAATTTAAATCGGATGGAAACGCCATTGAATAAAATTAGATAAGTACATAATCGGTTTAAATTGCAATGACGTAGACAAACAGACGGTTTCAAACTAGCCGCTACCTTTCTTTATGTCAAAACTTTGACGTCAAAAAAAATCCAATATTGCTTCACGCAACTGTGGAAGCTTTTTTCTTTTCGTCAGGTTTAAAAACTACAAGTGTATAAGTGTTAAGCCACTAGAATGGCACAAAAGGAAATAGTAGTAACACTAGATGGCGACAATTAAAAAACTGTGTTCTTATTTTTATGTTGCTCATGTTTTTCATCCGTTGAGTGTCGGTTTTTCATGCACGAGTTAAAGGGAATTTGGCGCAAGCCGCAAACAGCTTAAATAAGATCGCAATCACTACACGAAAAGCGTAAGCAGCTGCACCATTGCGCTCATTATCGTAATGTTATTTAGCAACAAAGCAATGAGTAGTTGTGAAGAAGAAGATACATACTATCTTAAAAATAACTTTTTGTAAATTTCAAATTAACAAGTGATTTTGTTTGAGTTGGCAACCATAGCCTCTGCGATGCCGCCATTGTTTGTGCTATGCCGCCGCGCAGCGCAGCCGCGGCGCGTGTGATGCGATGCGTTAGTCCACGTCAGTCGTGCCGTGCGTAACGTACTCCTAACTCTGAGAACTAAACCACCCTAAAGAGACTTGTGTCACAGAATACATTGTGATTGTGATAGTAACGGCTTTTGGCGCTTTACTTTCTGCTTCCTGACTAATGATTCCGGCCTCCAGAAGTCCATATGCATTCCGCTCTCCCGCTTCCACCCCGCCCGAGACGTTGAAGCATAAATTGGAGATTTTGTACACCACCAATCACCAACCACCACACGGCTAACACGAGAGTAGCGAGTAGCGAGGGCTAAAACGCGAAAGAAACTATTGACATCAATGCTTATGATTATGACTGATGTCCAGTTCAGGAGCTGACGCCGCAGAACTATTCTTCACCTAAGCTCATGCTCAGTCCAGTAATCATCAACCGCCTAGTAGACTGGCTGCTCAGCGCGCCCGCCTGAGTAGGTGATCGAATCGGTTTTCTTCAACCGCCTGGGACATCGGCTGCTTTGCTCGGTGCGGCCACGCACCATTACCATTTCCACCCAACTGTGATGTGACGTGCCTGACTATGCGAACTGTTTCATTACCAGTGCCGAAGTGTTTTGTTTGTTGCGTTGCGTGTGTCTTATCAAACCCGATTTATTGAATGCTTATGGCAATGTTAACTGTTTCTCAGTGTCGTGTAAATTTAGAATTGAAAAACAATACGGTACTACGGTAACTTTAGTATCTACCTACATAATTAACCTAAGCACCTAGGTGTACTTACGTAGTCTTAAAACTAATTATTGTTATTGTCATGTTGTGATTAGATAAAATCGGTACGTCCAACGTGCTAAGGTACCTATTAAAATAAACAAAATGTATCTACTAATTTAAACATTTTTAACTGATTATTGCAACATTAATAAGGGTTTAAATAAAACACTTTTGAACGGATATTACTCGCGTTTAATTTTACTTTTACATATTGGAAAGTTTAAATAAAAGTGTTTTAATTAAATGTGTAGTGTTTGCGTAAACTTTAGTAAACAATATTAATAAGGGTTGGCCATGTGGCAATGGCAACTTCTCCCTCTCTGCTACCGGTGCCAAAATTATTGTAAACGTGTTATGTAAGTTCTCTTGCATTTTTATTTTCATAATCATCCCTGCCTAAAGCAATTCTATGTTGTTGCCAGTCTTGTTTGTAACACAGTGTTAGGGATAACATTACGTAATTTAACAACTTATTACCATAAATAATTACAATTTGTGTTTTTAATGGTTTTTCAATAAAAATACCAACTACAATAAACTGTATTTCTTATTTTAACTTGCCCAGTATGATAAGACCGAAGCGATAAGCTGTTCTGCAACTCTGTACTAAAGACCCATGGGTAGGTACCTACCTAATTGAGGTATAGTCTTACTTTAATTTGTGGTTTAGTTGTTGATGATTCCAGGTAAATGGTTTTGACGTCATTTACCAACAAATTCGATGAAGACTAAGCTCAAGTGGTATTAAAAATAACGTTTATTTTGACTTAGAACCCACCAACCCCCATTGGGTCAGCGTGGTAAGTTATGGCCCAATGTCCCCATTTGATGTTATCCATGTGGAAAGGCCTGTGCCCAGCAGTGGGACGGTTATAGGCTGATTATGATGCCTAGTAGATAGAAGATTATTAGAAAATAAAACGAGATACTAGTTAGGTACTTAATGTCAGTGAGCGAGAACGAATGCTTATTTACGCACGCTATCGCGCGCAAGCTTGTGATTGGCTGTAGGCTGCACTGCATGTGTAGCTGTGTGTGTGTTTCTCTGCGTGTGCGTGAGTGCAACGACTTCCACTATGCAGTCGCATGTGTGAGTGATTTCATCGAGGCATCTACAGTATGTTGCAGTTTTTGCCAATTAAATAATAAATTATTTTGTTTGAAAAATTAAAATCTAAACCAATGACAAAATACTACTGTTTATTGGGGATAATATTTTTATTTTGGCGTAAAGTACCTGTACTTTCAATATCGGTCACTGATAAAGTCGGACGATAGCCTATTATTTGCACAATCGCATGTTCTTACTACATACAAATTTTCATCAAGAGATAAAAGTGGTCATACAGGCAGACAGAAAGACAGACAAAAATTTCAAATATCGTAGAATTGGTGTCAGTTTGCCATAAAATGAATATTTATCCCAAAATTTGACAGAAAAATTGCAAATACACACAGAGCCCACAGATTTATATAGTAGTATCAGTAGTTAGATATAGATTTGACCGTATGTGAGATCTTCGGGAGAAGAATAATAGGGATATTATTATAAACTTTAACTATGTCAAATCTCACACTTCGCGCAATTTGCCGAAAAAGGGATATTTTGCTTTACGTATTAATATACAGATCGCTATCTGCCATATTCGGGATTATACAGGTATTGCAAAACATCCAGTATAATACAAGCTACCAACTAATTATGAGACGACTAACACCTCAGTCTCCCTGTGACCACGGACCCTGCAAAGGGTTCGAAACGTCAGGATAAACATTAATTAAAATTAATGTATAAAATAAACGCGAGTAGATCCGCAAAAGTTGTTTCAATAGTAAATAATACAACATTAAAAAATAACATTTTATTACAGAAAAAACAATTACATGATGTGTTTTATCATACAAGGAAAAAGTAACAAAATATTTAAGTATTTTGAGCGTTATTATTTTTGTTTAATAATAAGATCTATTGTCCTAATGACTGAATTGCTAAATCTACTAATAAATAAATTATTAATTACTAAGAAATAGTGACTTGATTCGAGTGATTCATAATATATTATCATCGAGGGGATATTGATATTGTAACAGTCGTTTTTATAAGACTTTTCTAAAGATAATTATTTTATTCCGAACAACTACGTTAGAAAATAACATCAGACTGATTTTTTAAATCATAACTTGGCTTAAATATTGTTATAAAATTTATAAAACAAATTTGATAATTTGATGTATTTTGTGGTATTTCATCTGCAAAGATGGACCTGCATAGCCATCGGTTGCAATGACCGTTGGATAGATGGCGCACAATGCCGCTATTAGCACTCAAAAAATTAAAAAAGCAGTGACAAAACTCAGCGCTTACGTCAACCTTCCGAGTAGCATAGCGGTCAGTGCAGCTGCCCGGATTGCGGACGACCCAGGTTCGATTCCTGGCTGGGTCGGGGGGTAGGCCTTTAATTTTTTACTGTAGTTTATAATATTTATAAATATTTAATTTAGCTAAAGTGCGCATGAAAATAAAATGTAAAAAATAACTTGGCTTATATCGGACCTAATGGACGATAAGGCCAAAACTGAAAGCGCAGGCCAAAAATGAAGTAATTAAAATTAAAAAAAAAAGGTATGTAAATAATTGTTTTTTGTTTTCAGATAGATTTTTACACATCAGTGCAATAGCCCAAGTATTACTTTTGAATAAAAACGACTATGTATACATGAATACAGTCAAAGTCAGCCTCTTTATTCTAAGGCACAATAAATAGTTTCTTAATTATGTGTCATAATTATCAGATAACAATAATAAATTGCTAACGCTAGGTTTTGGACATAGCTGTACAACAATAATTGATACACTGTATTTAAATTCTATGACAATATAAATGCAAAATCCTTTAGAGGCATTTCTTTGCAATAATTAATGGAATCAGGCGTTATTTTGCGGAAATTTATGTATGGATTTCCGCATTTCTTTACTCTAAATACTTTTATACGTATTTTAAAATATTATATTAATAATTAAATGCATTTTTTTCTTTGCCTTTTTTGTAGTTGCTGTTTGTGTTTGCTATATAGGTAGGCGTAGGTATACTTTAAAGTTTCGACTTCCATACTTATAAAAAGTTTATCAGAGTTTAACTTAAAATGCTTATTATATTTTAGTAGGTAATCATACCTACTACAATATAATAAGCATTTTAAGTCAATTATTATTTAATAAATCATTATTTGTTTATTTTAGCATTTAGCATTAAGCCCCGTTACTGCACCATTATATTAGTATTTATAGTTTATTAGTCGCCCCTGGTCTAAGCAGTTGCTTTATAAAGGCCACATAATATATAAAAAAACTCATATTTAGTTCATAGAAAGTTTACACTTATCACTTTCATATTAGAGGGCATTTTGTTCGATTGACATTATTAAAAACAAAAATTTTAACAAAAAGAAACCGACTCCAAAAAATTTGACTGATAAAATTGCACTAAAAAGTAAAAAATAAGCGTTAGACTTATACAGACAATAACTTTATTAAGAAAAAATATAGATACAATTATTGTTATTTTTGGGGCCGGTGCCAGCCAACGAAGTTTTTGAAGCCGGTGCCAGTCCACGTTTGTTGTTAAAATTTCATGCATAAGATTGAATGTACTATTATGATTATAAATAAATAAATAAAATAATATAGTATGTCGTTAAATGTTTATGTTAAAGTTACCTTGGCTGGCACCGACTCCAAAAGTAACAATAATTGTACCTATATTTTTTCTTAATAAAGTTATTGCCTGTATAAGTCTAACGCTTATTTTTTACTTTTTAGTGCAATTTTATCAGTCAAATTTTTTGGAGTCGGTTTTTTTTTTTGTTAAAATTTTTGTTTATTTTTCGCTTTTTAGTGATTTATTTCGATCTATTTATCAAAAGCGAATATGGGTAGACCTACTAAACACGCTGCTCGTATGAGACAGCGCCGTTTAAATTAGACAAGCGAAGAAAACGAGAAACGCCTATCTCAAAGTAGGAAATCAAAAACTGAGTACCGGTGCCTGTCTTCTTTTGCTTCGTCATAGTCGCTTAACTATCTTAATCGAGATATTTTATCGCCACCCGTGAAATACTTATCATTGAGGAGTTCCGATGGCAATCTGTGGTCTTTTTCATCAGTTACACTTCATCAAGTGATACTTTCTGAATGCAAAAGCTTGACTTATTTCTGAAAATACCAAAATCGCGATAGGTATGCCTACAATATTCGAGGAGTTCCCTCAATTCCTCAAGGATCCCATCATCAGAACTGGACCAAATTAAAATGGGACTACACGGGAAGCACCAGCTTTCAAATAAAGAAAGAATCATCAAAATCGGTTCACTCAGTCGAAAGTTCTGAGGTAACAAACATAAAAAAAATAAAAAAATAAAAAAAATACAGTCGAATTGATAACCTCCTCCTTTTTTTGAAGTCGGTTAAAAAAACAGAAAATATTCATAAAAGTTTTTACACCCATTATGAAGTACTTAAATGTGCCATGATATCAGCCCCCCTACACAAGTGGCAAAACGCTAATAGAATATTGACTTTGGATTGACATAAACGTCATTTATACGTATCTTTGACTTATATCAATCCTGTTCAATAATCATTCTATTTGATTTCTATTCTATTAGCGTTTTGCCACTTGTGTTTTTTTTTTTTTTTGGAGAGAGACTGCTGATTGCCGAGGGGCATTTTCAGCTTCACCGGGCTTGTTTTAGGGGCGGCGAGGTACGTAAAGGGTACCTCAAGCCGTGTTGAAACGAATCACCTTTGGAGGATTTCTAGAGGGGTACGGCATCGCACACTTAAAAGTGCGCGTCCCCGTGCCCTTCCAGAGTCTCCGAAGGGTTCGGATCGGATCGGAGCCACTTGTGTAGGGGGACAGACAAGTCCAATAATGTTTCGATAGGCAAAGCATAGATGGGGCCACTAGCACCCTTCGTAAACAGAAAGCAACAAAAAGCTTAGGTAATTTGTTTAAGTTGTTTTATCTCTACAAATTGCTTGCGATGAAGGTTATAAGAGCCCCGTCACACTAGTGACTTCTTTTTACATCGTGTCACGATGATGCGGTCACGATTGCCGCGCCCTGACCTCAAACATCTATACACACTCACATGATGTATTGCATGTAATTTTATTGTATTCTATTTAATAAATAACCCACCGCGTCGCATCGCGTCGCCCAAATGCGTAAAGTAGGTACTTCGTATTCGCTTGACGCCTTTTCTGACTTTTTTAAGGGTCATACCGTAATGTTAAATAGCCTATAAAAATTGTGCTATCAAATGGAAAAATATTTTTCTAATCCGACTGCTGGTTCTAGAGGGTGGTGCGTTCAAACAAAACTTCAGCTTTATTAAATTAGTATAGATGCAATGTGTACTAAACTTGACGTTTTATCACGATTGTACATCGACATAAATTATTTTTTATGTTATTTTTAAATATTTAAACGGCTAGGTATTTATATTATAGTTAACAAACTTGCAACACATATAAACAGGGTCCATGAAGGTACCTATTGCTAAGATAAGTATCTATCCTTATGTCTAGTCTAGTCTATGTCTAACGTTTATAGCCACACGCAGTAAATATTATAAATAAATTGGCCCAAGACACCGTACTCGTGAAATGACAGATTAAAAGTAAGACGACCCGGTTCACGCGCGCTCCATACCAGGTGCAGACATGTACTTGGGTGCTGAGCTCTCTAAAGGCTAGGACTTCAGCTCGAGAGACCAGCCCCCCGACCGCCTAACCGATCGCTTTGACTACGCGTATAGTTTATGACGTCGTCGTCATATTGCCACCACGCACCGCCTATGAAAGCAATATCAAAAGCTAAAGGCTATAGCTATCGATTGCTTTCATAGGCGGCACAAAACGACAAGATGACGTCATAAACCATACACGAATTCAAAGCGATCGGTTAGGCGGTCGGGGGGCTGGTCTCTCGAGCTGAGGTCCTAGCCTTTAGAGACGCCCTAAGGTTGTTCCGCTACCGATTCGATCCGAACCCCTTGGAGAGTCTAGAACTCCTCCCTTCCCGTATAGAGGGGAATAAAGACCATTTCCTCTAAAAACCTTGTTTCTATCATACTTAAGGAACCCTTTAAGAATCTCGCCGCCCACAAACAAGTCTGAGGCCAACAGAAAAATCCTTCCAAAAAATGGTCACGATTGTGTACATCTGTGCTGTGAAGTTAGACGCAACGTCCAGGCGTTTACGCGACGTATCCGGTGCGTTGTCGCGGCGTTTGTGCTGCGCATACGTTTCTCAAACGACTACGGTAGAGAAACACTAGTGTGAAGGGGCTCTAAACCTAAATTTTCTCAAAAAAAAGAATCAATACGAAGTTATAAATCAATATCTAGCAACCAGATAGTTAAACAACGTGTAACAGAAAAGTGTGGTCAAAATTAAAAAATCCAAAGTGTTTCCGATCTAGATCTTCTATACAGAGTTACTAAGACAACTACTAACTTAAATTTGTTATGCAATTTTTTTATTAAATATTTCTATTGTGACGTCACATCAAAATAAACAACTCACAGCCCTAGTGGTTTAGTAACCTCTGTGTACTTACATTTATGATCACTGCTGCTTGCTTATGCGCGCCTGACGCGTATGGCTTCACTAATATAAATATTGAATTTACTATTTCATGGCATGACAAATTAAAGTTAATAATTATGTCTTAGTGACAACATATACAAGATCTAGGTCGGGTACACTTTGGATTTTTTCATTTTCACCACTTCTTTCTGTTACACGTTGTATGGTGCGTGACACTATTCAAGTTTATAACAAACCATTACAAACATAGGGCTTAGCACCGAGCACGAAATTCTATCAAAATTGTAACCTAAACGTTATTTCTACGTTAATGTCGTAAATACTATGACATCATGTCTGTACATTAGTAAAATTTATGGACGTTGTAGCGCTGTACCAATTTTCGTACAACATTCCTCTTTTTCAGGCAGTTGTCCCACCGCCGACGAGAAAGCGACCTATCTACTGTTTTTTCGCTAAAGAAACGTTAATGTAGTTCCCCTGATGCTACTGCTTCACCTGTGTCTTAACGCGTAAATAAGCACGTAAGGTAAGGCGTCACGTGGATAAGCCAATATTTTAATGGCATTAAACGTTAAGCGATAGCTCGGGTGTCGGTTTTTTTTGACACATCAAAAGGTTTTAGCGCGTAGTTTAGCGCACTAAGTTGATGTTGGTCACATTAATGCAGTCTCATTCCGAAGAGCTCACGCACTGAGTAATGACGTAAGTACTTCGTTTTTAGGCGGGAACTGCTTTATTATGAAAACGACAATGCAGTGGTCGAATGAGAAAGTAGGTACTGCTACTGGAGTTTTAAGATCATCCACCATATTATTTTTGGTTTCTTCATTTTTATTAAATTGGATTAATCCATATAATAATTTATCACACTCATTGCTGCAACTCGTGCAGCTGATTCAACCTCCATTTTGTGTGTTAACGCGTTACTTCACTAAGAATTAACTCTTAACGGGGCGCGGCGTTGTATCCTAAATGAAGCTAACACGACATTTTAAAAGCCTTAATTAGCGCGTAGTTGGATATTTACATCAACGTTAACGTTAACACGGATGGAGCAGTAACATGACAAATACAAAAGATGCTTCAGTCGTTCTGTGGCAGTTCATACTGCGCCGATCGCGATGCCGCTGGACGACGAGAAACCTCTTTTCACTTGTTCGTCGCAGGGACAATAACTATCAAAGACAAAACTCGCTGAGGGATGCTCGCTTGGCAGTTGGAACTTGCGCAAGAATGCATGTCTGCGCCGCCCCGAGCGAGTGGTCGCCCATTGTTAAACTATCGGAACCTCACACTCGCCTCTCGCTGTTCGCCAATTCTAGCTACTAGCTTTGCTTGTTGTTACCTACTGGCTTCTCGTTCATCGTTGGCGGTGGGACAAGTCCCGATCCGATTCGAACCCCTCGGAGAATCTAGTAAGGAACGGAGGACACGCACCAGTGCGTGATGCCAGTCCCTCTAAAAAACTTCTGACGGTGTTCGATTTCACACGGCTTGAGAAAACCCTTTAAGTTTCTCGCCGCCCCCAAAAAAGTCCGGAGACGCTGAAATGCCGCTTACAGCAAAACGCAAACTCTCTCCAATAAAAGTGGGACAAGTGACAAGTGCCATAAGCTACGACACGAATTCAATAGTTGTTCGTGCTAGGCCCAGTTCCTTCTATTTATTATAGTCTTTATTACAATGGGGATAGAGTGCAATGCAGTCTTTATGCTCTTGGCCGTCTCTTGCCGCTTGAACGTAGTTGTAATAGAGCAGCGCCATCTTACTGTCAGCAGGTGGTATTAATTCACTTGAGTCTCTGTAAAAAAAGAAAAATGATTTTCAGTAATCTGTAATAAGATTTAAAATAATAATAAATTGGGGGCTTTTTAAATGCCAAGGACCTACATAACCGTGAGGTGTGCAGTCTCAGGGATTATTTACTTAACAGTGAGTGCGGGATGCATTTGGATGTCGTGGCAGTTGATAGACACCGCTCTCTTTGGCAACAGAAAACAGGCGCAAATCAGTGGTGCTAAGCACTCTCGATCGCAAGGACATATGGAAGAACAAGGTGCTACACGGACGCTGCTATCGGGCTCTAACTGGGCCTGATGTAGATTTGACTGCCTCGGTGAACTGGCTACGTTTCGGTGATCTCTTTGGGGAAACTGAAGGTTTTGTCTGTGCCATTGAAGATGAAGTTATCAAGACGAAATAATTACCGGAAAAATTTATGAGGGACGGTATGGTCGACATCTGTCGGATGCCGCCGTGCCGTCCAGGAGAATCACTGCGACATATTATTTCTGGTTGTTCTCATCTTGCTAATGGGGAGTATTTGCACAGACACAACCAAGTAGCCAGAATAATTCACCAGCAACTTGCTCTTGGATATGGCCTTGTTGAATCGGAGGTGCCGTACTATAAATACGCACCTGCGCCAGTACTCGAAAATGGTCATGCAACGCTCTACTGGGATCGCTCTATCATAACGGGCAGGACTATTGAGGTCTACCGATCCCAGCGCCGGGCAATACTGGTTGATATAACCATACCTGATGATGAGAACCTCGTAAAAGCCGAGAAGGCCAAGCTCAGTAAGTACCTTGACTTGGCTTACGAGGTTACTGCCGTTTGGGATGTGGATTCAACCATTATTGTACCGATAGTCGTTTCGGCAAACGGTCTTTTAGCCAAGAGCCTCGATCAACACCTGAGAGGCTCTCGCTGAAAGGTTGGGTCAAGGGTCAGATGCAAAAGACAGTACTCCTTGACACGGCACATATTGTCAGGAGGTTCGTCACTCTGCAGCCCTAACCACCGATAGCTTGGGTCTATCCCCGCTGCCGGTGGCAACCTATGTTACATTTTTAATAGTATTTTATATTGTAAATATGTTTTTACATAAAATGTTGTGAAAAAAAATTCTTTAGATGTATATTTAATAAAGAAAATAATGATAATAAAATCATTTATTTCAGACCATTGAATCCATGGGTTAGTAGTAAATATTGAAACTTAAAAACTATGTTAGAAACAACTACGAGTATACAATACATACAACAACTATAAAACAATTCTAAATTAAAATTAAAATTAAATAAAAATAAAAATATTGAATGTGGTGAATGAATCATTAACTAAACTATTTTAATTGGTCGGTTCACTGATGTACACGTTTGAAAACATGTTGTTTAGTGAACCGTCCGTGAAGTGCCGAGTCTATCCGGTCACCAATCATCTTTAGGACTATGTTGGCGCTCCCCTGAACTCGAGGCAGTCTTTTTTCACTTATTTGTAGCGAAGTCGTCTACATTGGCGTCTGCAAACATGCCAGATGCGCTGCAATACTTCGGTAGCCTCAACAGGGTCGTAAAAATGTTATTTCATTGTACTCGTAGAGCACCATATGATTTTTTGGTAAAGCTGGCCAACAAAGCGCCCGTGTAAAAGCTTTGACAATACGCGTTAAACACCATTAGCTTTATGTCAACGGTAATACCACAGAATACATAATAGTAGAATCTATGCGCCACCAGCATATTACCGCGAACCGACGACAGTGCCCTACGCTCACGCTCGATATCTAAGTCGTCCTTTAAATCCTTTGTCAAAATGTGACCCAAGTACTTAAACCGTGCAACACGTTTCAACTGTACACCGTTTAAGAGAATAGGCGCGATCACTTTAGGCAGTTTAGGCAAACTTCTGAAGACCAAAATTTTTTCTCGTTATGTTTTAAGCCATGGCGCACTACTAAAGTGTAGATCTATGACTCTATCCAGTATTTTAGTGAAATTGGTCAATAGTTAGTTTTGTCGGCTATGTCACCAGTAGCATTTTTAACTAGCGGAATTACAATAGTCTTAATTAAGCCTGATGGTAAATAACAATGTCTTAAGCAAAACGTGAATAACATTGAAATGAAATAACTTTTACGGATCTAATCACGTTTATTTTACACATTACTTAATTAATTTTTATCCTGACGAATTCTCCTGAAAATCCTGAATTTAAATTTAAATGAGGGTATCTAATGTTGTAATAAAATTATGAAAAGACGTGTTATTTCATGTTTGTTTATGTTGGAAGTAAGGTAACCTAGTTACAGTTATTTGTTTTAAGAATTTTGAATACATAAAGTAGATTATAAAGCCAGTATTATTTCAACACACCTCCTTAATCAAAATTCTTACAAACATATAAATAAAATAAAAAAAATATTCACTCAAAATATACCAAATGTAAAGATGTAAAAATATATTTACACTAAACCTAAGTATAGTACACATCTGTTGTGTGCCACACGCTGTAATTGCTTTGTTAAAACATCAGCGGGCATATCACTTGATTTGATATATTTCAAGTTTACCGAATTATCACTAATCTTATCCCTAATGAAGTGACATCTGGTATCTATATGCTTCGTCCTATGGTGATGTACCGGATTTAAGGCCAAGCTCTGTGCACTCTGACTATCAGTACAAATTGTTACGGTATTAGATAATAACTTTGTCCTTACCATAGGATCTGATACTAATTCTGTGATAAACCGTCTTAAATACCGCTTCCTTCGTAGCTTCTGTTATTGCCATGTACTTGGCTTCCGCTAAAGACAAGGCTACGGTTTTCTGCTTCCGTGAGGCCCATGATACCGGACTGCCTGCTAATTTGAAACAGTAACCCGTATAAAAACGACGATCTATATTACAGTTTGCCCAATCGGCATCGGAAAATCCTACAAGGGGCATACTAGATTTTTTATAACAAATCGAGTAATCTAAAGTACCTTTTAGATTTTGTAAGACTCTCTTCGCGGCTAACCAGTGAGTCTTGTTGTAACGAGTATTGAACTGACTCAGGTAACTAGTCGCGTAAGCAATGTCTGGATGAGTATTAACACTCAGGAACATGAGGCTACCAATTAGTTCTTGATAGGGATACGTTTCTTCATTATGTTCACTATCACTGCTGGTACTAACCTCTAATTTTCCGGATAATAGAGTTGTAGAAGTTTTACAATTCTCCATGCCAAACATTTGTAAAAGGTTTTTTATATAATTGTTCTGATGAACTCTTATTTCACCATTCTCTCTGGTGATATTAATCCAAGATAACAACTTAAATAGCCCAAATCTTTTACCAAAAAATATTTTTGCAAATCATTTTTGACTAAAGTCTAATCATTAATTTACTGGAGTAAACTGACAGATGCTAATGTCACATAGTAAAATTATGCTGCCACATTTATTGTACTAGTGATGCGTTTCGTTCATTGTCATTCAGATCACACAAAGTCAGTAGGAACGTTTATTATAAAAAGGTAATTAATTAATTATAATATAGGTAGGTATATGAATGTCTTTTTGTACTAAGAAATTTCACCCGACAGTTTAGTTGTCAGTGTTTGTTTTGTTTTCGGAGCTGTTATTATTCGAAAATTTTGGAAGTATTTTAATTATTGAGTGAATTATATTGTGTGAACTAAGTGATATACTTGCTAAGTGGACTAGTCCAATTGAAGGATTCATTCATCATCGACTCATCTCTATGTATGTCTGACGACGACGAATAAAAATATATCTATTGCATTTTAGTTTAATTTTATATAATTCGAGTAATTCGCTTTTTTCAAAGTTATAATTTCTTGGCCTTTAAAGGTACCAATGCTAATATTTTTATATCGATTAAACAAAACTGGCCTAGGAGATTTCTTAATAAAGTAAGTAAAATGAGTAATGTGATTTGATTCAGAACGTTATGAGAATGAATAGGTAAGTAATTGATGTCAACCTTCTTGTCACAACACGATTTTCTGTTCATCAGAAACTGGGAACACCGTAAACGTCAGATTACTCTAGTGAATTAATGATTAGACTTTATGTCAAACGTCTTGTCATTACTGTAAAAGACAATTATGTCATCGACAAAAATGGCAACGATAACCAACTCATTACCAACGAGTTTAGTATACACGCATGGTTCAGATGGAATTTTTACAAAACCAATAAGCGATAAAGTTTCATCCAACTTTATATTCCAGGCACGTGGAGCTTGTTTATGTCCATACAAGGATTTTTGTAAAAGACATACTTTATCCTCTTTACCCTTTTCTTTGAATCCTTTAGGTTGCTCCATGTAGACCTTCTCTTATAAGTCTCCATTCAAAAATGCAGTATCTCCAGTCCATATGACGCATCTTTAAATCTAATTCGCATGCGAGAGCTAGTACAGTACACAAAGAAGAGTGCCGTACGACAGGAGCAAAAGTTTCAAAATAATCTACACCTGGCGTTTGAGTATATCCTTTCGCAACTAATATTGCTTTGTATTTCACATCATTTCCTGCTGGATATTTTTTTAAATTTATAAACCCATTTACAAGGAATAACTTTCTTGTTTTCTCTGTCAACTAATTTCCATGTACTTCATCAACGAATTATATTCATCTGTCATTGCCATCTGCCACTATTCAGAATCTTTAGTCAATGTGGCTTCATTATAAGTTCTAGGCTCATCTGACTCTTCACTAGAAACTTGGTATGAAAGGTAATTTGGAGATTTCCTGGGTCTTAATAGATATCTACGTTGTCCATCAGTTTGACTACAAGGAACTACTACTTCTCCAGTTGCTTCCAACGGCTGTTCCATGTCAGCATTCTGATCATCGACTACAGGATGGTCTGGAGCAGGTTGCTCTTGAACAGGTTGTTCATCAGTGATTACTGGAAGATGTTCACAAGACTCTTGAACTGTATTGAATTCTTCCTGTATAGTGAGCCTATTTGACAGTACTAAAGTTTCAGTAGAAATCCTGGTGTTGTCGACATTTCTGTTCTTTAAATTTGAAAAACAATCTTCAAAAAACGTAACGTCTCTAGACTTTTGTAAAGTTCTAGGATAAGATGAACTTCTAAAAGATAATTATTAGGATCATCAGTATAACCTACAAATATTGCTTCTTCAGCTTTAATATCCAATTTCTTACGGTGACAAGAAGGTATATGTATAAGAGCTCTACAACCAAAAACTCTAAGGTAATTAAGGTCAGGTTTACAACCATTCCACAACTCATAAGGAGTTTTATTGTTTAAGGCACGGTGTGGACATCTATTCTTCAGATACACAGCCGCTCGTGTAGCGTCTTCCCAAAAGGCTTTGGATAGATCACTTTCAGCCATAAGAGAGCGTGCCTTTTCTATAATAGAGCGATTAGTACACTCGGCAACACCATTCTGCTGAGGGCTATATGATACCGTAGTTTGATGTTGAATACCACAAGAACTAAGGTAATTTGAGAATTCACTATTAACGAATTCCTTTCCGTTGTCCGTCCTTATTGTTTTAATTTGAGCCCCAATTTGTCTTTCAACCATGGACTGGAAATGACAAAACTTACTCTTTACCGAAAAATCGTCTATAAAAAGTAAAATATATTTATTACCCTGAAAGGAGCTAACTGACATTGGTCCACATAAGTCTGAGTAGATCAATTCTAATATTGATGTCGCTCTTTTCTAAATAATCTTTTTGAAAGGTTTTCGTGCTTGTTTCGCTTGAACACAAGCAACACATGGATTTTTATCCACGTTCTTATAATCAATAACCTGGTGACTATTTTTAAGCAAATTCATACCAATGCGACATAAATGACCTAAACGTTTATGCCATACCTGATACCTAGAGATAGAATCAGAGTGCACATCATAGGCTCTGGCTTGGAGAGTATTTACCGTACAATCTAGTGTGTACAATCCACCACAAGGCGAGCCATGAAGAACCGCATCACCTGTAAAGAAGAAGGTTTTAGAATTATATAAATTACAACCTGACTTATCAAACACTACAGTAAAACCTTTTTCTACTGCTGTCTTCACAGATAGAAGATTTGTTTTCAGATCCTAACCTGAAAAAATATCGATAAATACCGAAAACACTATCGACACATTAAATGATGTAATTTATGTACCTATACATAAATTACATCATTTAATGTGTCGATAGTGTTTTCGATATTTATCGATATTTTACCGATACCTTCAGCGTTAATCTTAGTCCCATTTGCTACTGTAACCTTGAGATCAATAGGATTTAAGTCTACAAATCAATCTTGCCTTGAAGTCATATGTTTGGTAGCGCCTGAATCAACATACCATTTGTCCATGTTATAATCATTTGTTGCTCCTAAAGCAGACAAATAGGTCGAGTCCTTACTAGTGGGATTCTTCCTTTTAATGGTCTTCTTTTTCTTTAAGGGACAATTTGGTCGCTTGCGACCAGGTTCTCCACAATCATAACATACAATTTTCTTTACATTTGACCCAGCACAGGAGGTATCAACCTCAGACCTCATAGCCGTCTCCAGTTTCGTCGAACTTTCTTTGGACATTTCATTTAGTAACCTTGACTTCACCAGTTCGGTGGTAACGTCAACGTTACTGTTTTCGAGAGCCATAATCAATGGGTCAAACCTCGACGTCAAACCTCCTAATAAAATAGCAGCAATGGAGGCATCTTCTATTATTTTATCTATATCCGCCAAATCTTGGACAGTGGAAATTACAGTGTTGATATACGACTCAATATTATTATCGAACTCTTCTAGTCTTAGTCTGTATAATATCTTTTCAAGATGTAAACGCCGACCCATTCCTTTATCCTCATACGCATTTTGCAATGCTTTCCATGCTTCTAAAGCTGTTGTGGAACTTCGGACATGCGTAATAGCAGAGCCTTCAAGGGTAAGGCAAATTTTTGTTAACGCCTTCTGTTCGTTTCTCGTCTTCACATAACTTGAAACGTCCATCCCTTCTGGGTAGCCACTTATCGCTTCCCACTGTTGTAAATATGTTGATTTCTTACCCTTGTGTGTGGTATATATATCAAACTTCTATCTTCTATCTTCTAATCTTCACAACAACATAACATAAATCAACAAACACTTCATATAAAATAACACATATCAAATTAGGTACATAATAAGATATAATCAGAACTATACTAAAACGAAAGCCTTAGTCTCTCACATAATTTTCTATATCTGACAACATCAATATTTGAAATCTATTCCATACATATCAATATTTTTAACTTGAATAACTTCCAGCCAGTAAACAACCATAGACATAATATTCCATCAAATTTATATTCCAACATCCCCTCTGAATTTTATGTTTAATACAATTAAAATAATAACTCTGAAAACTCCTATCAACTCCTTTAAAACCCAATTTAACTAAACCACCCAATGCTAATCCAACTTTACAATTCAAATAGATACTAACCTCAAATTTCAACTAACTTAACCAATTCAATACACAATTAACTACATCACAAATATTACAATCAACTCCATCATTAATAACTCCATCTCCAATTCCATCATCAATAACTTCCAACGACTCCATCATCAATAATTCTTCCTATTCCTTTATCCGAAAAACTCCGTCACCAATGACCAATTATTATCTTTATCAATTTCCAACCAGCTTCAAATTATAAAATCTCCATCATCATCAATACTCATCATCATCATCATTACTCATCATCATTATTATTATCTTCAACACAAATCATCAACGTCTGCAATGTTGTCTTCAAAATTATCAGCATTGTCAACACCATTTAAAAAAATCTTTTCATCACCAGCTCCAATCTCCAACACCATCAATACCAATCTCCAGCATCATCAGCTCCAATCTCCAGCATCGTCAGCTCCAATCTCCAACATTATACGTTCTCATTCTTTATTTTCAAATTTCGATACACATCATAATCACTGCTTTTCCCCTCTTGGTGTGTATCACTCCAAATTTTCAATCTCGTTTTTCTTTTTCCAAATATTATTACTCAAATTTTCGAATTGTTGTGGCACCAATAATGATCATTATATTAACATTTTTTATTTTTTATTATAAAAGTATTTAATGTAAATGTAAGACAATGTAAAAATGTGATCAAAAATAAAAAAATAATCCGGTTGGTAGCAAATATAGAACTATACTAAAACGAAAGCCTTAGTCTCTCACATAGTTTTCTCTATCTGACAACATCAATCATCATCAGGCTCGTTAATTTTATTTAATTATTTTTGTAATTTTGCTTCTTGTTGTAATGTTAGTTGTAGAATGTGTAATCTTTAATTATTGTTATTGGTTTTTTTATACCGTTTTAATTAAAGTAAAATAAATAAATAAATAAATCAATATTTGAAATCTATTCTATACATATCAATATTTTTAACTTGAATAACTTCCAGCCAGTAAACAACCATAGACATAAAATTCCATCAAATTTATATTCCAACACCCACAACTCTTCATGCATAAGATAATTACGCATTTTGAACTTCCACGTACTATACCCTTCTCTATTATGTAGGGTTAATGATGGAATCGAGGGCGAGGAACTAATACGCATACCTCGTACATTTGTGTCTTCATTTGGGTTCGCCATCTCAAAAGAATATACGATAAACTAATATGTTTCGTCGTACCCAAAAAAGAAAAAATAAAATACACAAATATTCACTCCAAAAATATCACAGAACACTTCACATACATTGCTTTTCTTAAAAAAATTACAATATCTTCGTGCTTATAACGTTTTGTTGTAATTTTATATTGAAAATTATGAAAAGACGTGTTATTTCATGTTTGTTTATTTTGGAAGTAAGCTAACCTAGTTACAGTTATTTGTTTTAAGAATTTTAAATACCTACATAAAGTAGATTATAAAGCCAGTATTATTTCAACATAATAAGCTACCAACTAATTATGAGACGACCAACACCTGAACACCTGTGAACACGGACCCTGCAAAGAGTTCAAAACGTCAGGATAAACATTAATTAAGTAATGTGTAAAATAAACGCGAGTAGATCCGTAAAAGTTGTTTCATTTCAATGTGTAGTGTTCGCGTAAACTTTAGTAAACAATATCTGAATAACATTGATAATTTTAAGATTTATTATAGGTGTGGTGATTACGTTACGTTACATACCAATTACAAACACTCTATATTCAATATTCTTATATTAGTATATTCCCAAAGCATAGTCATGCAACCAAGAACTAAGAAAACCGTGATAATTATGCAAAATCATATTTTTGTTGATTTACTTTTACACACAAAAACTCAAATTGATTTATTACATATTTTTATTTAAACCTAAACATGTTTTGACTTCTATTTTTTTAAGCCTAAGGTTGAAGGCCACGAACAATGTATCAACTGGACTTAGGGTTGTCACTTTGCGATTATTGTACAGTCGAGTCCAATAATATGTATACACTTTTGACAGTTAGTAACCTCTATTTACCTTGTAATAAGAATCAACATCTGTCAAAAGTGTATACAATATGTATTGAACTCGACTGTACCTACAGTATATCTTGGCCATGTAGTGCTTTCTAGGCATGCTCACAATATTCTGACGTTCTATGCACGATATCCTTTCTGCTTTATTCGGGATTATACTGGTGTACGGGTGTATGTACATTAAACAAGTTTTTTTTGGTGTTTACAAACTATTTATTTCTTTAAACAGTACAATGTTAAGAAAAAAATTATATATTAAATAGACGCGTGCGTCTTCATCGCACGGCTATCACCCGAAGCCCAAAAAAGTGTCATGGCGCTGGTGCTAGTGATGTGCCTACGCGCTAGTGATGTCTCGTGTGGATCACGAGCTTGTTCTGTCCGTGGCGTGAACATCCTGACCCCCTTGAAAGCTGCTGCTTTCAACATCATCATCAGGTAGTGAGACAAGTTTATTGACGGCGCGTCGCAGAGTTCATCGTGCTGTGATAACGTTGTCTGCTCCGGGATACAGTTTGGTGACGTGTCACGTTCCACCATTAAAATGGCAACTAGGACGTGTCCTAGTCGCCATTTTAATGGTGGAACGTTGTTTTCTTTCAGGAGCACCATATCTCCAATTTTGATTCAGTGCTGCCTTGTACGCCATTTGGTTCGAACTTGTAGTTCTGCTAGGTATACATTTTGCCATCTCGCTCAGAATTGTTGTCAAAGTTTCTCAATCAGCTGATATCGGTTAGTTCTTACCATATCCATGATATCCGATGGCACCGACATTAGAGGCCGCCCGATGATGAAATGACCGGGATTGATAGGATTGAGGTCTTGTGGATCAGAAGATAGTGGGGATAGCGGACGAGAATTAAGGTAAAAGTGTATAAGCTTCTCAAAAGTAAGTGACGCGTTACCTACTACTCGTTTCAAATGGTATTTTGAGGACTTAACTCCAGCTTCCCCAATTCCGCCAAAATTAGGTGAGTAAGCAGGAATGAATTTCATAATAATGCCTTCGTTACTAGTGTAGACGCTAATGGGCCTGCGACTAGTTAGTTCCTACAAAATTAGTGCCTTTGGCATTGTCACAAAATATGATGTGCGGCTTGCCACGCCGAAATACGTAGCAACGTAAGCATAAAATAAAGGCTTCTGAACTGAGGTCCCTGACTACTTCAGGTGGACCGCCTTGGTTAATAAACAAAAAATTAAGCATAGGTAACGTTTTGTTGTACGACTGCCACGTCCCCTTTTACTGGCTATAAAAAAGGGTCCGGCGAAATATGTACCACAAGAATAAAAGGGAAAGGTAACCTGTGTGTTGTGATGGCAAGTTCCCCATAATAGATTGTAAAGTCATGCCTCTAAACGCGCACAGGTCTTGCATGATCTAGTGACGCTGCGTGCCAAAGTTCTGACGTCCAAAAGCCAAAATTTCTCACTAATAGAAGCTAATAGAGATTGTGGCTCAGCGTGAAATAAGCGTTGGTGTTTATGTATCGGACTCCCCGTAAAGTCAAATCAGCTGGGTTTTGGTCAGTGGGAACATGTCTCCATGTAGTACCGCTTGTGAGAAACAATATTACTTTCATAGAACGCACATACACATAGGTGCCTTGCATCCTGTGATGCGTCAACAAAACAATGTAATTCAATTGATATAGGTGAATTATATATGACATAACGTGGTACATACTTGCAATTGTGATAGTAGGATTAAATTATTTGCAACATTTGACCACTGCTTGGATAAATTAGGCGATACTGGATCATCCCAGTTAAATTTTTGACTCCCAAGGTTTTTGTAAAACAATTTTGGCCTTAATTATACATGGACATAGTAGACCTAAGGGGTCAAATATTTTGAATGTCAAACACAAAATAGATCTCTTGGTAATAAGTTGGTAATTTAGAGTCCATATCTAATGCAAACTGTAATATGTCTGTTCAAGGAGACCAACTAAGTCCTAAAATAGTACATTCCTTATTAAACAAAAATATGTCACATGTGAGGAGCTCGATGGCGCAGTGGTTAACGCGCCCACTTTCGCAACGGCCGGTCATCGGATAGGTGACCAAAAATGTTACATCTCGAGCTCCTCCGTGCTTCAGAAGGCACGTAAAGCCGTTGGTTCCGACTGCATTAACATTCGTTAACAACCACCAATCCGCACTGGGCCCGCGTTGTGGTTTAGGGCCCGTTCTCCCTATCCATCCATAAGGAAGGCTTGTTGTTGGAATGAGCTGAAAGAATGAAATAATGATGTCATATGTTTCATCGCTCTATGTAACATTAGTCGCATTAGTTACCATAATATTTTATGTAGCGGTAAACAAGCAGACTTCAATACTTGAGTAACATTTTAGAAGCAATAGTTGGATCTGAACATTCGTTAGATAGTTGAAGGAAACACCTAGTACTGAGAAAAGGCGCAGAAGCGGTACCATGGGTAACCATATTGAGCTGCAAGACCCCTATGGGCTGAGATTCAATCCCGTCCCGATTCGTCCCTCCGCACGATAAATTGAAGATGGCGTTGAGACGGATCTATTTCTATTTGCCTGTAATGTTTTTGAATATCAGCTATTAACACATATTTATGACAACGAAACCGCGTTAGAATTGATAAAAGATCATCCTAGACCACTAACCCAATCAATTGGATGTCATTTAAAGATTTACCAGACGTTGTTTTCGCTGATGCTTCGAAAACAACTTTTAATTTAGTTGTTTTACTCTTGTCTCGAATGACCGCGTGATACGGTAAACAATATCCAAAATTAGGTTTACTTACTTCACATGAATGACCTTAAGTCTGATTATATGCTTTTATGAAAATGTTTTAATGTTGTTTAACTGGAGTCACCGAGTGCCTCTTCGGGCTCATCCTTGAATGAAATATTCTTTATTAAAAAAAATTTTTAGAAAAGTGCTTTTGAATCGTCCATAATTGTTTTATCTACTACCCATTCAGGACGTCTATTTTTTAGCTGTGGAGAAGAATGGGCGCAAGAAACTACACAGCTTTAATTCAATATGTAACGACATTTACAAAATTATATGCCGTTACGTTACCAAGTTATACAAGTTTAAAAAACCTTAACAATATTTTGGATTAGAAATACCTGTTGGAGTGATTGGAGCATTTTAAACCCATGCTGTTTTGTCTTCAATCTAATCAGACACTTTATAATAAGCTTTTTTATAAAGCTTTACTATAATAGCGATTTTAAATTTATTAATCTAGTTTTATTAAACACGACAATAAACATGGTAATAATCCGGTTAATAATATTTATTCTAATAAAGCAGTAGTTCGGTAGTCCAATATGCGTTATGAACGTATGGCAATCAACCGTAGTTATGTCGACAATAGTCGATACAACTTTACATACAACTTCCATCGTGCGCCGCGATTCCGAAAAAAAAAATCAAAATGGCGGCGGCGGGTCGATATGCCAGATTGTTTCAATCCTTTAAAATTTGTAACATGGCGGATAATGTAGACCAAGCAGATATAGGCACGATAATGGCGTCGGTCTAAGGCGTCGGTACATGAACACGCGTGGCTTACATAACCTATTTTATTATTACACTCTTGCAAACTCACATAAAATTGTATGTGTATTTCGGCATAACATGTTAAGAAGGCGGCAATGTGCACTTTCATTAGCAAGTGCAAATCCCAAGATAACTTATCCAATAACAAATCCAACCTAGCGTAACACGTATAGAAGGCGGTAATGTGCACTTTCATTAGCAAGTGCAACTCAAAGTACCATTAAAATTACGTGACGTAGTCAGGCAAGTTAATTGATATAACTTAGTTATGAATTTAAGCAAACAAACTTGTATAGGCATGTATGAAATTGGTCACACACGCAATTAGAAAGAATGTTGCAAAATATAGTAAAATCACAGAATAATGGTAAAATAACGTAGGTTTCTCGAACATTTTGCACAGATATAAAAGCTATATAGGGAGGAAAGGAGTAAAATAAGAAAGTCTGTCCCTCTGAGCGGCCTCTTCATTCTGCAGCTTGATTAATTTTCATTTTAGCAAACAGCACAACGCAGCAACTTATGACAAATTTTGAACGCCTTGAGTACGGCCGCCGCGTGGCGTCGGTCGTTTTCGATAAGTAAATCATGATTCCGCAACGCTAAGTCCTGTCACGGTCGCCACTTTAATGTACGGGTGTACATTAAACAAGTTTTTTTTGGTTTTTACAAATTATTTATCACTTTAAACAGTACTATTGTTAAGATAAATTTTATATATATTAAATAGACGCGTGCTTCTTCATCGCACGGCTATCACCCGAAGCCCAAAAAAGTGTCTTGGCGCTTGTGCTAGTTTTGTGCCTACGCACTAGTGATGTCTCGTGTGGCTTATGAGCTTGTTCTGTCCGTGGCGTGAACACTGGTATTACCAAACTCCCTACATATATATTTTTAAATATATTACAAGCCGTGTCGACTAAAGTCAAAGTGGTCGCCATGACCAAAGAATGACCAAAATTGGTCGGATCAATCATCATCATCATCATTAACACTTTAACTTAATTAAAAATCAAAGACATAAATAACTTTCCCTATTTCCTATAGTTTTCCTGTACATGTTATTGTTTATTTAAATATTTATTACAATTTATTAGAAAACAAAATTAACGCTTGCCACTCGGCCACCGATCATCATTATCATCATCTCAGCCAAAAGACGTCCACTGCTGGACAAAGGCCTCCCTCAAGTATCTCCACAACGACCGGTTTTGTGCTGCTCGCATCCAGCGGCTTCCCGCGACCTTCACCAGATTGTCGCTCGGCCACCGATGCGTCAAATTTATTACCATATATTTTATTTATTATTTAATACCAAAAAAAAAACACAAATGTTGAAAAAAAATCCACGAGCAGGGTTTGAACCTGAACCCTTCTGACATACCAGGTCAGGTGCTCTTCCAACTGAGCTATCGTGGTTCTAACCAGCCCGCCGAAATTATTCAACACTATTTACTTTTTACTTTGAAAGCCAAAGGCGCCCATTCAATGTTAACAACTACCGTCATTAACATCCGATCATAATATTTTTACAAATACTAAAGATCAGTTAAGAAGTAGGCAAGCTATTTATAAATGTTTATATAATTTTTAACTGCTCGTGGAATTTTTTTCAACATTTGTGTTTTTGTAATTTGTTCGCAACAAAATTTGCGTTAAAAATTATATAAACATTTATTTAATACCATTTATTTAATTAGTCGGCAGTAACATGACCACCAGGAAAGGATTCAATAACTTCTGTTTACACAGACGCAGCGAATTTATTATGATCATTCAAATACCATTCATTGGCCTAATGCATAAACGGCTTATTTGTTGCAAAATGTTTAAATATCATTAAATATGAATATTTACGTTATTATAAATGTTTTCGGTTACACTCGCTAAAAGCCGTTTTAGTATGATCGATCATTATAATAGTTTTGCTTTGGTCGTGTAGTAAGATTAAAACAGCCTTGCGCATTTTATACTTGGGTTCATCTTATCTTCGTTTAGCTTCATACCCAGTGAAGCCTGCGCTTTTTACCTACAGCACACACATGTAAATCATACAATTTGTCACTGCAAGCAAAATTTTACTTACTTGCTCAGCTCATTAGAGACTAGATTGCTGTACGGCGCGTGTCTGAACGGGTCCATGTATAGAGCACACACCGCCCGGTCTTTGCAGCCCGGCTCCGTGGCACCTATGGACGCCAGTATCTTGTCCACTTTGTCCAGGAGAGCGCCGTAGAACCTCTCGGCAGCTATGGTTTCCTGATACGGTCAGACGAAATTCATAAAAAAACATCTTCTTCTAACCGCCTCTGCGGTCTACTGGGTAGACCGCATCGGTCTACTGGGTAGGCCGCATCGGTCTACTAGGTAGACCGCATCGGTCTCGGAAGCAGCGGTCGATTCCTAGCCGGGGGTAGATATTGTGGTTGTGCTCAGTTTAGTTGGAAGTAGTAGAACTGGTTCTAATTATGCGCAAATAACTACCAACATCTTCTCTAAGTCTATCCCGCCGCTTGAAGATAAGACAGCCAGTTCCTCAGTACTTGAGGATAGCAAGTGAACTACGCTTTCGGATTCGCCTTATAGTCACTTACCATCAGGTAAAATGAAGAGCAACTGCTTTATATTCACAAGAAATTATATTCAACATACCTTTAAATGCCTAAGATGCTTTATCATCACAAGCCTAGTGCTGCGCTAAGATATTCTCACATGGACATAAGCAGAGGAGGATGGGCCATAAACCACCACCCTGGCCGCGGGTTGAGCTTATTTAGATAAAAAAAGAGTAACGGGAAAGAAGTTGTAGAAAAAATGAGGCTTACAGGGTCTTGCGCAGCCAAAATCTGCTGTTGCTGCTTCACGAGGTCCGTCTCAGTCTTCACACGGTTGGTTTCCGTTAGCTTCGCGGCTGACACCCTCAATATCTCGTCTCGTACCGCTGATGGTGGTGCTCTGACTGCTAACGCTGCTGCTCGGATCTGTCACACGTTGATAGGGATAAAGACACCATATTAAATGATAATGTCATGGATGTGTGGAATAACAAGAATGGATAAAGTAATAAATGAGTATATTAGAAGAAGTTCGAAGTTGGCGCCAGTGACAAAAAACGTTTGTCTTGGTATGTGCTATTGTGCATGTGATGAATAGAGGTGAAACGCATATAACTATGAGAGTGGTGAATATAATTGTTGATGGAAGGAGGGAGAGAGAGACCAAAAAAAACTGTGTAGGTGACGGTCGATAGAGGAGTTCGGAACATGGACATTTCGCGCCAACCCTAAGTAAGAAGGGACCAGTGTCTTATTGTCTAATTTCAACCTCTGTCACGACGACACCTTTCAAAGGCGTTTACGCTTGTCATTTTGCATCGTATCGTTCATTCAACATAGTTCAAAAACTCGTCGCGATCATGAAGCTGTATCTACATCTAATGGTCACGATCGCCATTACTGAAACTTTGAATTGGTTTGAAGTTCTTGAATAGCTTTCAAATGTCAAATTGAAAGGTATTATCATGATAGGTATTCAGGTCAGGAAGAAGAAGTTTACTTTGGCAGACGCTTCGATGGCCAAGTAGCAAAAGCTCTCGGTCTTGAATCCAAAGATCCAGTTCCAGTACAGGTCGGGCAGAGAGTGCATCGCATTTTTTGACGACCTCCTTGGTCGAGTGGCTTGTACACCGGTTTTCTTGGTGTCGCTCAGACACCACTGACACCGGGACCTCAGAGATCTGAGGTCCCGGGTTCGATCCCCGGTCAGATCAATTTAGAAATACCTGTTTTTCTATAATGTTTCGGTTCTGGGTGTTTCCTGTGTAGGTATAAAAATGTATTTAAATAAATTAGGTATGTTTATCCGTTGTCTAGTTATCCATTTATGGAACTCCATGAAACTTCACAAAGGAGCTTTTCTTGGGGCTAGATAATTGGTGTGAGTGTAAGAAACATTTTTTTTTCCGATGCAGATGCTGCGTTTGTGGTTTATCACCAGTAGCTCATTTTATGTCTCCTTTGCTGGGTTCGACCGTTCCGTATGGATGGAAATCCACAGGGAGAACGGGTTGGTGGTTGTTATCGACTGCTTGCTGCTGTTGTTATCGGCTGTATGTACAGCCACGGCACGGCTGTTACAGTGTTTTCCGAAACATGGAGGAGCTCAAGACGAAAAATTTTTGGTGACCCATCCGATAATCGGTCTCAGCGAAAGTTGCTTATACTTCACCAATCGTAGACCAAGCGCATTAACCCTGCGCCATCGAGCTCTTCACATCAGTTTGTGATCACCAATTTGGCAAGCGTGATGAATGGGCAAATTTCCATCAGTTCAGGTGATAGCTCGATTTAATTGATAGAGGTCTAAGCCTAAAGCCCGGGCTCGACCGCGAAATGAGCGAAGTCATTAATGAGCCCTCTTAAGGCGACGCACCGCTAAACAATAAGTGTTTTTTTTCCTTCAAATTAAAACTGCTAATTATTTAAAAAAAATGAACTACAATATTGAAGTGTGTGTTAAGACTAATCTACTAAGAAAATTTAGATGCTTAAATCGGTCTGGTTAGCCTGTAAAATGCAAATCTATGTTTTAAAAGAGGTTACTTTGATATTTTTTCTCTGTTATAAAAGTTGACAAATCGTGTTTCTGTAACTAGCAAAATGAAGTCAATCAAATGAAAAATCATGTCATTAAATATCACTTTCATATGTTTTGTTATTGTTGGGATAAATCAAGATCCCCGCCACGTAAATTTCCAATGCGTCGCCTTACGAACAACTGTAATTTTTATAGTTGAGGCTCTCCGCTAGCCTCTTTCGCGGTCGAGCCTCAACTATGAAAATTATCGTTGCGAGTTAAAAGGGCTCATTAATGACCTCGCTCATTTCGTGGTCGAGCCCGGGCTTAACAGTGGGACAGTAAACTTAACTTAACTTAACTTAACTTACCAAAGCTTCTTTCTCCATTTGCAGTGGATCTTTTGATAGCTGATTCTTTTTACTTCGATAAGGATTTACTGATCCGGTGGGTCTGTAAGGAAATAAATTTTTACTATACAACTTGTATAATTTTCAATTCCCTTAACTCTAACTTTATATTCTACCACTAAAAATAATTAATAAAGTCCAAAGAACATGGATTATAAAATGCATGTCTTCGAAGATAACATTAATTTTAGTTAAAATTTTCGTACTAACTTAGCTGCGGCCGATTTATTACGAAGGGTTTATTAAAATCTTTTCTGAGGCAGACTTTACTCGGTAGTTCGCTAATAAATATTGTTTTATAAAATCTATGTATTCATAATTTCTTACTTTCTTTCTTTTTTAAAAAGTAACTCAAGTTGTATATTTATGGGTTTAGTATACACAACAAAATATATAAATATATTTTCGATTCGAAGTAGATTAGAAATAGAAAAAAATATGTAAATAATGAATTTTTAGAAAATTTATATAACCAACCTTCCAGAATTAGCCAAGTTTATTCTTTGCCCAGTGTTGGGCGATTGGACCACTTGCGGAACGTTATTTGAGCTGGCATATTCTCCAACATTCTGCGAGTGGCCTGGAACAGAAATTATAAGCGTTTTATTATTGTATATAACGTAAGTCGTGACAGTAAACTTAACAACTTATTTAAATTCTCACCTAATGACGTTAATTGATGAAAAGGCCAAAGATGGCGCACTTCACTCGGAATCGTCCACTACTGAGGCACCGCCTATCTTATCTCTAGTTGCCGGAACACAGCAATACTACTTACATTGATGTTGGTGACATATTTAGACATAAGACTAGCTGATCCGGCGGACTTCGTACCGCTTTGACAGTTTCCATGACAACAAAACAAATAAATCATTTCGTATTGGAAAATTAAATTGTCGTTTTTAGTATTTTCCGTTACTTATTTATATATGTTTCTCACCGTTTATACCTTTCCTGAACTTTCACAAATATTTCAAAATCAAAATTAGCCAAATCGGTCCAGCCATTCTCGAGTTTTAGCGAGACAAACGAACAGCAATTGATTTTTATATACATAGATGGTGATAACTAACCAACCAAACTGAGTATGAACATGTATTCGCGCTGAGAATCAAACCCATACCTTTAAGTCTGAAACCAGCGGCACAAAATGAGAAGACCCACAGAAGATAAGCTTCATAGAAAGGGGCTCGAGCAACGCGTCATATGCATCTCAGGGACACGGAATCTGGCTGCGAACCAACAGCTGCACTCGGACTGTTCCAAGCTGTTCTAATATTAATAAATAAAAAATAAATGTTTCCCACACTCACACCAATTAGGTATCTAGCCACAAGAAAAGCTTCCTTAAGAAACTCGAGAAATGGTTAACTAGACAACGGATAAACATACATAATACTTATTATACATAGGAAACACCCAGACCCGAAACAATTTAGAAAAACAGGTATTTCTAAATTGATCCGACCGGGGATCGAACCCGGGACCTCAGAGATGGCGACACCATGAAAACCGGTGTGCAAGCCACTCGACCATGGAGGTCGTCAAACTATTCAAAATATTCGTGTCCGTAAGAACATTAGTTGCGTTGCAAATTAAGCTAAACTGCAACGTCTCAGTAAAGTCTCTAAACAAAACTGAAAATAACAGTTTATCTACTCCAAAAATATCTGTACCAAATAAACAATTTTTATTGCCATTAATTAAAATATTATGTATGAAAAATAATAAAATTTTTGTGTAACAGTTTTCTTAATTGCGACATTGGCCATGGAAACTGCTTCAGACAATCAAATAAAAAAATACAGTACCTGGTGGCATAGCGAGGCCCCAAGCGTTGATATCATTTGCATCATTGACGTCAGGTTTGAAACTTGCGATAGCATTCCGATGTATACCGGATATCCCTGATGCAACGTACCTGAGACAAACAATCACAATCAATCACCAGCTTATTTTATCCCCCTGCTGGGGCACGAGCACTCTATTTAGATGGAATCATGGCAGGGAGTACCGCCATAAGCTACCACGCAGGCCCAGTGCACATTAGTGGTTGTTAACGACTTCTAATGCAGCCGGGACCAACGGTAATGCCTCTCAAAGCACGGAGGAGCCCGAGATGATACATTTTTGGTCACTCATCAGATGACCGGCCTTTGCGATTGCGAAACTTCTGCAATCCCAGACCAGTAAATAATAAAAATAAAATGTACTATGTTACGTAAAGAAAAAACAATTCAGCCCGCTTTTCGTACTCTAGTCTTTGTTGAGTCAAGGTTGCTTCGGGTCGACTTATCGAACTTAAATTTTGTTAAAACTCGAGTTCTTTTTTGACTCGAGGGCGTGCTTCGATGACTCACGCTCGAGTCGCCTCTGAGATCGCAAGTGTTTTAACACAGAACTCTGCAAAGTTGTGTCAACTTTAAGATTTTAGACTCCCGGGCTTGAGTTTTGTACAACACTTTTAGTCGCACGATAAACATGTAATTTTTAGGATCTTCTTGTTGCAGTGCCTCTCCGTTACTGGAGGTTGGCCGTCAGCTCAGCAAACTTCTTCTCTCTATCCTGCCCCAAGCGAAATAGATCTTCAACCCTGGCAATGCTTGTTCATTCTCGGATGTTTCGTAGCCACGATTTTTTCCGTCTTCCAGCACGTCGTTTGCCTTCAACTTTGCCCATCATTATCTGCTGGAGAAGTTAGTAGCCAGACATGGCCAAGATATCCAACTTTTCTTTCCTTAACGTTTTGCAGTAATTCACGACTCTTACCAACGCGCTGGAGAACTCTGACGAGAGAGACTTTCTCCGTTCAGCCATTTCGTAGCATTCTTCGGTAGCACCACATTTCAAAAAACTCTAGGAACTTTAGGATAAAATCTAACAAAAAATTGCACTTCAAATAAAAGTACCTACGCAGTTAATTAATACTGATACATATTTTTTCAACTGCTGGACTTAAGCGGAACTGGGCTTGACACGTCAACCACATGGGCACGTCAACCAGAGAGGTGGGGGAAGGTCGCCACTAACTGGGTTCCATGTGATGGACAACGGAGTTATAAGAAGGACTAGACTCAATTTTTACTCAGTCGTTTAAAACTTTTTGTCTTTTAGTGTAACGACGGAGTCTTATTACTTCAGACTAAAAACTAAAGTCTTCTTTTTAAACTTGAGTTGTGTAATATTGTTCGAACTGTTAGAATAAAAAGTGTTAGAGGTCGAGTCGTTTTTAAAGGCCTTAAAGAATTGTCAGCATCTCTCTCTCTTGCGTCATCTGTCTCCTTTTTGTCACCTCTGGGTGGTAGGCCAAAAAGGAGAGAAGGGTACCTACAACTTGATCACTTTTTTTCCAGGGTAGTATAAGGTGGCCTAGGATAGATACGTAAAGTGGAGAACTTTGCTCAGCAGAGGGAAACAATAAGGACTACTTTAAAAAAATCTTACTCATTGCCGAGTCCTGGTCCGGACAGCTCCCAATCCTGAGGGTAGTGTTCAAATGAGTTGGGGGGTCCATCGGCGTGTGGTCGGACTACCACTGTGGAGGATGGGTGACCGTGACCGTACGAGTGAGGAGGCTGAAAACAGATTTGGGAATATGTTAGACACTTTTATCGTATTTTTAACTGCAAAGTCTTATAATAATATCAATAATTATGATTTTATATTGTGCATATCGTGCATATAAAGATGGCAAAGTATTAGAATCAATGTGTACCTACGCAATGTCTAAATCAGTGTTTAGGTACACGGAATAGATAAGTGGTTAGGTAACTCTTTTAAAAATGCTCTTTTACAAGTGATAATAATGGTTGACAGTAAATTATAAAAATAAAATAAACTATGTTACGTAAAAAAAAACAATTTAGCCCGCTTTTCGTACTCTAGTCTTTGTTGAGTCAAGGTTGCTTCGAGTCGGTATGTTCATAACTAAGTTTCTATAGAATCTAAGATGGTTGATCTTATATTCTCTAATAAATAAGCAACAAACTAAGCATTACCTTATGGTGGTGCGAAATCAAATGATGGTGGTGATGGTACTTTGTCGTGTGGTAGCTCTGGTGGTACCAAGAGCACAGCTTGAATATGTGACTCAGCGCCGGGAACAAGAACAGCAAGAACTTCAGGAACATCTTCTTGGCTGTGGTCACTCCCATGATGAGGGGCAGCACGAAGACCACCTTCAGAGCTATCAGTTTGATGACGAGGATTATCGCTATAGCTGCAGTCAGCAGTTTCTTCCTGACGTATTTTTCTGAAACGCATAGAATTGGGTACATATAGTATAATGGACCATGATAGCCTAATTAGTAGATTTTTTTTAAATTCTGTTTAAGCAAGTATTTAAGCGCGATCTCACCTGCTGGTAAGTGACGATGCGGCCTAGGATGTAGCTTATTTGCCTAGATAATGCCGGCTCACCTTTGCCTTAAAAATGTTCATGTTGTACGTGTCAGGACATAGATCCGCAGGAAGGGAATTCCACTCCTTAGCTGTCCGCATCAAAAATGATGACGCAAAGCGCTTTGTGCATATGCACATCCTATATAGGAGGTATGTTGACAGCATAAAGGTGTGACCTCAGTCCGCGTCTAGTTCCCCGGAGATAAAAAGGAGGAGGTGCTGGCCTAATTTTAGGCCTACCGTTGAACTGAGACGGCTCCTGTAGGAAGGGACACAGGGTGGGAGGGGTCATCCCTCGTAGCTTACGTAGGGCCTATGCCACGAGCACGAGAGTTTTGGGACGCGGCAAACGAATTTCTAGTTCATTGCTTGTTATACTACGGCAGTCATAGTCAGTAGTTATAGAAATAACGCAATGAACTAGAAATCCGTCCGCCGCGTTGCAAGGCGTTCGCGCTCGTGGCAGAGGCTTAACGTAAACTGTCACCCCTCCCACCCCACGCAGTTTCCTCAGGAGCCATCTCAGTTTAACAGTTGGCCTTATAGTAGCATGACCTGGTTTGTTGAGCTTCCAACCTACCTGATGTTAACAGAGAGTCCAAAGTCTAGATGCGGAAATAGCTAGTAAATTAGGATTTGTGCCGCGTTTTTATCCGCCTCTGTGGTCTAGTGGCTAAGACCACCGGTTTAGACCCAGAAGTCCCGGGTTCGATTCTCAGCGGGGGGTACATGTTTGTGTACTCGGTTTGGTTGGTGGTAGGGCTTGTTTGTCCATCTTATCTAAACATGTCGCCATAACATCAATGTTTGTAGCATTGTTGTATTCCGGCAGCTAGAGATAAGATAGCCAGTACCTCACTAGTTGAGGATCCCGGGTGAAGTGCGCTTCCATCATTGGCCTTATCATCACTTAACATCAAGTGTGATCAAGGCACTGTGCTCACCCGTTAATATAAAAAAGAAAAAAAAACTAGTCGTCTGTCCTCACATTGCCCACTCGCAAGTTTCTTATATCTCGTATAAATCTTTGTGGATAGTTTTTTCAATTTTCTTTGTTAAAAAAATACAGACTCACTTATTTCATGGAAGAAACACCTCCCATGCCCAACGTCATCCACCCTAGGCTCCAACTTTACATGCACTTACGTGCCCCAGGGGATATGTTCAGGGTTGCACCGTGGAAGAAGAACTCCGGAAGAGTCAGCTTAACGTTATGTGAGACTGCTGAAGATTATCTGTGTCTTAGATAAATAGCTTACAATACAAACTCAAATCATCATTATCCTCAGTTTTGGCACTGTCCGCCTTCGGACATAGGCCTCCTCCAAACGCCTCCATTTTTCCAGTCACTAGACACTCTCATTTAGTTGTCGACGGCTAGATGATTAATATCCTCCACCTCCATCCAGACTCGTGTGTTTTGCCACGGTCTCCACTCTAGTGTACTTCTGGGCCATCGGTGGTATTCCATCCCCGCAATATGTCCCACCCATCTCCACCTTCGGGACTCTATCAAGTCAACAACTTCTCTACAAAGGGACAAACTCAAAAATACTCACTTATTTTATGGAAGAACAGCCTCCCTTGCCCTAAATCATCCACTCTTGGCTCCAAGTCTACATGCACTAACGCGCCGGTCTTCGTCAGCGCCCGAGGGGATATCTTCAGAGTCGCACCGTGGAAGAAGAACTCCGGAAGAGTCAGCTTAACGTCGTGTGTGACTAGGAAGTTCACGCCTTTGTCGTATAAGGCATCAGTCACCTCTTCTAATGGTGATTCTGGAAGAAGAGATAATAAGTAGCCTTAAGGACTGTGTGTTCGACAAATCTGTGTTGTTACAACACAATACATGTAACAAAAAAAACAAAATGTCATCACTAAAAACCACGATTGTATTTCATCATCATCATCATCATCATCACAAGCTCATTTTATGTCCCCACTACCAATAGTGGGGACATAAAATGAGCTTGTGATAGGGAAGGCTCGTGCCTTGGGGCACGAGCCTTCCCTATGGATGGATCAAAGGGCCATAAACCACGCGGGTCCAGTGTAGATAATGTGGTAGTTAGCGACTGCATAAAAAGCCGGGCCCAACAGCTTTACGTGTTTTCCGAAGCACGGAGGAGCTCGAGATGATAAATTATTGGCCGCTCTCATCCGATGACCGGCTTTCCGAAAGTTGCTTAACGTTAACAATCGCACCCCGGGCGTGGATTGCGCCATCGAGTTCCTCAAACGTAGGTATACAAAATACAAAACCGGGATGCCGTTTATGTGTCATGTATATTAAATTTACACAAAACATGCACAAATAGTCAACACTCCGTATAACTTATTAATTCTATACAACAAAGGTAAGTTAACCAATCTATAATAATATAATTAAACAAACGGAAAGCCAACCTAACTTTAAAAAAGGGAAAAACGCTTCTCATTTCTTGTCAATTTAATTTCCCTGTGCCAGTGTTTCTCAACAATTTTCTCTTCCTATGTTTTCAATTTCCCTAGTTCCCGCATTGTGAACCAATACTTTCGCAGATGATGTATCGCACGCTCCACATTCTTTGTATGATACGCAATATTGACTTCACCTTTCCACGTTCTACCAGTTACGTGTTCCTGATGATATTATTATGACACTTTATGAGGCAAAGTGCAGTGAATACAGTATTCCTCCGATCCGATCCAAATCTCTCGGAGAATTTAGTAGGGCATGGGGACGCGCACAAGTGCATGATGTCGTTCCCTCCAGAAAACCTCTGATAGTGCTTCGTTTAACACGGCTTGACGAACCCTTTAAGTGTCTTGGCGTCCCCAAAAAAGCCCGGTAAAGCTAAAAATGCGCAGTGGCTATTAGCAAACTCTCACAAAAACCGTATACTATTGTGATGAGACGGAACTAATAAAACTTTTGAATTTAAAAAATGTTATAACCTCGTGTTAAAACATGTAAGAACTCGATGGCGTAGTGGTTAACGCGCCCGGTCTGCGATTGCTGAGGCTAAGCAACTTTTGCAAAGACCGGTCATCAGATGGGTGACCAAAAATGTATAATCAAGAGCTCCTCCGTGCATCGGAAGGCATGTAAAGCTGTTGGTCCTGGCTGCATTAGCTGCCATTAACAACCACCAATCCGCACTGGGCCGGCGTGGTAGTTTATGGCTCGTTCTCCCTAGCAGCAGTGGCGACATAAAATGAGCTGATGAAGATGATGATGATGATGTTATATCCACCACACACCTAGACACACTCAACATACACACTTCCATTCACCAAGAGAGGAAGACCTTTTTTTCTAAAACCGATAAAAAATATTACGTATTATGTACTTCTGCAACCGGGGAGACGCAAATGTGGAACTGGAAAAAAAGGGAATACCCATTAAATACTCCCGCACTTCCCCTTCTTGCCGCCAGAATGATGCGTGACCATTATAAACAATCACCGAAGTTTACCCTTGCAGCGACCAGCCAGATCCCGGAAGAATACTTATAAACTGGGACTTTTTATAGCTGTTGTGTTGTGTAGCATTTCAATGTGTAGCGGATACTTTGAAACAATAACACTGGTTCAATGTATACTGTGGCAACAGTTCATCATTCATTTCCACACTTCCACAAGTTCCGCACCGTGAGAATAACAACCGAACAGAAATTTAGCGTTTTAGAATTACTACATTGTTCTTGTGATCGATGTTTTCAATAAAGAAAAAAGAAAAGTTTGAGAAGCTGATATTTTTGTTGGAGTTTATTGGCGCAGCAGCTTTTTAGGGTTCCCTAGTCAACAAGGAACCCTTAAAGTTTCGCCATGTCTGTCGGTCTGTCCGTCTCCAGCCTAGCTCATAGACTCTTAGTACTACAAAACTGTAATTTGGCATGGAATACACATAGAAGAATACAGGAGAGCTCGTATGGAATTTGCAACGGCTATGGCGATCTTGTAGGGAGTTATGGATTCGCCTGAATGTGTTGAACAGTTGTGTCGCCTTTATGTTCCGGAAAACTATTTACGAATACGTTCGGGTCGTAGACATCGGCTTTTCGCGCCTCTGCTGCCACCGTGCTGCACCGTGTCGTACGGTGGCGCGTGCGCAGTCTCCATTGTGTCGTATGCATGAAGCATTAAACGCGCTCCTGGTAACTTTTCCAGAAATCAATATTTTTGTTGATAATCCAAAAAGGATAAATAATCGAATTTAACTACCAAATTGTATCTCTTTTTAGTTTTTATATATGCAAATTATGTACCTAGGTTTAAGATAATTATGTAATTGGATTTATACCCGTTTAATTATGTTGCATAAATAAATGAAACAAAAATAAATAAATAAATATTAATCACGCCGCCAAAGTGTTGAAGTAATATTTTGAAAAAAATTTTTTTAGATTACCTTCCCTACACGTGAAGTGGGGATGTAATTTTTTTTTCTTGTCTACCCCATAGTGCAGGTTTGTGGAAACAGTTTTTTGATGGAGGCATCCGTTTGGAAAGTACCAAGCTCTAAAGTGCAAAATTTTGTTAGATTTAATTTAAGTGTGTGAGGGGGGCTGCCAGCCAGATGGTTGTTTTTGGATACGTGAAAAAATTCACGGTAGTTGTATATACGACGAAGTTAAAAGGAAAACTATCACAGCTTAGTAGGCTTTACAAGTTTACGACTAATATACCAACTTATAAAATGTACTTGGCGCAGTACTACGTCTACTAACGTTGTCAGGTGTGTGAAAGCGGTAGTATCTACATTAAATAAATGTTCATAAAAGCCCTCTTCTCAGAGTCCGCATTATTGAGATGGGCTACGGAACCCTACACTGCGCGAGATCCGACACGCACTTGGCCGGTTATTTGGTAAGCATTCAACTAGTGGAAATTCGATCGCTTCGTTAGAAATTATTGTTCAGACACCTACACGTCAACCTATCCAAAACTGTCAATTTTCTTTAATAAATGTTCAACCTTATGCCATACACATAAAGCTCAAAATCTATTGAAAAAATTTGAGAGTTTGTGGCAGTCAGATGCGCAGGCGTATGTACAGCCACGATCATTAACATGTATAGGTACAAAAACACAAATGTTGAAAAAATTTCCACGAGCAGGATTTGAACCCGCACCCTTCTGACATACCGGGTCAGGTGCTCTCCCAATTGGGCTATCGTGGTTCTAACCAGCCCACCGAAATTATTCAACTTTAATAATTAAATAATTTATAATAAATAATAATTTAATAATTAATTATTCAATTTTAAGGGTTCAAATCCTGCTCGTGGAAATTTTTTCAACATTTGTGTTTTTGTAATTTGTTCGCAACAAAAGGAGAATGGCAAACTGGGAACCACCTGTTTAAATTCATACAAGTTATCATGCCCAAATCTGACTATATGAAATTTAAAGGTCGTAATGAGATAGTTATTTTTCAATTTAGAATGTTTTTATGGAAGCTAGAAATAGTTGGAAAAACATGATAGTAGTATCTTCTTTTTCCCTAAAACGAAACGCTAATCTTATAGTCTATCTTGCAAAAACAAAACGTTTTTTACATGTCAATCATCCTGGTGATGCCATAGAATAATAGTATTATTATAAATCGATTATTCTGATTTAAAGAAAACCTAAAATACAATTTGTTAGGTATGTATTTATACTAAAGGTGCCTAAATATTTAAATCCATTAAGAAAAGTCAAAAACCGGTATTTTTATTTCGATTCCATTTTGCGCAATATCTATGTTGATTTTTAAATCGTACGATTATAAGAATGATTTTGAACTTTTTATCGATTATTTATCATTTCGTTTCAAACTGGCAAACCAAAAAAATTGTTGACAGTGACACAAAAATAGCATCATTCATTTCGTAACGTGGGATATGCCGGTTAGGAGTTTTATTTTCACCCTTGCTTCATTTTGTCCTTTTGTAAAATAAACCACTACGTACTTGTTTTATTATTAGTAGATCATTATATTCTGTAAATAATACTACTATCTAGAATATAGGAATTACAACTTAATAGTAGTAGAAAGGAACAATTGGATCTGACACTCGCCACCTTCCCTTCTATGTATTACTATTGCTGATTGTAGATAAAGTACCTTTCAATCTATCTACAGCTGTTCACTGAAGTAGATCGAAATGCCTGCTGTCGTTCCTAACTACGCAGATAACAGTAATAATAGTAGTAACAACACGGTAACAGTAATGATAGTTACATTTACTACTAGAACTACTATCACATGCATAATACGTTGGGCTGTTTTGAGGTTAGGTTATAATATCAACTTATTATCCCCAGCTTTAAAGTATATCTCACCATTATGTTTTTTGATAAGCTATATTAGAGTATTGAATTCCTACTATTCACTTCTTGGCACGCTAAGCCTTTAAGTGGTTCTGAAAATACACGGTAGTCTGCCAAACTCCTTTAAAATTTTAAAAAATAAAATGTTGAAAAAATTTCCACGAGCAGGATTTGAACCCTCAAAATTGAATAATTAATTATTAAATTATTATTTAATATAAATTATTTAATTATTAAAGTTGAATAATTTCGGCGGGCTGGTTAGAACCACGATAGCCCAATTGGGAGAGCACCTGACCCGGTATGTCAGAAGGGTGCGGGTTCAAAATATTTGTGAACGTTTCGGTTTTCTTAATTGTTCAGGTTCGCACTTATTACGGTCATCAGAAAACATAAGCCTTAAAACCATCTTGTATGATTATTCTTTTACCGTCCAAGCTGTTCGTTTTTGGAATTCGCTTCCGGTTGCGATCATGCGTGCGAAATCCATTCACTTATTTAAAGAGCTCGTAAAAAAATTCTACCTTTCCGATTAACCCTATCCCACTGCCATACTACACCTCTACTTTCCTACCTGAGACTACTATTATGTTTAAGTAGTTTTCTAAAGTTTACGCGAACACTACACATTGAAATGGAACAACTTTTACGGATCTACTCGCGTTTATTTTACACATTACTTTTAAATAATGTTTATCCTGACGTTTCGAACCCTTTGCAGGGTCCGTGATCACAGGGAGACTGAGGTGTTAGTCGTCTCATAATTAGTTAGTAGCTTGTATATCCTCATTTAAATTTAATCAGGTGCGTTCCTTTTTACGCAGAAAGAGCTTACAGTAAAATAAACGCGTGTAGATCCTTAAAAGTTGTTTCATTTCAATGCTTAAGTAGGTTTATTTATATACATATACATATTATGTTTATCATTATTATCATTATCATTAAATATTTATCATTACTATTAGTATTTTGCTTCATTTATAAAATACGCATTATTCTAGTATGTTTTCATAGTTTCACCTCTGATCGTACTTTGTTCATGATTATGTTTTATAGTGTTGCAATAAAAGTACTCGTATTATCTATATATCTATCTATATTTTCATAATCGCAAAGATATTTATGGTTTCTTTTCAATGCGTTGTATGTAACTCTAAGAAACATGATTGCGTTATAGCATTAAAAAAGATCGTTTACAATAATAAAGGGAAAAGGAGTCAAACATTAACCCCCGTATTCATAAAAACTATTTAAGCATTAATTAGTTAATCATTGTTTTGTCTCTTTTTCCCAAATTCAAAATGACGTTTGTGTGACGTTGACAAAACAATATTTAACTAAATAACGCTCAAACAGTTTTTATGAATAAGGGGGTTAATAAATAAAATCTCTAAGAAACAGACAAAAAATAATAAACAACTTTGCCGAAGTGTTTAATGCAATATGTACCCTAGACGAAAATTTGTAACCTGTACGAGTACGTCGCGTTTTGGCAATTTACAGTGACCACGACGCGATGTCTGGGTGAATACCGCATTAGGTTTTAAAACTTAAAATTACATCATAAAAATTAAATAATTAACAGCGAACACACACATATTGAAATCTTAGTGATTTGTTATGTGCTGTGAATGTATGTTTTATTGTATTTTTTATTATAAATAATAAGAAAAACATAAAATTGTTAACTCTTTATTTGCTCTATAAGCGCTTTACAACGTGTAACAAAAGGATGAAAATATCCAAAGTATATCCGATCGAGATCTTGTACGCAGAGTTACTTTAATTTGTTTTGCAATTCTTAATTGCTAGACCGCTTAACTGAGTCCTCGCCTGCGGTAGGTACGCGGGGCGAGAGCTACGTAGGGCCTCTGCCACGAGTACGAGCGTTTTACGACGCGGCGAATGGATTTCTAGTTCATTGCGCGTTATACTACGGCAGTCATAGTCAGCAGTGATAGAATAATGCAATGAACTAGAAATCCGTTCGCCGGTCGCAAGTCGCAAGTGTTCGTGGCAGAGGCCCTACGTACCTCCCGCCCCGCGTACCTACCGCAGGCGAGGACTTAGATAAGCGGTCATGCTATAAATATTTATATTGTGACGTCACAATAAATAAACAAGTCACAGCCCTAGTGGTTTAGTAACCTCTGTGTACTTACATTTATGATCACTGCTGCACGCCTGACGCGCTTGACTTCACAGATATATATTTTTTTACAATGGTATGGCAAATTAGAGTTAATTATTAGGTATGTCTTAGTTACAACACATCCAAGATCTAGATCGGATACACTTTGGATTTTTTAAATACCACTTGTTGCAAATAAACAGGCATTTATTTTTGTTGAAAATAAAACTTTGATTTGTATTATGGACGAATCGATTATCGAGATTCAATTTGTTTGGTGGCATAATGGCCCCATCACTAATTGTTCTTTTTTTCTTTGTTGGTACACTTGTCTCGGGAAGGCAACAATGGCTGGTTGATAGGTTATCGTGTGTTGATAATTAAATAGATTTTATGTAGTAATAAGGGCATTTGGAGCCGTATTACTTTAATTAAGTGTATTGTGCAACCTGTGTTTTGTGAGTGTGTACGTCGTAAGCGAATCGCATCGGGAGTACAATTCGTCTGGATGTCGGCGTCACCGCTGCTGGAGTAAACAGGTAGTTCCTCGGGGGAAAAGTGCACTTGGGGTAGTTTGGGTGTGATTAGGGAACCCTAGAAGACCCGGACTCGGATTCGGGCCCCATCGGACCATATGGATCCCGTTCTGGACGGCGGGAGCGGCATGGAACTGTGAGTGGATTTTTAGATTTTAATGTGTAACCTAATTTTAAACAGTAGCATAGTGTGTGTTGTGGGTTTCCGCAACACCACTCCTTTAGCTAGTGTATATACATAATATAATCTGAATCTCGGAAACGGCTCCAACGATTTTCATGAAATTTGGTATTTTTTTTTTTTTTGGAGAGAGACTGCTGATTGCCACTGGGCATTTTCAGCTTCACCGGGCTTGTTTTAGGGGCGGCGAGGTACGTAAAGGGTACCTCAAGCCGTGTTAAAACGAATCATCTTCGGAGGATTTCTAGAGGGGTACGGCATCGCACACTTAAAAGTGCGCGTCCCCGTGCCCTCCCAGAGTCTCCGAAGGGTTCGGATCGGATCGGGGTGAAATTTGGTGTGCAGGGGGCGGGGGTTTCGGGGGCGAGAAATCGATCTAGCTAAGTTTAATTTTTTAGAAAATTACAAAAAAAATAATCATCAGGTACTAATAATAATATGCCCAGTCATTAATCGTGTAAATCTGTGATCGTGATGTTATTCGATCAAAACTGAGTTAAGCGTAACTCAATTGGATTTAAACTATAATAAAACGCAATACAAGTTACAATTACACAACAATTAAGTATGTTGAATGTCAAAAACGAATAAGAATTTGTAGAATTGTTTCTACGCTATTTTGAGCCTTCTTTTTATAGCTATAAGTTTGAAATTATGAATGATGTAACGTACGAGATTTCACTTTCTTTCACTGACATCAGTAACAAACTAATAAGACTGTTTAAATGTCTTGAATGTACATTCTCCGAACAATGTGAATATAAATGTATTTCGATAAAAGTATTGTAAAATAATCCACGAGGATAACTAGATTAAGCTGCCCTGGCTTATCCAATACGCCGTGGAGAGACAGTTCCTAGGTTATGCAGGGTGTCCCACTGCTATGCCACACATAGGGAAAAGTACACATTTTATTCTTTTCGAACTTCGCTATCGTTTTCTTATTGTTACTTTGGCTACCGCGTGGATCGATTTACGAGGTCGGTCTGCGATTGCTGAATTTAAGCATATATCGCAAAGGTATCATCGTAGGTGTGACAAAAATGTATCATCTTGAGCTCTCATGCTTTGAAAGGCACGTACAACTGTAGCAGTAGTTAACAACCACAAATTTTTTCAATATATTTTATAACCTCTCGAACGTCGATTGCCGACCGTCGTCGGCAGGTCATAAAAACCCGTTGAACGTCGAGTGCCGACAGTCGGCAGATGGGAAGAGTGTTGTTGTTCGATTTACATTTTAAAAACGAATTTATTTGATTTCAATGATGGAGGCCTTTGCCCAGCTGTGGGACAGTTATAGGCTGTTTACTTACTTTTTTTTAGGTCTTTCCTACTCTAATAAACGGAATTTTGTTTAGGAAGAAATGTGACGGCTATATTAATTATCAATGTTATAGTCGCCCAGAGATAAAATAATTTTGTAGAATTTGTATAATCTGTGGCAATTTTATTAGTCAGTGGCATTCGAATTGTGTACGTGTAGTTATTGAATAATTACATTACTTTGCACAGAATAATTCTGAAAAAGCTTAAATTTAACTAAAATTGTTTTTAATGTTACTACTACTTATTGTAGTTTTGAATGGGTAAAAAAAAGCTTAAGTGTTTGAATCAAGATATAGACTAAACGCGTGATGTTTTGCGCGCAATTTCCATACAAACTTTCCACCCCTCTTTCACCTCTCTTGGGGATGAATTCGAAAAATGCTAAAACACGTCATTCTTTATTTTTGTTGAAAAATCAAAAAAACGTTGTTCCCTTTTTTACTCATTTAAAGAAAAATAAACCAAATTCCTGAGATATACGTCATATTTTAATTCTTTTTAAGAACCCAAATACCAATGTTCATGTATTTTACTACAAAACTGACGGACTTTCATACAAGCTTTCACCCCCTGTTTGACCCCCTTAGGGTGTGATTTCCGTAAAATCCTTTCTTAGTGGCTGGTTACGTCGCTCAATTAACCTACAGTCCAAATTTTATCTAATTAGCTTCAGCGGTTTAGGCTCGGCGATGATGTGTCAGTCAGTCAGGACAAGTCATTATTATGTATAATATAGATGTCTAAGTTTTAATAACAATATAGCATGATATCTTTGAAAAACCAAACCAAGTCGTGGACAGCGATATCGCGCAGATTACCGCGACGCTCAACGGGGGGGTCAAAGAAATCGTACGAGAATGGAAACTATGACGTCACTATTTTGTTCTGTCAATCGAATGTTTATTTAAATAACTTTTTAGGTTACAGAAAATCATGCTTAGGTTAAATAAAAAATAGGTTAATGTTATGAAGAACAGTGTTAAGTGGTTTCTTTTTAACATTTAATGTTCTGGAATTAATTATTGTTATTGTCAAACCTATCCGTAAGTCTAGTGCATTTTTTTTAACAGTCGAAAACTCAGCCGGTACTCACCACCGCGCCCGTGGAGGCGCGGATGGTTATGTGAGGTTCACCCTTCCAGCTACCGCCTCCCTGCCCAGTGGCGGTAGCCAAAGTAACAATAAGAAAACGATAGCGAAGTTCGAAAAGAATAAAATGTATGGGATTGACATAAGATTGACCACGTGATTTAGCGCGGCATATGACAATCCCATACATTTTATTCTTTTCGAACTTCGCTGTCGTTTACTTAATGTTACAATAGCTAAGCCTACTGACCCGAGAGTCTCGACAGGGATTCGGTAGGAGGAGGGGCCTACCCACTAAAAACCACTGTACCTACATCCCCTTCACGTGCCGCTAGGATGACTGGGATCACCTAGAGCTTTGTAGTTTGTAAAGAATTGTATGTTAAATGACTGTTAAAGCGTGCCGTTCCGTTGGCTTAACGTATTGTCTCGTAACAATTGCATTTAGAATGATCTCACGCTTGTAACTTTACCTTTGGAACGGTAGACAACAGTTTTTAGTGACCTTAAGAACTCGAATTTGTAATTAGACCATAAAGAATGTGTGAATTAGGAAAGTAGTTTTGAGAAGATGTTAAGATGTGAGTAATAGATTGCGATTACATTTACCTAAGATGATGTTCCAAGAAAGGTATACTCGTTTATCAATGTTTAAGCAATAAATGGCAAATACTATAAATAGAAATAAATCCACAACCAAGATTCATACATGCAAACTTTTGACATTCTATACCAGGGTCTCGGTTCTATCTTAATTTATAGCGTGGCATTTAGCTAAGCTCAATTTCAAACATATACCGTACAATTGTACCCTTCTAACTATTACTAATACTACTTGAAATTGAGCTTAGCTAAATGCCACGTTATAAATTAAGATAGAACCGAGACCTTGGTATAGAATGTCAAAAGTTTGCATGTATGAATGTGTGTGGTGTTCTGAGACTATTTTAAATTCAAACTATGTAGCTTGAATTTAAAATACACGTGTTGTTAGAAAAGAAACTCGAGTCAAACTCCCTTTTAGAAAATGTCCGCAAATATGTTTCTGTAGGCTGATTTGACGGTTGCACTATAGGACACATGTCAAGTACTAGACCCACCTGTAACACCTTATTTACTATGATTGACAATAAATCTGACTAATATAGGATGATGATGATGATGATTGTAAATCAGGCAACCGACCGCGATCCGATCCGAACCTCTGTGAAAATCGAATAGGGCTACGGGGACACGCACCTAGTGCGTGATGCCATATTCCCGTTAGAAACCTCTGACGGTGTTTTGTATCACACAGCTTGAGAAACCCTTTAAGTTTCTCGTCACCCCTTAAAGGAGTTCGGTGTAGCTAAACATGCCGCCTGAGCCAATCTGCAAACACTCTCCAAAGCAAACGCAACAGGCAGAGTCTTCGGACGTCATTGAATATACACGTCTAATCTAAACGATAGCCTTATTGAAGTTGTGTTATTATTTGTTTATATTTATTTTATTTATTTATAGTTGATTTATATATTTATAATCATGAACGCACAAACAAACAGAAGGGAGAACATAGTAAGAATAGACAAGTACAAGGGTGCTGTAGAGAATTATGTGTGATTCTTATATTTGTTAATTCTGTAGGTTCACACGGCGGCAGATCAACCTACCCAAAACTGTCAAATTTCTACAATCAATTTTGAACTTTATCGTTTGGTTATAACGATCAATATTCATTGGAGAAATTTGACAAATTTGGGTAGGTTGATCTGCCGCCGACTGTTCATAGGCAGATTGCATTCTTATAAAAGAATACGGAGGTCGTCACTAACTCGCAATACCCAATCATCCTTTATCGAAATATCCACAATACTAAAGTCCAGTAGTGGGACATTTATAAGCTAATGATGATGAAGATAATGATAATGTTATTGCAAATTATTTAAAAAAAACCTCTTAAAGGTTTTGGTCATACCTATCACGACGGTTGGAACAACTTTTTCAATAAAAATAGGTCAAATGAAAGTTAAGCCTTCTTACAAAACCGTGTCTAATACTCGTTTTAAGACGCCTCTAAGTTTTTGGTGACCATTAATTCATTTTTAGTGACGGTTGTCGGAGTGAAACTGTCACCTAAAGTGACTTCCACAGAGTCACCCAAAACTTTGCAGTCATAGGTTAAAATGAGCTTAGGGCGCTTATTTATCGGAGCTTTACATTTGTTGGATCACATGTTTCATTGAGAAAGATGTCTGTATCATGTAAGTGATGTATCTATGTCGGTATAAAAGGTTAGGTTAGGTTATTATTAGTATTCAAACGACCCTCTAAATATTGTTAACTTCGTTCAATGACTTCCACTTGGTAACGCAAAACGTTTTACAATTATGTATTGACCACAAGGCAAATTAGGAAATCAACTATACAAGAAACCCACCACAGAAGAAAGTAGGTAGTAAAACCAAATTGTCGACTGCCAATTTACACCAAGTTGCAACCAATTCAACTGAAGCCAGAGTAAGGAATTAGCTAAGCAAAATCGGGGGTCCTTCAAAAGTGGTGCTAAACTGTTGACCATAGATTTCTATGGCTGACGGACGGATGTGACACGAATGTCAAGGTATGGGGCATTGTTTGAACTTGCTAATGTATGACCGAGTTTCACTGCTGCCAATTCATATGTTGACATGATATCTATATTGAACGCTAAACTTGTATTATAACAAAGAAAACTGTCCGAGACAAGTATAGCCTAAGTTAAATACCGTTAAAATCTTTGTTTAAATGAAAACGCGAAAGTTCCATAGTGTATTCGAATTCTTTTTCTATACATCCACTGCATAATCCATGCATTTGATTATTATAATAGGCAGCTTTGAACATCGCGTATGGTGAAATCATTAAAGAAAATTATGTGTCTGCTTTCCACCTCACAGTACATAGAAATATCGTCACTCAAGTCGACTTTTAAAAATTAACAAATTATACCGCCCGATCCGATCCGAATCCCTCGGGAAATCTATACAGGGAGATGGACTAGTTCGTGACGCCGTTCCATCTAGAAAACTTCTGACAGTGTTTCGTTTAACATGGCTTGAGGAACTTTTAAAATATCTCGCCGTCTGCGCCCCCTAAAAATTCCGGTGACGCTGAAAATACCCAGAGGCAATCAACAAAAAAACTCTTAGGAAATAAAAAGAAAGAAAAAAATTTGCTGTTATTATATTATTATCATTTTTTATAAAGTTACATTTTGAATAGGTATAATGGGCACTAAGGATCCACTACATTATTTCGTTATCAACACTCTTCGGTTGTTTCTTAAATACCAATAATAATTTGTATCAATTATTTTTCAGATAACATAAATCAATAGCTACCTAGTTACAAAAGGTATACTTAGTTATTATTAACGGAATTATTACCATGTTTATTGTAGTGTTTGAGTATCCGATATTTCGGCACAGTTGCATGCGGAACGGATACAAGGGGAAGGTGTCTAGACACAAAACCAAACACGATAGGTTCAGGGTAGAAAGGCAACCGCTTTTTATGCCGTATATGAAAGGAGTGACAGACAAGGTCTCAAATATATTCAATAAGTACTCAATTAACACCATCTTCACTCCTTTTAAAAAAGTAGCTCAATATCTACGTTCACCAAAAGACAACTTTCCCCTAGAAAAGCCCGGTGTGTATAAGATCGATTGCAGCTGCGGTAGCTCCTACATTGGCCAAACAAAACGTACAGTACGAATTGAGGAGCATATCAAAGCTGTAAAGAATAACGATACGCAAAAACCGGCCATTGCTGAATATTTGATCCAATCGGGTCCTAATCACTGGATTGAGTTTTATAACCCCCAGATAATTTCAATAGAACGTCACTACATACCTAGATTGGTTAGAGAAGCGATTGAAATTACAAAATACAAAAATTTCAATCGCGAAGATGGGTTTAAACTGTCGCGTATCTGGAATCCAGTGATTAGCCTATGTAAAGACCGCAAAAAGAACAAAAGTGCCGTTTCGCGATCTGATACGGTCAGTGTAGTGTGTCGAGAACAAGTTCGAGTGAATAGTGAGCCAGTGGTACGAGTATTGAGCGCAAAAAACGACTAAGGAAGAGGGTAGATCGTTTTGTCTGCTCATAATCACCTCACCCGCAATAACTTCAGTACATCCGTGATCATGGCGCATGCAACTGTGCCGAAATATCGGATACTCAAACACTACAATAAACATGGTAATAATCCCGTTAATAGTTTAAAAAGTTATATACTTAATTATGTTATTAAGTAAAGTTTTTAATAAAGAAAGGGTAATAAATATCAAATAAAATTATGTTGTTGTGTACTTGTGCATGGTATCCGGATATTGCGAAGAGCGTCCGGTTTTGCTTATTCTTGTTTTACATTCATTGAGACTTGAGGCCTACTTAAAAACTGGGACGTCATTAACAACGGAAGAGATTGCTGTAGATATAAAAGTTGGTGTTCGGAAAAGAAAATAAATAGAGCTTTCAACTTACCGGATTCCTCTTCGTCGTCAATTTCATTCTCCTCATCGATATAACGTCTCGATGAATCTTCATCCTTATTACCAGTGAGGTAGATAACATTTGCTTCTTTGCTGTATTTGTTGACATCCACATTATTTTTCTTGAAACAGATACCATGTCCCAAATCTATGTCGCCACTAAACTTCATACTATCGTCCAAATAGCCGTAAACGTTCTTCTGGAAACAGCTGACTGACGGATTTCCCGAACATTTATTCAAAATATTGTCCCACAAATCATTACCAGTTCTAAAAGTTCCGTTCTCGTAGACATCACTAAAAAATCTACCGGTTACACTTTCGATCACTTTCATACGCTTCGCTATACTTTGTTTCACCGTTTCGTTTTCATCACTAGTTGTGTTATGTTTACATTCACTTATATTAACACTTATCGCTAAAAATAGAACTAATGACACTTTCACTAAATCGATTGCACCTAGATGGCTACATCGACTCCTGGGTACAGAATTTAATATATTGTTTGTTGCACGAAAACTCGCGTGGCGTTCTTCTCTCGCCATTTTCAAGACATAACTGGTTACGTTACAATGATGACGCTAACCATAAATAGCTAGATCTCAATCTAAACAAAGGGTATGTATGCTTTTACTCGAACCAGTCACATGTGGAATCAATTCCATTATTTCGAGATGTGACTTTAATTTTCGAAAGTCAAGTAAGAGTGTGTCGTAAATCGGGAAGGTTCGCTACTCCGGTGACAGTAATGGAAATTATTATCAAATTTGTCATCCAAATCTGGCTTGATGTGTCATCTGGAACAAAGAGAAAACGTGTTTAGTTGATGGAAGCAACGAAAAACATATGACCAACTATGCATGACGGATCAAGTTTGCATTCAATGGAAAAAGTATCTAAGAATTAAACGAAAGGAGCTTTGGTGGTTTAGTTTATCGAAAACCATCTATGAACGTGTTTGTTTTTATAAATAACATTATTCACTTTGTAATGTGTAAGCGACATAATATGTAATATAAAATAAGTTAGCTACGAGTGGCGGCTGTAACGACTAATAAATGGAAGTAAATTATGAAGAAACTTGAGCACAGTAGTGGGACTTATAGCTGTTGATGATGATGATAATAAAATTATGATTTTAAACTTCAAAAAAAAACTTCTGTCATCTAAAAACAGATTCTTGGTTTATTTTAAAAATTATAATAGTAATAAATTAATGTGTATTAGGTAGGTACTCCTGAGGTTATCAATTCTGTCTACTGACAAGATCTGTGTCAAATGAGAGTCGCTGAGAGTTAAACAAATAATATGGACAAAGAATGAAGTACATTTCGAATGTCAGTCGATATACCTAATAGGCTTCTAGTGTTGACCATTACAAGTGTGAATAAGTGCTGTCAATATGAGAAAATTGTTAATTATAGCAGATAAACATGAAGAACAGAATACTGATATCTGTGGCAACTCATAGAAGTTATTCACTCATGTTCAAATGTTTAAATGACACCAGTCAACACATTGCCAACTTTGCGTATTCTATCTGAATTGTTCTGAGATCTGAACACCTCATTTCCCAACTGTGTCACAAGACGAAAACAAGTCGAAAAGTCTGATATTCGTTAGACTTAAATAAACTGGCAGTGTTGAACATGGTACAATAATACAATTTAAGTAAAACTTATAAAAACCATTTTACTACATTTTTTATTAGCTTAATATCCATTTTGGTTTGTCTTTATATTTTCCTTACTATTTAAGTTTTTCAAAAATAAATTTTTCATACAAAATGTACAAATATTCTTTTTTAAAGTCAATTTCCAAACTATAGATTGTGGTTCTACTTTGATAGATGTCCCACCCAACAAGATAAGTTAATTCTCCAATGCATAATTACTGAATCGTGTCGCGTACAATTAAGAAAGTAAGCACGGTATGTCTAAGAAAAAAATCGCGTGACCATGCATTTGTATTGGCTGAAATGGTGGACGGACCACATTAACTATCTTGATGATATAAAACGCGATAAAGCACATCATGCTTAACAAAGTGATGTTTAATAAGAACACTTTCTCTACACATCGGAGAGTTAAAAATCTGAAAATATTCAAGCAAACAACTTATTGACAGACGATTTGTAAAACTTGTTTGGGGATATTAGTGTCGAGATAAATTAGTGACATTGTAACATATACACAGTGAAAATGATGACGGATTGAGAAAGTCAATATATACCAAATTAAGAACCTTGTTGCTAAGAATATTTTTTAAGTGTTTTCACAGTAGCATCTAGACTAAACATGTAATCTGATGTACAGAGATCTAGTAGACAAAAAAGCGCCATTAATTAATTAGTATAAAGACGTGTAGAAAGTCTAATAATTATAATATTTTATTGCCTTGTCTTCAACTGGCTGGAACTGAAAGTAAACTCATAATTTGGTTTCCAATGAAACTTTTTTTCGAATGAATAGTGATGTTTTGTATGGAACAGCTGAATTTTATTTTCGAATTAGGGAGTTGGTCAAGTAGTAAGAGTTGTTCGTTTGTATCACGGGAAGGTTTGGACGGTGATAAAAAGTGACCCTGTTTATTAAAGCTAAAGAGGGTCGAAAGTCTGTATGGAAGATATTCGAAAAAAAGTTGGCTGGGGATACTTAGAATCGATAACAGAACACGTTCCAACAGTTTTTAGCATTTTTGTCTGTTTATCTGTTTGTCTTTTTATTTGTCCGCGCATCACGTAAAATTGGCATAACGGATTTTGATGAAACTTTGCACATAGACAGAACATGACCTGGACTAAAATATAGAATACTTTTTATCTCGGTAACAGGTTCCTGTGGGATAGTGTAGTTTAAAATAAACGCGAGAAGATCCGTAAAAGTTGTTTTATTTATAAGATGTTATGGTGATTATTAAAAAGGATGGAGACAAATATTTCTTCAAATTCGTCTTCACAAAACATTTAAGTCATCATTATTCAAAAAATTGTGTTAAATATAATTATACAATATAAATTAATATATTTAATGATAACAGAGTTTCGGAACCGCAACTTCGAACAACGTTGAACTTAAGAATTTGGAACGGCATATTCTTATGTTCTGTTTTAAGTTTATTTTTTAAACAACAATAGCGATGTTTCCATCTCAAAGTAAGTAAGTGATGATAAGGTTAAAAAAAGAAGGACACCTTATTCTAAACCCATGACTGAGGAACTGACTATCAAAAGTCAAAATAATAAGCAAAACTAACAGTCGGAACACAGCAATGCCATTATACTGATGTTGTGGCGATAGACCTAGATAAGAAAGTGGTAGCTAGCCAGGCTGAAGAAGAAAAACCTTATATAAGTACTAATTTGCACATAAAAGTATAAGTATAGGAAAGAAAATTGGAAGCAGTATCGTACAAGAAGTAGAGCATGATTCACGATCATGAGAACTGTGTGGTTCATAACGTGAATTTATTGCGCTATGTCACTCTTACAACTATGCGTTTTTGGATGTCAGTGAACCAGAACAATATGATACGGTTCATAACAAATTACTCAAGCATGTATATTATGTAATACTAGCTGTGCTCGCGACTTCGTCCGCGTGGAATAGTGACTTTCGGCAGCATTTTTAATTTTTTAGGCTCTTTTCCCGTTTTTGCAACATTTTTCACTGATGCTTCGCTCCTATTGGTCGCAGCGTGATGTTATATAGCCTAAAGCCTTTCTCGATAAATGGACTATCCAACACAAAAAGACATATTCAATTCGAACCAGTAGTTCCTGAGATTAGCGCGTTCAAACAAACAAACAAACAAACTCTTCAGCTTTATAATATTAGTATAGATATTATTTTTGGCATTTCTTCACGACGGGGAAGTACAGTAAATAGTAATAAGACCGAAGGTGGTTGCGCACTTCACTCGGAATCATCAACTAGGTACTTACCAGTTGGCTATCTCATCTTCTAGTTAAAAAACAATTGTTTAGGTAAGATTTGTCTGCCTGTATTACACTGTCAAAAATACGTTTTTTTTCTGTAAATCTAGATGTATCTAGATTGATCTAGATTGTAGTTGCACTTATAAAACTGACAATTCTTTACACCGTGGCCACAGAAGATGTTTCTCACGCCACGTCGCGTCGCGTTCGTCGAATCAACTCGCCGCCCGACTGGTTGGTCGTGTGACCAAGAGACATACTTCGGGAGCACACTTTTATGTCAATTACACGGGTTTTACTATGGCTCGGGTCAGAACGGCTACTGCCTTTTGTGAGGTACCAATCGTGATTCGAGGAAAAGTTTTTTTAATCGAGTTTTTTTTAACACAGCAATGCTTTATATCTATTTATCTAAAATAAACCCTACGTTTAAGAGTTCAAGTGTCAAGTCTAGATTATCATTTTACATATTTCTTACGGGTTAGCACTTGGCCTTCACCTGATGATGTTAAGTAATAATAAGGCCGATGGTGGAATCAAACTTCACTCAGAATCCTTAATTACTGAGGCACTGGCTATCTTATCTAGCTGCCGGAACACAACAATGTTACAAACATTGATGTTATGGCGACTGGCTACTGGCTAGCCAGGCGGACAAATAAGCCCTACTACTAACCAAACCAATTACACAAACATTTATATTTTGTGTAATGGTTTTGGTCTCTGGGTCTCTGGGATCTCTGGGTCCGGTGACCGGTGGTCCACCATTAGACTACAGAGGCAGCTTACACTGTAAAACAATCAATATCGCACAACCTAAACCACTGGACCTACAAAGCTGAAATGTTGCAGGCAGATAGGGATATTATACGACGTATTTAAGATTTTCCGAAATTTGTTTGCTAGTCGTATTTATTTAATTAATTGGCACAACTACAGAATACAATTTAATACATTCACAACAGGTAAACTAATTCTCACATTAAAATTGAATTCCGGTGATTGTTGCGCACCGCGTTTACATAGAATAAGTTGTTTAACAAATGAAAATAATAAATACTTAGATTTTTAACAAACTAAGTCTAAAAAGAGAATTAAAAAAGGGTTAAATAAAAATTAAAAAATTAAAGACAACAATTTATAATAAGAAGATTTCAAACCTAAAACTCCTCCAAAAAGAACTCCTTGTTCTTAATGCAGAAGGATCTACATAACAGATCAAACGCTGGTCTTAAAACGATATAAATATCAGTAGTTGAGGATTCTGGGTGAGGTACGCCTTCCTCTTTTGGCTTAATCGTTACTTACGAGTACCATCATGTAAGATGAAGGCTAAGCGCGTCATCATCATCATCATCATCATCATCAGCCTATACTAGTCCACTGCTCACACAGGCCTTTCCAAGTGCACGCCACTGAGCACGATCCGTGGCTACTCTCATCCAGCTTTTGCAAAGCGCATTCGTTGAAAATATAAAAAAATCTTCACAGATTTTTGTTCCTAAACATTTGTTTTGCAATTACAAGAACGCTTTCGACGTAATGGCTCGAAGTACACGCAATCGATTTGACTGTAACTTTTATGGTTATAATTTAGGTATTATGACAGCATTAGCGTAACTCTGTCTCAGTGTCGCAGTAATTAACCTTGAACATAATACGTTAAAGTATAATTACTTACAAGTTCAACATCTTCGTAGCTGTTATGACTCTTGGCAGAGCGGTCGTGATCATCGTAAACGATTTTAAAATTGGTGGCATAGTGTTTCAAGTTCGACGACTGCCGTAGCCGAGTGGCTTGCATGCCGGGCTTCGGGCGGCGCTAACTCTGAGGTCCCGGATTCGATTCCCGGTCGGGTCAATGTCGAAAACGAACTTTTCGATATTGTGACGGGTCTGGGTGGTTGTGGTACCGTCGTTGTTTCTGATTTCCATAAAACGAGTGCTTTAGCTACTTGCCTTGGGATCAGAACAATGTATGTGATGTTGTCTAATACAACACAACATGTAATAGCTTAGTGTTCTTTTATTTATTGAATAAGGTTTAGTTATAACTATAACTAATAATAAGCACAGGCTTATTTGCACAGTCAATTACACGTAAACACCGCTAATTTAATTATTAATGTCTAAAAACTTCAGGAAATCAACAGGTGAGAGGTATAGTCAAATTTAAATTTGTAGTTAGTGTCAGGTTTAATGTCGAGAGAAATTAATGAATAATGCAGCGTTTAGGCCTACTGAGAGACGAACCTGAGAGGCCTGGCTCTGTGACCGGAGATACTGTGGTTCAATGTTTGTACTTATATACAGCAAAGAATAGTTAAAATGCTATGTGCGTGAGAGAATTGTTGATTGTGACTTTAATGTAATAGCGCTTTGTAGTACTTTGTATGTCACCCTCAGAGTAGGTGGAACGACGATATTCGCAAAGTGGCTGGCGAGAGCTGGATGAGAGTAACCGCAGATCGTGCTCAGTGATTTGCACTTGGCAAGGCTATGTCCTGTCCAGAAGAAGACTAATATAAGCTGATGATGATAATGATGATGTAGTAGCGATTAACGAGTGAAAAGACCCACGGAAAGACTCTAGCATCTTAAAGTAAGTCTGTATGTTTCTTAGCAACCACCGTTCAAATTCAACTTGACAGATCCGTTCCGCTTTCAAGAGAGGCTCGTGCGCTTTTCACGAGCTATGACCATAATGGACAGTGGACACGATGACGTAACCACAAAGGCGAAATAGTTTTAAATAAGAAATATGGTTACTTCAATTGTTATGCATATTTATAATGAACATTTTTTTTTGTATATGCTGAATGGCGTGGCGTCACTAATGTGGGAGTTATACTCAAAATTGGTGATATCGATGCTGTTTGGGAGAATGACGTGGGGGTATGTATCTATATCGATCACCAACCCGCATTTGGCAGGGTTGTGATTAAGTCAAACCCATCCATTAGAGCGATGACTTGTTTTCAATGATGGGGGCATTTCTAAGACTTGCCTAGCTGTGAGACAGTATAACGGCTTATTAGGTTTTTTTTTTTAATTCTACCTCCTCCAACATGATCGGTTTATTAATACTGTCTACTCCATTTTAAATAAAATTTAAGAGTCGGAAGCCGAAAAGAGGGATGCTAGGGTTTAATGCGACAAATCGTGGCTGAATCCCTTTAAGTAGACTTATCCACGCTATACTACTGAACATTATCTTTCAAAAAGCTTATTAGCTCTTGAGGGGTTAGCAAGTTATTTGATAACGATCTTAAAAACAATCTTTATGGGTTAACCTTAATCTAAACTAAATAAGTGGCTTAGGCCTTTCAAGCACCAACCCTTATAAGTCTAAATAAGAAATCTATCATCATCATCATCAGTTCATTTTATGTCCTCACTGCTGAAGGACGGCTCTTCCCTATGGGTGGACAGGGAGAACGGGCCATAAACCACCACGCGGGCCCAGTTGTCAACGACTGCTAATGCAACCGGTTCCAGCGGCTTTACGTGCCTTCCGAAGCACGGAAGAGCTGGAGAAGATGGAGGAAGCGCGTTAACCACTACGCCTTTGTGATATTCTATAGATAGGTCATTAAACAAATATTTGTATTAAAAAAGTCCTACTTTTATAATCTGATGGCCGATTTCACAGAAGACTCACTCTCTAATCACTCGAGCTTCCTGAGGCTAGTTGTTTTTTTCTAGTATTATTTTAGTTGATTTTTTCTGGTATTATTTTATTATTTTATATGTTTAAATCATCATCATCATCTCAGCCAAAAGACGTCCACTGCTGGACAAAGGCCACCCCCAAGGATCTCCACAACGACCGGTTTTGTGCTGCTCGCATCCAGCGGCTTCCCGCGACCTTCACCAGATCGTCGGTCCACCTTGTTGGAGGCCTGCCCACACTGCGCTTTCCGGTACGCGGTCGCCACTCCAGGACTATCCCGCCCCAGCGGCCATCAGTCCTGTGAGCAATGTGACCTGCCCACTGCCACTTAAGCTTAGCAACTCTTCGGGCGATGTCGGTTACCTTTGTTCTTCTGCGGATCTCCTCATTTCTGATTCGATCACGCAGAGAAACCCCGAGCATAGCCCTCTCCATTGCTCTTTGAGTGACCTTGAGCCTTTTTATGAGGCCCATAGTGAGCGACCACGTCTCAGTCCCGTATGTCATCACTGGCAACACACACTGGTCAAAGACTTTCGTCTTGAGACACTGCGGTATATCGGACGAGAAGATATTTCGTAGCTTACCGAACGCTGCCCAGCCTAATTGGATTCGACGATTGACCTCTTTGCTGAAGTTGGATTTACCTAGCTGGACCGCTTGTCCCAGGTAAACATAATTGTCCACAACTTCAAGGGCAGAGCCCCCAACCTTCAAAGGAGTGGGTACGACACGTGAGTTCGACATAACTTTCGTCTTCTCCATGTTCATTTTAAGGCCCACTTGTTGAGAGACTCTGTTGAGGTCACCGAGCATTGCGCCGAGGTCTTCCAGGGTCTCAGCCATGACCACTATATCGTCAGCAAACCGAAGGTGAGTGATGTATACGCCGTTGACGTTGATGCCGAGTCCTTTCCAGTCCAGAAGCTTGAAAACATCTTCCAGTGCAGCAGTGAACAGTTTCAGAGAAATCACATCTCCCTGTCTCACTCCTCGCTGCAACTGAATAGGTTTCGAGCTCTGGTCCTGAAGACGGACTGACATAGTGGCGCTTTCATACAAACACCTCAACACTTCGATGTACCGATAGTCAATTTGGCACCGCTGGAGAGACTGTAGCACGGCCCATGTCTCAATCGAATCGAAGGCTTTTTCATAGTCCACAAACGCTAAGCAAAGAGGCTGGTTATACTCTTCGGTCTTCTGTATAACCTGCCGCAGCGTATGTATGTGGTCTATGGTGCTGAAGCCTTTTCGGAAACCGGCTTGTTCGATAGGCTGGAAGTCATCAAATCTGCGTGCGAGACGATTCGTTATGACTCTCGAAAACAGCTTGTAGACGTGGCTTAGAAGTGAGATGGGCCTGTAGTTCTTAAGCAATCTTTTGTTTAAATAAATATATAAAAAATGGATTTTTTATGTTTATGCTTGTCATGGCTTTTTATTATCGTTCTCTCGATCGAACATTTTAGATTCGAATTCAAATTTTGTAAATTTTTAGGGAATTAAAAAAAATTGTTGAAGCTGGTACGCCCCTTCACTAGCGAAGACATAGGTATATGTCGTTGGATAGGTATTTTTAACTGGAACAACATTTACTATGACAGCTTTGTTGAAATGTTTGTCCGTTCTGAGTTATAGGTGTTAAGAATTAGGTAAAAAGGGATATCTATTAATATTGTAATATCTTAGTGTCTACGGGAAAATAACTTTAACGTCATTGTATAATTACGTATCTCGTAATTATCCATTGAAATATAAAGTAAACACCACGTAAACATATATTTAAGTAGGTACTTTGTGTCGGAATACAAAAATAACTTAGTTGTTTGTGTTTAATTGAAGCTGTCATAGTAAAAGTTGTTCCAGTTAAAAAGACATATCCAATGACATACCTGACTTTGCTATTGGAGGGTGTACCAATCTGCCCATAGTCCTTTGTAAATGTTATTTTTGTATATTTTATTTTGTAAATTTAAGTGTTTGGATGGAGTACTTCATTTCTTATATTTTATAATACTATTTTTCAACATTTTTCCAAATTGCTACAAACATTTCTGTTTAGCCGCTACCTTAGCAAACACCAAAACTTTCATTGATTAAAAAAAACATATTGTCAATATGTTCAGATTACCGAAGGTTGGGTGTTAATGAAAGAATCCACGGAATGCCCCCGCTTTCCTAGTGAAAGTCAATTTGCACATTTGGTACGACGCGTCCGGCCGGCCAGCGTGCGTGTTGTATGCCCGTTCGTACCAGCTTTTGTATGTTACTCATCTTACAATAGTCTTACTTTAGGTACAAATTGTACTGGATTATACTTGGTCCAACCTTAATGTGTTATACTAGTTTCCTTTGCTATTGATTTACATTGTACCTATACTCAAATAGCCATGATTTTCTGATTTTAGGTGAGTATTAGGTATACTTTACTTACCCATTGAAAGTAAAGTTAAACGGGGAATTGTAAACCGGTATTAACATACCGGTTTAGTTGTTTTTTGTTGTCATTGTCATTGTCATTCTTTGTTAACAAATTTATTTATAACTAGCTGACCCGGCGGACTTCGAACCGCTTATTGACAGTTTCCATGACAGCAAAACATACAAATCATTTTGTATTGGAAAAATAAATTCTTCTAATTTTCTTATAATTGGAAATTTCTTATGAAGTCTTACTTTTATTCATTATTTGTAGACTGATGATGATGATGATGACGATGATGATAATGATAATACGGGTTTCTTGCTCTCGTCTGAGTGCTGAGTTTATTTTAACCGCCTCTGTGGTCTAGACCACCCGTCTCATAGAGGTCCCGGGTTCATTTCCCAGTGGGGGGTAGTTTGTGTACTTGGTTTGGTTGGTGGTAGAGTTTCTTTGTCCGCCTTGCTAGCTACCACCATCTTATCTAAATATGTTACCATAACTCCAATATTTGTAGCATTGTTATGTTCCAGCAGCTAGAGAACAGATAGCCAGTGCCTCAGTAGTTGAGAATCCTGGAAACAGTGTGCTTCCACCATTGTTAGCCTTATCATAACATAACATCGGGTGGAATGAAGACACTGTGATGTAAGATATATGAAAAACAATTGGTGACCTATGAAATGATAGTGACCTTACGAGAGAAACGAGATTTTGTTTGTTTGTCATTAAGCCTGCTTCAATGCAAAACAAATTCTCTTTTTCGTTAATGTGACCGAGTTTGTATACGAAATGGAATGAAATAAATAATAATAATAATAAATCATTTATTTCAGGCAACACGCAATGTAAAAGATGATAAAAACACAAAGGGCCCATATAATAAATACCTTACAGACTAACATACATACAATATAAAACAATTTTGTTAGTAGATATATAACTTATTACTATGTTTAAAAAAGATTTATTCAATTTAGGCACAATAGTACACTTATGAATGTTGAGTACATGTCATAAAGGCAACTAAAGATAAAAAATATATTATAAAATCAAATGAGTACACACAATATTAATAATAATATATAATGTAATAAATATTTAATGTGATTCTACCGCTGTTCGGAAGGTTGTTTGCCCATAGGCAAAGTGTAAGTAGTCCTAGTGTTTTATTGCTTATTGCAGGAAAACAACAGTTAAAGCTATGATTGATGCACTCTCCTCCCAATTCCAATAGCCTTCTCGAAAATTTCCCAACCGATGGTAAAAGTTGGCGGAGAAAGTACATTTTTCAACCTGTCATACGATCCGGTTTAAGATTTTGTTTTTTTCATTTCTTATTATCATATAAGTTTGAGGTTACAAGTGAAGTTGCATATTTCTTTTCCCATAAACAACAACCATTTAAGTGTCAGTAAAAATAATGATACTTCTTCTCTTTTGCAAAGGTTATGGTAAACGCTTCACTTAATTTATTCATGTGTCAGCTTTCTTTTGTTCTTGGCCATCACTGTTCAAGAAGTAATATCCAAGTTCCCGTAAATCGTCATTGTGAAATCATCCAACCTATAATTAACGTGCCCAAAAGCTTGTTTATTACAAATAGTGTATACTTACATCAATTGAATCAAGTGCGCATATTTTCGGGTCTGATATTCAACTCTTAAAGGAGTTCAATATCATGCATAACATAGTCACTTCAGATTGCAATTGTTCGTTTTTAAAATGATTTAACTACTGATATTCTATCAAATACCTGCATTATTAGTGTAGGTGATTTGACGCATAATATATATGACGGTTTCTGCATTTCGGATTTGCCGATCGGCTTGTATTTGTCAATTATTCGAAAAATAATTTATAAATTAAACCCTGTAGTTATAAAAATTATTCGCATCTCATTAAATGCCACCTTATATAGATCGATAGAGTGCCAAGCTAAAATTCTCTGTAGGCAATATTTGAAAATAGAAAAAATATCCAACGATTAAAAACCAAAAATTTCGAAAAGCACATCTGCAAGTTTTCTCCTCTTAGATTGATGCTTAGCTACGAGATACATACTTATTGTTATGTGTTACAATTACAGAAACACCCTAAAGGTCTGACGTAACAACTATGCCGAACATAACGGTAGAATTCACAAGTCCGAGCCGACTGCTATAATACTTTTCGTTCACTATACTTTTATTTTCGTCGGTCGATGTCTTCACTTTCACCAACTAATCGACAATCTAACTTCTATCTGTAGCAATTTCTCTGTTATTTTCCTAAGATGTGATCGCATGTGTTGTACATTAAATGCCCATGGCGCATATTATTTTAACGAAATCTTTCTTGTTTTATTAAAAATTGTTATTTTCTTTGGAGGGTACGGAGGAAGGTACGGACGTTGCTAACGTTTGTTATTGTTACAACTCACTAACCTACTTTACATGGCGAGCATGGTGGGTTATGGCCCGAACTGTCCATGTGCTACTTACTGTACATGTGAGAAAGGGTGAACTCTGCAGTGGGACATGTATAGGTTGATGACTATGACGATGATAAATGTGAGGGAAATAAGAGATTCTTTACCACTTTAAAAAAGTTGCTTAAACTCCATAATAACTGTAAAAACCGGTCAAACTTTAAAAAATCGACTCTACGAGATTGACAACCACTTTTTCGACACGGTCGCCCAGAATGCGTAAGGTCATGACTTGGGTGGAACTCTATTCAAACCATAAAGTTAATATACCTCGCTCGCTCAGCCTTTTGTTGCTTTATTCCGTTGGTATATTAACTTTATGATTCAAACCTATTCAAACCCGGAACCTTCAGGTCTGACCAATAGTCTTACCACAAAGGCAGTTAAATTAGTGCAAACATGTTCTCGCAACATCAATACTACACTGTTGTGAAAGGTGTTCTATCTGTTTCTAAAACCTTTTGCTTGTCGTTTTGTCTTTTTTCGTTTTGAAAAGTTCCAAAACCTTTCATGGTGCACTTTCTCGTTGTAAGGCAAATAAGATATTGAAAGAGGTCGATCGTTTTGTTTTCTTTTATTACTCATAAGAACACATGATGATAAACAAGACACCAGCATGGTAAATATTAAAAGTTTATTGAACAAGTTTAGAAAACCTCCAAGGTTGTAAAGTTTATTTTCAGCTAATAAGGCCAAAACAACTGGCACATGTACTATTGTGTTAGTGACGGAAGACAATGTATCATCCATCATACCGAATGTAAGGAGACTCTTGAATATAGGTAATGGTTTAGACAAACCTGACAGATTTACAAGTGAAGTAGAAATTTTTGGAAAGTTTGTGCAATATGGCTTATACAAATTTTATTTTTAGCTACTTCAAGAGAATGACAACGTTTAGTTTCTACTTTTTTAGAATAATGTCAGGGAGGATAATGTAAGACAATTATTGTCATTTTGATACGTACATAAGTGTTTTGGGCAACCGCGAAAGTATCGGGAGAATGGTACTACATTGTAGTTTATAATAAAAGTAAAGTTACGAAACAAAAGTGTAAAGGTCACAAAAATCTATTGAATGCGGGGATCACGCGTCTAGCGCTAGTACCCTTACTTAATATGAGATCATAATATGAGAGAAAATAAGCACAAAACACGTCTAAGAAAACTATGGCCATACATTCTGCTGCCATACAATAGTGTCCTATATTATCCTGTTCTAATTAAGACTGTACAATGTAGACGTGTACCTACATTATCTTCGGCGTACTTTTGCCCGATTAAAAATATACCAATAGTTATATAATTAAGTCAGTGGTGATTGATTTCACACCATCAGGCATAATGTAGGCCCCAAAAACTAAAAAAGAAAGTCTCATCTGATTGGTGAGAAATACTTCACAGGCGTGCTTCTCCCGAACCAATTAATGAGGCACTGGCTGCTGCAAATGCTGTACCTCAGAACAATAACTGATGCTGTACAGTATGTTTCGGCTGTCTTCGGATTTATATCAGTAGGTATATAGAGAGTATATAGAGTTGCTGCTACTCCTTTTACTTATTATTAATTTATTTTAGAATGAGGGAAAATACTATAATGTGTCATACGTAATTTATTTACGATTTAAAGTCTCACAGCTCTTTAAAGTTCACACGATAAATCAAAACAAAACCATGCCAACCATGCATTCGGAAATGCGATGATTACCGAGAGACATCAAGAAAAAAGAAGCACTGTACTTGAAAGCAAACTTGAAAAGTTTTTAGAACGATAATAACTGGACATAGCACACATCAAAGAGTTGTTAAGTGTCTTGTACATCTCACTCATAGCTATCACAATTAGCAAGTGATCAAGTGTAACTAGTAATGTAGATCAATGGATTTTTGCTCTCCTTTTTTCTTCAGTACTCACTATCGTTCTACTTTCAATGGTAGATTAATGTGAACGTGGCTGATGGTGAGTGTTTGTGTGATGTTACTAGCAAATATTAACTATAATGTATTGAATTCCTAGAAACAAATCATTTGAAGAAAAGTTATTTTATTATTTGTTGATAATAACAATTGTGTGCAAAATTTTGATCTGTGATGAACTTATGAAATTATATTTAGCCATCTTTACACAGTATTGCATCAACTCGTAGATAAATTTCAAAATCTACACATAGCAATTTCATGGCTTCAATTGAATTCAATAAACATAATTAAAATGTAGGTATCATAAACTTATTTCAATCACATCTAATAAAACTTTATAAGACTTAATTAACAACAACAATACAGGCAATAACTGCTTGGCGACAGAAAAATAAGTATGACGGTGGTAAAGATTCTAAAGATTCTTAGCAGGAAGCATTTATGCTGCTTTTTAAGAGCTCTGCGATGTAGTTAAACTATGCGCAAGGAAAAAATGCACCAATAGGATTACTCCATTTTACACAACAAAGAAGAAAAAACAATCCTATCGGTGAATTTCTTATTTATACTACCTTGCACAGCTCTGGAGAGACTGGTAACTCTGAGACCAATCTTATATTCGTTTGTCGATAGAGTCGAAAAAAGAACTCTGAGCGCATTGAAAAATAGCCTCGCCATCGACCACTTTCATTTCCATAATTTAACATGTCTAATGAAAACTGAATTAACCTAGAAAATGGGTAAACGTTCGGCTCTTGGTTTGACGTATTGACTGACACCCAAAACAGGTTTTACTTGAGCACAGAAGTTTCACCGTCTGGCCTTATTTATAACTTTTTTGTAAACTTCATATGCCTACATTTTTGATACATAGTCAATATGTAAGCAGTATACTGGAGAACGGGAATACAGTTTGATTAATTTTATAAAAAAAGTATTTCACTCGATGAGATGATATTTTTCAAATCACTATGTGAGGTAACAAGAGCTTTACACCAAATATTAGGTGATGGTAATGTCTAAAACAAAGTGCGATCCATTTTAGGTTCAACCGTAGCCGTTAACAGGTGAACTGACTATAAAAGTGACTCAACTTGCCTGTCAATATGGGAACGCAAATACTCCTAACATTGTTATTAAGGTGCAAGACTTAGAAAGGGTAAAGGTAGTTTCTAGAGAGAACTAGAACAAGCCCTAACATCAACCATACCTAAAACTTCATACAAGTTATCTCAAAAACAACGCCAACTTTAAACAAAGGACAGGACTGCTTTTAACAGACAAAAAAAAAATGGTTTATTTTAATAAATAAAATAACATTTTGCTTTTACAATTTTTTTTTTTTTTTTAAGAATGAGTAACTTCAACAAACATAAATATATAGGTACTTACTAGAGAATGAGGTAAATATAATGGTTTATTACAGGTCAACCGGTTTTGCTGTTTTACGATGAGTCTACTGCTTGTGGCGATGCTGTGGCAACTATCCTTCCGCTGACGTCATTAAGTCCGGCTTCAGTGAAAGTGTGCTAAATATTTAGACCCCTTTTTGCCGTACCGTTTGGGAAACGTTATTTCGCTAGTGATTTCATTCATAAAATTTATACACAAGGTACCTAAGTATCTATTTGATGGGTAACAAATGGTTTACTTGCACATATCGTAGTCGTAGATACATAACAGATGTTCATATTCAGAGCAACGTCAAACTCCTGAGAATTTCAATTGTTTGGCGGCGCTGATTAGCGCTCCCGCGAGGGTGCCGCGCGTACGCAAAACTGCGAGTTTAGCGAGCGAGCGGCGCGTGGCAATGGTGTGACAACGGCGCACGACATGCAATACGTACGCACACTAATAACTGTACAGAGTAGGCTGGTGATTTAATTGGAGCAATGTTTACTTTCGTCAAATCATAGGCGTTTGGGTAAACAATAATAAAAGTCTTAATATTTTCATATTCATATTTTTTAAATGAAAAATTAGACATCAGTGGCCTGCGGAATATCAATACAAACATTTTGATGTCGGATTATTGTTTCATGTGCTATATTTACAAAGTTTCTGAAGAAATAAGTTTTTAGATATCATTACTTTTACGTATTGTTTATGCAGTTTCTGGGTATTTGTTTCAAATTCCAAGACAACCAAGGCCTTGTGAAAGGATCAAGCTAACCTACACTAATCCTTTTAATGTATATGAACTGTTCAGCGCCTAGCACCAGTGAATCAGAAACACGTAAATATTCGAAATTCCGCACGGCACTCTCCTAAATTGATTTTATTGATGATGATGATGAAATATTATTACCCACTAAGTATATAAGTATCCATCTATTAGCAAAAATTTGTCACAAGAAAGTGTTTCCTAGAAAGTAATATTTTCTATAATTTATGTAAATGTAAGTTTTATGGTGGTCAAGTTCACCTTCAACAATCTTGACTTGACAACGTCAAAGTCAAGGACCGAAGAACCGACGCGCTACTTTAGTTGTAACTTGGTCAATGGCTTTTATGAATACTAATTAACAATGTCAAGGCCATACCATACTAGAGTTAGCTATAGTAATTTATGGCGGCAACGATAAAAACCTTTAACCCTGGATTAAGGTTAGCAGGTAAGCAGTAAGAGCTCGATGGCGCACCCCGATCCGATCCGAACCCTTCAGAGAATCTAGTAGGGCACGGGGACACGCACTAGTGCGTGATGCCGTTCCCTCTAGAAAACCTCCGAAGGTGACTCATTTTACACGGCTTGAGGAACCCTTTAAGTTTCTCGCCGCCCCCAAACAAACCCGGTGAAGCTGAAAATGCCGTTAGCAGCAATCAGCAATCTATGTATCATCTCAAACTCCTCCGTGCTTCAGAAGGCATGTAAAGCCGTTGTTCCCGGCTGCGTTAGCAATCATACCATATCATCGTACTAATATTATAAAGTGGAAAGCTTTGTATGTTTGCAATGAAGAAACTCAAAAACTACTGGATCGATTTAAAAATATCTTTTACCATTACAATGCTACATTAGCGCTGAGTAACATAGGTTATATTAAAAAAGAAATGTCCACTCGTGCGAAGCCGGGATGGGCCGCTAGTCGTTAATAAATTAACAACCACGCACTGGACCCGCGTGGTCGTTTATGGCTCGAACTTACTATCCATCCATATGGAAGGCTCTCGCCCCAGCAGTGGGGACATAAATATTGGGCATTGCCTAAACACGTTTAACTTTAAACCAATTATCTTATTTGCAGTTTTCTTATTAGTAAAACAAAAACACTTCCTTAATACTTAGACTTAGACAAGATTTAAATGCAAGTTCTCTATACGTTTGTTACTATTTAGCCGGAAATAACGAGATACTTCTGGTTCTAGCGCATCCTGAATAGAAAGATCGGTTAATAAAAACCACAAAGGGTATTATGTTTTTATGTATAACAAAGCTGGTGACATAATTAATGTTGACGAAGTATATAAGAAACAAGCAGCAGCATGATTTTTCAAAGTTGAACTTATCTATGAAGACAATCTCTTTCAGTCAAAGAAAGTAAAGGAAAGAAATAGCAGATCTATGAGAAAAGATGAAAAGGTCAAAGGACCTAATCCGATCCGATAAGGATCAGAGGCAATTGAATACAAAAGATGTAAATAGCTGAAAACCCGTAAATGCCTCAAGGTTGGAAATTCAGCTCGGGTTGACCGTATCGTGTTGCGAGTAGAAAATTGCTTTAAGTATAACCAGTGGCAGTAGCCAAAGTAACATTAAGAAAACGATAGCGAAGTTCGAAAATAATAAAATGTATGGGATTGACATAGGATTGACTATGTGATTTAGCGCGGCTTATGTCAATCCCATACATTTTATTATTTTAAAGCCTCCGTATTTTTTGGCAACAAGTACGAGTGTCTTGATGCAACGCTAGAGTGCATTAATAGTGCGTCTGGGTATGTAGTGGACTTAAAAGATTTTAAAGGGCGGGATGTGGAGCTAGCCACGCGAATACGTTGTAACCTCTTAAAATTTACCGAAGCAAATTATTTGACATCCGGTAACGTCTAGCAATTACCGAAACGAACATGTGATTTTCTATTGCCATATTCACTGAGTGATCATAGTCTATTTTGAAAGGCATTTTAACAACACCGGAAGTTGTTTGTACCGGATTTCTCAAGCTGCATTGGGTCAACTCACCAACAACTCCCAGTCTTGGCCTCTTGTTATTTCATAATCCTAAAGTTGCTGACAAGAAAACACTAAGAGTTGTTAAACAACCAACTTTTTCATTGAATCCCGAATCCCGGAAATAGTTTTGATTTTTAGTAGCATAGCATCATGAAATTATTTGTATAGTTCAACAATTTCCTAGAAAAAATAAATTATCCAACTTTAGGTGGTTTTAATCACTCTAAGTGTTGTCGGTAAATTATCCCCCTTCATTCCAATCACTGTCATAAGGGAATACCTGGATCTTGAGCCACTATTTCCTAACGTCGACAATTGTGACTTTGTAGCCTGACTCTGACATTTGGAGTACGGGAAAAGTGTCAGATTTAAGCAAATCTGCAATCGTAATAAAGGCTGATAATGATGAACGCAATAGATTGTAGCTTTTAGTTAATCATTCAAAAATGTTTTTATTAATGTGACTGCCAGTATTGTAATTAGAAACTTCTTGCGTGGTTCCAATAATAAATACTATTGTTGTGATTCCGTTTCAACGGCCTTGGTCATGCAATATTTATGTTCTATGAACAGTTACGTGATTTTCAATTAGGCGTTCATCAAACTTTTTCAGTATCTAAAATGCTCGGATAATGGATATAGCGTGACTATATGATTGTCTGGATAACTGGGCATCTATTGCGGCTAACAGTTTCAAAACTGTTAATCTTGATTACTTTGAACAAATTGTAGTACTAACTTGAAGTTTGCTTATCTTTTTACAGTGTCATCATTATTTATATCTTTTTAAATTTTTGAACGTTTACATCGTGTATAAGTCTTTCGCCTTTACTCTTTCTAATGGAGATGCTAAGTACTGAGTGAGAGTTTTATTTACCATTTGATAAAGTTAATGAAAACAAGAATTCGTATAGCATCTCCGGCAAGCGGGATAAGTTTCAATTTGGCTTAGCTTCATTTTTTTTTAAAGAGTTTGCTTTGACTTTTTTTGGGGACGGCGAGAAACGTAAAGCCGTTTGTAACGAAACACCGTCTAGTGCTAGTGCTTGTCCCCGTTCTAGATAGACTAGATTCTGCTAGGGGCTTAGATCGGATCGGGAAGGGAACAACCCTAGGGCGCCTCTCTCGAGCTTAATTTTAGCCAGGAACTTTGGACAGGTCTATAAACGTCATTGGTTCGACCATGATGACCAAATGGTGTAAGTTCAGGCAACGAAACGCGCGTACATGGGAGTTTGTAAAGGGCGTAAGCCAGTCGACTGTCCTAAGTACCGCTGGATGGACATGATTATCATGATTATTATTATTATTATTATGTTGGAGTTTCGAGAAACGTGTGACTGGCAAGAGATCACACAAGACAGAGAGCAGTAGCACCATCTCGTGTTGGCGTCTACTTATTTCTGGTCGATGAGCCGATGGAGTATTTATTTATTTATTTATTTATTTATTTATTTATTTATTTATTTATTTATTTATTTATTGTGACAAAAACGACATAAATCAATAACATTTATAACACAATTATACAATTCGAAATTAAATTAATTATTATAAAATGATATTAGAATATAATTATTATACATTAATAAAATTATACATACAATTAAACATAACAATAAAATACATCATTCTCTATCATCATCGTCAGAGTTATAAACATTACTCCATTGGTCCCACAAACTTTCAGAATAACTCAGTAATGCCTGTTTAATAGTTGACCAATTGTCAAACGAGAAATCAAAATCAGCATTGGCATCACGGAGTGCATTGAGATGGCACAGAGGTCGAACCAAAGGAGAGTTCGCACGCGATACGGCATGGCCTTGACTGACTTGGAAAAGATTATATTGCCGAGGAGGACCGCGTCGGCGTGCCGGAGTAGGCTCAGAACTGTCAGGAACGAACAGGACAGACAATAGGTTGTGCAAGAGAATACAATCAATTGATCCTCTTAATGTTTTAAGGCAGATGGTAAGTTGGTCAAAAATTCTTCTCACCTCTAAAGAGTTGAAGCCTAGGTGCCTGAGTAAAAACTTAGTCGGGTATCGAAACGGGTAATAACCATAGGCTTTTTTGTAAAGAGCTCTTAGGAAAGCCTTTTGAACTTTTTCAAGCATACGTGCGTAGGTTACCTGGTTCGGATTCCAGACACACGCGCTTGATTCGAGTTTGCTCCTAACCAAAGAGTTATATAAGGTGGAGTAAGTGTAAGTCTAAGGCTACGGCCACTGTGCTAATAACGACGTTTCTTTTAAAATTGTATACAGGAAAAAATGTTTTAGGCATACCAGTGCCAGGAATAACGCAGATGGAAATGTGGACCTCTCCCCCGACCCTCAAGGGGGGAGGAAACCTACTAAAATCTCCTGCACATCCCCTCACGTGCCGCCATGCTAATTCGGATCCGATCACCGGTGTTTGCTGATCATAACCTGAATTAACAATAATGTTTGAATAAAGTCATCGCAGCGTATCGCGTTAGAGATGTGATCGTGAAAGTTAAGCATCTTTCTCAACGGCGTGTCACCGGATGGGTGACCAGTTTGTAACATCTCTAACTCTTTTGTGCTTTACGAAGCACATTTAGCTGTTGGCCCAATGATCCAATCTCTCCATGTCAGTAGTACCTACATTTGAGTAGGCGTAATCTCAGCTGTGGGACGGGACGTTTATAAATTGATGATGACGATTAAATAATAATCATTAGGTTAAATTGGCGGGATCCCTCATCCCTACCCCATAGGGATGTTGCTAGGTTTCATCCCCCCCCCTCCACCCTTCGAGCTTGCATACCGGGACGAGGAAGGAAAGGAGAGTTCCACCTACCCGGGGTCGTCTCTGACAATATTTTATCTGATCATAAAGAAAAATCAGCCTTTATACTGTATGCATACGCCATCCTTTAAGAAAGAAAATAGAGTTAATTCGTGACTAACTAAACCATGCCGCTTCTAAGTGCATAAAGTTACGCTAGCTGAACGATTCTACAGCACTAAAATAGAGTTTAAAAAAGGATAGCCTTAAATAGGTGTTTAAGCTTTCTAACTCCTCATTATATTCTTCTTAATGAAGTAAACGAAAGCTCTCAATCTGCAACGATGACCACGAATTTTTGCTTTCTAATCATACGAGCACCTGTGTAAGCGAATAATAAAGCAAAACAGAACAAAACGCGATCGTTTAACGTCAAAAAAAGTAGGCAGGTATCAAACTCACCTCCTTTACTGTCACACCACATCCAAGGAAAAAAAAAACACTTCGCTACGTGCACAGTAAAAAGTTTTGTTTACGTTTCCAAAATAGAGGTCGAGACATTGAGAAATGTCAAAATGGGTGTACGCTCGCCGCGCTTGCGCTGCGGTAGGAAACGGCTGACTAACTAAGTTGGGAGATAAAGTCTAGTAAAACCGGTGAGCGGGACGGGGACCTCTCTTTCGCACGTTTGGCACGTAGTGTTGTGCGTTGGTTTTGTCGATGTCGGTATACGAAATTCCTCAAGGTGTTATGGAGTTGATGTAGAGTTTCACGTATTAGCTAGCGCGTCGTTGTACGATCGTAAGTACAATTTTGCAAATGAAGGTAGATAGGTAACCAAAGTATCATGTTTTAATAGATCCAGACGGCATCCGGGATCAACGATTGTTTCGGTAAGAGTCGTGACTCGTGCGAGACTTTTTTTATTGATTTTGCTTTACAAATTATGGTGACGTATGTACGTGTGATTCGATTTTATAGATCACAAAAAGCTTTTTTGGGCTGTTTTCGCTCATATTTATCGAATATAACCTAGAAGAAGGCGATTAATAGTAGGTAATGTTATCAAGAAGTGGTTGTTTTAATTGTGATTATGAGCAGGATTTTTATTAAGTATTTACTGTTCATGTGTCTTTGAATATTCGTAATTTCGACCTTAATGTGACTGTGCACGATTAAAGACAACAATAACATAGTTATAATAATATCGACAGTCTAAAGGAAAAATTTCTTAAATAATCATCATCATCATTTAGTGCCATCTTCATACTGAAGTTTGGAGATCAGTATACAAAATAAACTTAACTAATGTTATGTTGTATAACTTCTTAAATAATGAATATGGAATAATAATGAATACATATAATGAATAACCTATCACTCTATTATAGTGTAGCATTTAATTTTATTTAATGTGATTATAAATAAATCCTAAGAAGTCAAAGAAAATGAGATACAATTTTTGTCAAAGTCTTTTTACTCTACTTAAAAATAGTCATGGTAGCGCTTTTCCTTTCTACTGTTTATTAGTGTTAACAATCCTGTTAAAATTATTGGTATTTATTAATGACCATGATAACTAGTTTAAAAATTTGTTAAGCTTTTCGATAAAACATAGCGAATTAAGCACATCACTACAGTTTATCAAACCATGCTCAAGAGCAAGGTGAAGATCTGGGTCTTTGACCGCATACAGAGGCCGGTGACAACCGAAATTTTGCTAAACTGAGATTTAGGGTTTAAGTTATTTAAATTATTTTTTATTAATTGTTAGTTCAAACTTTTGCAAATAGTATTACATGGTGGCGTAGCTAGCCAGGCAAAGAAGTCCTACTACCAACCAAATCGAGTACTCAAACATGTACCCCATCGAACCCGGGACCTCTGAGTCTTAACCAGGGGTCTTAACCACTAGACCACAGAGGCGGTTAAGACCGCAGTGCTGGTTATTGTTTTTCATTTGAATTGCATTTAACTTTTTTATACTTACTTTTGATTTAATTTAATATAATCTTATTTTATATAATTTATTGTCAATCATTTTGGTAATATTGTGCATAAATGTTGTGCACAATTATAATAGAGCAATGGGCTTGCACTTTTTAATTTTATTTTTTTCTGTTTGAGGTCTTTTTTTGTGCATATAACGAAACTAATAAATTGACATAGTTCTACTAAACTTTTTTTCTGAATTTACGATTATCTTTAATACATCGAGGTGGTAAGTTTGTGAGTCTTTTTTCCTAAATTATACCCAATTTCTACATGGAAATTCCCAGCAGTAGGATATGAGGCACAAGACTTTATTAAAACTTGTGATTTTTAATGCTTAGTGCAAGGTTTATTCGCCATTTGATCACGTTAATGAAATAAGCATTTGTATGATATTAAAGCAGCACCTGTGTGCAAGCTTTAGTATTAAGCAGGTGGTCATGCATGGCGCATGCAACTAATATAAATAGATAACACACTTTATTGCTCACACACATTTAAAAAACAAATATCAAACATTTAAATACTGAGAAGTGAAATACTCGAAGATTACAAAAACTATGGTTCTATTAACGTTAATAATTATTTTTAATGAATATTTATGTAGGGTTGTGTTTTATAACAGAGAAAAATAATTTCGTTTGTATAATAAATTACTTATTTTTAGTTACATAAAGACAATTCGGCTGCTTAAAATCAAAACATAGTAACTCGTTCCAACAAAAATGTTCAGGAAAGCCAAAAAACAGGTCGGCTACTTTGATTCGTTTGCCCGAAGAAACCAGAAGAGATTGCGATTTGGATGTTTCGCGAAAAGTTGTGCTATATTGTTGACATTTTAGTTTGTAATACTCGTAATCGTTTTGGAGTATAGTTACACTTGAATCGCTCATACTTTATTTTTATTTGTGAATTTATCCAAATATGACTGTAAAAACAATATCAAAACTTAGTAAGTCTGCTTACTAGGTTATCAATTTGCCTATTTGCTCTAAAAGCGGAAAAAAGAACAAGCTAAACACACGCAACCAACACTGAAAACAAAAAAGGCAAATAATAAGGAAGTAAGTATTAGTTAAATAGCTTGGGTAAAGAAAAAAAAACTGTCTTTAATTGTTTTGATAAAGTCCCGTTTTGTTCTATAGGGCAAGAAGTTAAGGGGACTTATGCGGCGCTACTGGCGCCCACACTAGTTAAAATTATTATCTCTGTAAATACAATTCAATTTAAAAATCGGCCACAATTGGGCACTTCGATAAAAATGTTTCTTGTATGTTTTGATAGAGCATAGGGCGTGTTTTAATGAAAAGTGGCAACTTTTGTCATAAACATACCCTGTATGTACATTACTGTTTTAATTAGAAACTTCTTAAATGGTATCACATTAACCCAGAACCACTAATTTTTTACACTTGATCTTGCACTACTCTAAACAAAACTAGCAATAATGTATTAAATACCTACTTTATAGAACACAATTAAATCTACCCAAAAAACAGTGATAGAAGATAGTTTGAGTTATTTTATCTTGTATGATGATATTGATGATACATGTTAAATAAACATATAAAACTCCTAAGTGAGACACACACACAATTCCCTCATTACAACACATGAAATATTTTACAACAACACAATCAATAGCCAGGTAGTAAATAAGTTATAATATAACCTTAACATTTTCAGTGGATAATAATTAGCAAAACACACCCGTAAAATAAGCAAAATCGGCTTTTGCATATTCATTACACGAAAGCCAGCACAATATACTACTTTTGTTAGCTTTACTGTAAAGATAATGCAACGACAATGCTATTTTGAGGTTTATGTCCCGTTTCTTTTACATTTTCGTAACTTGAATGAATAAGTTATTTCTCCTGCATTCGTTTTCGTTCTGCAAAACACGCATTATACGCCTGGACCGATAAAATTGCTTGTAACTCATTTTACTATTTTTTAACACGAAGCGAAACACTCGTGTGCCGATGACACTGGACTTCATCATCATCATCATCATTATCAGCCTATACTAGTCCACTGCTGGACATAGGCCTCTCCAAGTGCAAGCCACCGAGCACGATCCGCGGCTACTCTCATCCAGAAACTGGACTTGCTAAACGAAATTTCATTGATTTTACAATCGGCGCCAAATTCAAAACATAGCAAGTTTGTATTTCAAATTCATAACTTTGTAAGTCGCTTGAGCTGCTAGGGTTTTAAATTTGTATTCTGACATACTAAGTTTAGAATTTGTACTTTAATGAAATTTTCGTAATCATGCCAAATTTGCCAGACTTGCTAAATTATTTTTTAAAAATTACGTATGAAACTGGGTGTTTTAAGGTCCACATCACTTTGATACCGTCTAGTAAGTCGAAAAATGACAAAAACCGGTTTTTTCCCAAATCACCTGTTACTAGGTTTTGAATTTGGGCAGCCGAATTGTATATTTATTTTTAAAATAATAAGTTGTTTTAATTTTAAAAAAATCATTTACCGGCAGTTTAAAATGCTTTAAACGGCAGCGGTGTAACCGGTCGCTGCAATTTCTAAAGTGACAGCTTGGGTGCTTGGTCAAGATCACTCATCAGGAATGGCGATGCGAATTTTGAATTAACATTTACATGTTTCCTGTTTTTCTTTCTATTGTGTCACTACTATGATCAGCAGAATATCAGTGCAGTGTCCCGCTTTCTGCGTATTTCTGTATACCTCAGTATCTCGTATCGTATCTCAATACGCAGAAAGCGGCTATTGTTGGATCAGATGATATGCAAGTGCGCAATATACTTATATGTTTATTATAATTTTAAGTTATCTGTTATAAGCAAATTGTGTTGTTTATTTTTTTTTTCGGTAAAATAAAACGTACGCCTGCGCATCAGACTACCTGTCAAATTTCCTCAATATGCTTTGAACTTTATGTATATTTCATACTAAGGTTGAATATTTATTAAGGCGACGCATTGGAAAACGTGGCGGGGGATCTTGATTTTTCCCAACAATTACAAAACACATGAAAGTGATATTTGATGACATGATTTTTCATTTAATTGACTTCATTTTGCTAGTTGCAGAAACACGATTTGTTTATTTATATAACAGACAAAAAAATATCAAAGTAACCTCTTTTAAAACATAGATTTGCATTTTACAGGCAAACCAGACCTATTTAAGCATCTAAATTTTCTTAGTAGATTAGTCTTAACACACACTTCAATATGCTAGTTTATTTTACTTATTTTTAGTTAACAGTTTTTCTTATGGTACGGGGCGCAAACGCTCCGTATTAGATTAATTGTTTAGCGATGCGTCGCCTTAAGGAAATTTGTCAGTTTTGCATAGGTTGTTACAGGCGTCTTCTGTACATGAGAAAAAACGACTACCGCAAATTTTAACAGACTAATGAGACATTTTCTTTTCTTTTAACTAGAGAAACGTAGAGCTACGTCCGGAGAAACACAGGTGCTTATGTGGGACCCTCCTCGAACCCCAAGTGCTATCTCCTTTCTTGCTCCGGAATCGCACTTGGCACTCTCCGAAATTTACCCTGGCAGCAGCCAGCCAGAGAGAGAGAATGCACAAGGATAAGTTATCTAATGGATTACTACTAACTATACTATACAGGGTTATTTGTAAAACATCACCAACCTCGCAAGACTAGGCTCACATTATAAACAACAACATTTTGTTTTACGACTTTTGATAATTTAACACATTTTACTTTCATACAAAAATAAATATCAATTTAATTACGTCTGAATGTTCTTACCTCTGTGCGCATCGCATCGCGATTCGCGAGCGTGTCGTCGTCTCGTGCGCGTCGCCTTTTCGTATGTGAATGGAACATAGACTTACAAATGTCACGACAGTACAATAAAAGTTTGGAAAATCATTTTTAATTAATGTATTGAGTTATGATAAAACTCATAGGATAAAATTAAATGTTGTTACCTATGATGTTAGCTATTTGGTCGTGCGAGGTTGTTGATGTTTTTTTAAAATAACCCTGTATACTTCATAATAAATTGGGCTAACTAGTGATATTTATTTACAACAAGTGCCCGTTCGGGAGTTCGTCCGCTTCAGTGAACACCCGTGTCCCGTCGAAAACTTTTTTTTAATACTAACCTTGTCCTGATTATTACGAACAAAATAAAACATAAATCAGCCAAACCAGTCGAGCCATTCTCAAGTGATGCTATGACATAATATATGTGGCAATCAATTTTTGTTAATATACTAGCTGACCGGCGGACTTCGTACCGCTCTGACAGTTTCCATGACAACAAAACAAACAAATCATTCGTCCGCTTAAGAACACCCGTATCCCAATCTGGACCCTTATAGCAGCGCCACCTACCGGGTCCAATTGTTAATCTAAACCATTCTTGAATACACTTGAACAAACACGCACAGAAGATTTATCCTACTAATAATATAAACGCGAAAATTTGTAAGTATGGACGGATGTTTGTTACTCTTTCACGTAAAAACTACTGAATGGATTTGGATGAAATTCGGCATACAGGTAGATTATAACCTGGATTAACACAATGGATACTTTTTATCTCGATATTCCCACGGGAATGGGAACCACGCGGGTGAAACCGCGATCGGCCGCTACTAGGTATACATAAAGATATTACATAGATGTTGACGAATAATCAGTGTCTGAACTAACCCGTCAAGGCTTAAGTGAGACACTAAGAAAAAAGAAATTGCAAACATAATGTATTATAAATTAATTATTCAATCGAGATTGAAAAACAAAAAGTTTTTCATCATACTTCCACCATGATGATAGCTCATCATTATTTTGTTCGTAATATTTATATTTATAATTCGTACAAGTACATATATAGGTATTTATGCTACAGAAACAGATGCCATGATGAGTATAGTAAAACTGTAATTCATCATTATGCACATCTTTTACTTGATTGTACAGGAAAGCTTAAACTTTGGCCCTTATTAATAAGATGCAATCACTACATAGTATAAAACAAAGTTGCTTCCCGATGTCTGTCTGTCCCTATCTATATAATTATGTATGCTTAGGTCTTTAAAACTAGGCAACGGATTTTGATGCGGTTTTTTTTAATAGATGGAGTGATTCAAGCGGAAGGTTTATATTATGTATAAATACATGCATAATATAGTAGAGAAACACTGATAATGATTAATAAATAGAAATACGATTTGTTTGTTTTGTTGTCATAGAAACTGTCAGAGCGGTACGAGGTCCGCCGGGTCAGCTAGTAAATAATAAATAATGAAATGACTATGTCTATGACAAGGTGACGAAAGATCATAGGTGGCAGCATAAATCAGAATATACCTAAAAAGTAGTAGAAAGCACACTTCGCTCGGAATGCTCAATCCATACTAACAAAAATGAAAGTTTTTTGAAGGGAATTACAAGAAATCATAATCTAAGTTAGAAATAAATATAACTCAAACTTTCTTATCTTTGATTACTATTATTAATTAGAGATCCTATAAAAGGATAACAAAAAATAAATACCAAATAAAAACTTGAATAACCAACCTTAAAACTATCTAAAAAAACCTTTCAAATTATAATAGCATTTTTCTGTTGTTAAAAGGCTTCTTCTTCTAGTCTCTAAAATTAAAAGGAATTGAATTAAAAGTGGGAAGATTTGAGAGAAAGAAGAAAAACAAAAGTTATAATATTGCAAAAAAATACTTCCGATACCGGGAATCGAACCCGAGCCTCCTGGGTGAGAGCCAGGTATCCTAGCCACTAGACCATATCGGATATAGTTTAAAGTGGTTAAATACATAATCAAATTACACTCATATAAATTCTTAGCCAATAATATAAAAAATAAATGTCAGTCATTCATTACAAATATTTAACAGTAAATGAATAGTAGGTAAGTTAAATAAAACAATGAAAAAACACTTTCGAGTTCTTTAATTTAGATTGCGACTGCAGCGGCCTCTCCTATGAAACTCAAAATTTAGGTCGTTGTAATAAAAGTATGCTTTCGTCGTGCCATTTTTACGGCCGCTTGCTGAACCAAAAACTTCGACTACGCTACCAAAGATGGCGCTGTAGTAAAGTTTATTAATAAAGTAACATTTTGCTGATTTGAAAACCAATTTAGGTAGGGTTACATTAAAAGTTCAAAGTCACGATTATTACTAAACATTTTATTTATATACTCATTCTGTCTTCATCGAGTTCAATAAACTACACATTAAATTGAAATGATTATTAGTTTTAACAAATTTTAACTATAACCTAATTAGTTGACTCAATTTTTATAATAGAAAGGTATTTCTGTCCAATGATGGATGTCTTACTACCGCAGTCCGAGATGTCAATTAACGTTGATTAAATTTGTACCAATAATTAGCTTTGCAAAAAAGTATCTATTTAGAACAATTTGGCATGTACTTTTTTGAAATAACAAATGATGGTACTAAGTAATTACTAAGATTAACTGTCATCTCTGATAATGGCAGTTAAACAACAATTATTTCTTCAACAATTACAAAATGTACACAAATAATTATAGCATAAGTTCACTCATACACATTTGCTTATAAAAACAGATAGGCTTTAAAGTCCGGCTCCACAAGGCTATCAAGCACGTAGAATTTCATCAAGTAATATAGTCATTCCCACGGATTATCTTCGACATTCTCGTTGACAGCATCTCTCAGTTTGTTAAACTTCTTCTTATTCATTCTGCTCTCAATGGGGCCTTCTACAATCTCACCTTTATTGAAATCATCAGCTGCTATTATAATAGGTTTGAAGTCATCAACAGTTTTCACGTTACTTGCCAAAACATCTTTCTGAGGTTTAGCTTTCTGTATCACCTTCATAGGATAGTAAACGTATTTGACACCATTGACGTATTTATAATTAGGCCTTAACTTTCGTCTATTAATACTGCCACCTAATATCCTGTTGATCCAATAAGTGTAAGCATATTGCAGAACGTCCACAATTCCTCTCTTCCTTCGAGATTTGGGTGTTTCTGCTCTAGTTTTAACGTTAGCAGCAAGTTTCTTATTATCGTTGTGTCGTACGAAAGGTGTGGCGTAGTATACTATAGGCTTGTTATGTATAGCTTCTAGTTCGCTTTCGACAATAGCACGGCTTTGCCATTGTCCGTTTGCGTCGTAGCCTCCGCCTCCGCCGCCGCCGCCTGCGTAGTCGGAACCTGGGTTGTGAAATTGTGTGTTCTTATTGTTTTCTTATTTGGGTTTGATTTATTGGAGGTTTTTTTATATTGGGAATATACCTGCTGGCATCCATGCACCGCCGCCACCACCGCCGGCTTGCCAACCCTGTAAATTGTATTAATGAAAATCCAGTTTCTAATATAGTTTTCAGTGTGTACTTTGGTATTCAGTTAAAACATTTTGCGGACGTGAATGACAGTATAAAAAAGACTACTATGTAGTTGTATATCTTTAGAGATGAAGAAATAAGCTTGATGGTATTTTTATTGAACTGAGTCGACAATCAATCATACAGTCCTCCTGTAGTTAAGCGGTCTACGTAACATATTAATGCCTGCTTCACCATGGCTATAATCCGCGTTTTGTCGACCCCGATGCCCAATTTATTATTACAAAAAGTTTCTATATCACATACTTTCAGGCTCGAACATAAAAATGCAAGACGCTGCCCTTTAGCGGCACAAATAGTTATGGTAGTGGTAAGTATGTATTTGGATTAGACTGCTGACCATTTTTTCACAGGCGTTATTTATTGGCAATGGGATGTTAATATTTTGATTGAGGATGATGCTGAGATGACGTGTAAGTATTTTTTGGCACTGATATGATAAACAACGGTTCACTTAAGTGAGTGAGAGTTGAGTTTTATTAATATAAAACGGTCATCACATGCTCTTTTCTAAAGTTTAGGTACCTTAAGCTAATAACTCTGATCAGTGACAGGATCATCGAAGACTGCATCGACCTAAAGCTAAAGTATTTTTGATTACTTACTCCATCTCCTCCACCGCCTCCGCCACCACCACCTTTCTTTTCCAATATCTTCATCAGAAGCATCATCTGGAATGAGGATTTTTTTTTACCAAATAATATTACTATTACGTGATATATTTTTTACTCAAGAATAATTATCTTTATCATGTATTTTAATATTTGATTTTTTCTACTCTATTGTTAAGTTTTATGCAGACTATATTTTTTAACGCCTCTTGATTGTGACATGCAAATTTACTTTTCTGTGAAATGTAACCATCAAGTATCAACATGGTGATTATTGTTATTTTTTATTTTAACAGTTTCGCTGTCCAAAAATTAAAACAATAGATAATCAATTGTTATGTATCACATGTGATATATGGGACAGGGAACCTGTTAATTGCGTTAAAATCCCGCTCGAGAAATTTATTGAAACATTATTCTGGAATATCATTTGTCTCGAATAGAAAAAGCGCTAGAATTATAAAGAAGTCACTAGAGATTAATGTTTAGTTTCTGTTACCTTAGCAATCATGAAAGACATCATGCTGAACATCATCCCTTTGAAAGACATCATTCCCATCATCCCCATCATCGCTGGAACCATCTACAATGTTAAAATGTTTCTTTTTATATTTTTATTTTTAGGTAAATATTACAATTTAATTTACTTCAAATTCACCCCAATAATATTAAAACTTCTTTGCTTTATTTAGGTAATATACCTATTTGATGAGTGTTTTTATGAGTTTAGTTATATTTGCTAATCAACAATAGTTTGTATGGCATTGAAGTAATGTCCCCAGGCAATCAAGGAGACTTTAAAATTTGCCTCACAAACTCTCGTTCTAGTTATCATGAATTAATGAAAAAATAAAGCATTCAAGCAAACCATACAAAATATGCATAGACAAAGCATATTATTTATGACTAGTGGGTCGCCCGCAAAACTTCGCGTTTATTCAACAGATTTTTTTTAGGAATTACGTAACCTATGACAGGTTTCTTTATTTTTCTGCACATCTACGGCTGGAGATCTTCAAAATGAGACCATAACCGATTTTTTATGTGCAGCTATCGTCCCATAATCACTGGGACAAAAATCGGCTTACGCTAATAAAATATAAGATTGCTGTTCATAACACCCACCATCATGAGCTTCATCTTCATACACATCATGGCCATCATCATCATCTTCTTCTTGCCGCCATCATCACCGCCTCCGTGACCACCGCCACCACCGCCGCCGCCTTTGCGTCTCTTCCGCCCAACGAATTCTTCTACTGCAATTATATTTATATCCATTCGGTTCGAATCCCGCGCGTGGAATTTTTTCAACACTTTGTCTTTTTTCAAATTGTAATTTATTCGCAACAATATTTGCGTAAAATTATATGTAAATAATCATAAATATAACTTGCCTAACTCTTAATTAACCTTTCAATATTTGTAAAAATATTAAGATCGGATATTGATGACGTAGTTGTCGACATTGAATAGGGCTCCTTTGGCTTATAAAGTAAAAGTAGACAGTGTTGATTAAATTCGGCGAGTTGGATTAAGCTACGATAGCATAGTTGGCAGTGCACCTGACCCGGCATGCCATGGGGTGCAGGTTCGAGTCCAGCTCGTGGAATTTTTTCAACACTGTGTTTTTTCAAATTTATATCCTATTTATTTATTTTCATACAACAGCAAACCGCCTCTGTGGTCTAGTGGCTAAGACCACCGGTTTAAACCCAGAGGTCCCGGGTTCGATTCCAAGCGGTAGGTACATGTTTGTGTACTCGGTTTATGTACTCGGTTTGGTTGGTGGTAGGGCTTGTTTGTCCGCCTGGCTAGTTACCATCATCTTATCTAAATATGTCGGCATAACATCAATGTTTGTAGCAGTGTTGTGTTCCGGCAGCTAGAGATAAGATAGCTAGCGCCTCACTAGTTGAGGTTCCCGGGTGTAGTGCGCTTCCATCATTGGTCTTATCATCACTTTACATCAGGTGAGATCGAGGCACTGTGCTCACCCGTAAAATATTTAAAAAAAAGCAAACAGTCCAGCTCACAAAACCTATGGTTCACCTTCATCACCAGCTCATTCATGTCCTCACAACTGGGGCACGAGCCTTCCCTATGAATGGATAGGGAGAACAGGCCATCAACCACCACGCGGCCCAGTGCGATTGGTGGTTGTTAACTACTGGCAATGCAGCCGGGACCAACGGCTTTACGTGAGGCTAGTGAATTTTTTGATATAGTTACTGTGATGATACTTTGCAGAATTGCTTTGGTTTCTTCACTTTCAAACTTATGGGCTCTATAACATCGCACATAAATTAAGTTTGTTTTTAACTAGATATTTTAACTATTATTTACCTGTATTTGGTACAGCAACATCCTTTCCAAGAGCACTGAACTTCATGACGTGGTTATTGAAAAAGTTATCAACAGCTTTGTCGATTAGAAACGACAATTCTTCGGAATCGTTGCCTTTGAGTTCCACATCTTTTATCTCTTCATGTTCACTGCTGTTTACTTTAACTAGAAATTTAAAAGACAAGGTATTTGTTTAATGTATACTAGCTAACCCGGCGGACTTCATGCCGCCTTGACAGTTTCCATGACAACAAAAAAACAAATAATTTTGTATTGGGAAATTAAATTGTCGTTTTTAGTATTTTTCGTTACTTATTATTTATGTTTCTGACGGTTTAAACCTTCCCTGAACTTCCACAAATATTTAAAAATCAAAATTAGCCAAATTAGTCCAGTCATTCTCTAGTCTTAGCCCCGTAGTATTATTATACTTTATGGTCTTAGCGATACAAACGTACAGCAATTGATTTTTATATTTATAGATTATTGTCTATGACTTAAGGCTACATACTAGCATTGATTGTGATGTAAGTTACACTTTAAGGATTACTTTCTTCTACAAAGAGGAAGCGTTTAGCGGAAGCCATAGTATAAGTGGTAGTTTTGCACAATCAGTACAGCCCTATTCCTATTTCTCAGAGACTGACGATTCTTCTTATAATCAATTACATAGCATAAAAACACAAAAATATTCGAAGACCTCCGTAGCCGAGTGGCTTGCTTGCTGGACTTTGGGCGGCGCTAACACGGAGGTCCCGGGTTCGAATCCCGGTCAGGACAATGTCAAAAAAAAATGTTTCGATGTTGTGTCGGGTCTGGGTGGTTGTGGTACCGTTGTTGTTTCTGATTTCCAGTAAACGAGTACTTTAGCTACTTACCTTGATATCAGAACAATGTATGTAATGTTGTTTAATATATTTAAAAAAAAATACATAATATAAAAACACATAAATCAAAGCTACTTACCCAATTTCACATAGTCACCTATAACAGACACCTCTGGTAGCTTATTAAGCTCCTTCAGATACAACAACGTTTTTCTCTGTACACACGAATACGATAGATGAAGAAAACAATCGGTGTAAACTCCCGCGAATACGTTATTAACCTCATTTTCGCTTTTCACAACATTTGTTTCGATTCTCAATTGTTCTTCTACACTGCCATTATCATTACGAATAATTAAAGCGTTTATACCAGTGAAACAAAGGAGTGTCAATACGAACAATTCAAACGCCATTTCTATAAATCGCGTGCAAATATGGCGAACAAATGAAAATCTACGCATCGGGTTGGGATTATTTATTTTCTTATTGTTTATAGGGTTTTAGGTCAGGTGTCATGGTATGTGGGTGAAAACCTGTCATTTCGTCGTTAGATCTGGCTAGAATGCAGTATTCTTGTGGTTAGTTAAGATGAGGGTTGCCAATCTCTTCTAACTGAATTTTTGTCGCCGCTTTAATGGATTATGTAGCTTCTTTAATTTTTTCTTTATTAATAATATTAATTATAATAACGGTACGGTACGGTCGACATCTGTCGGGCATGCCGCCGTCCAGGAGAATCACTCCGACATATTATTTCTGGTTGTTCTCATCTTGCTAACGGAGAGTATTTGCACAGACACAACCAAGCAGCCAGAATAATTCACCAGCAACTTGCTCTTGGATATGGCCTTGTTGAATCGGAGGTGCCGTACTATAAGTACGCACCTGCGCCAGTACTCGAAAATGGTCATGCAACGCTCTACTGGGATCGCTCTATCATTACGGACAGGACTATTGTCGCCAATAAGCCTGATATCGTGGTAGTCGACCGATCCCAGCGCCAGGCAATACTGGTTGATATCACCATACCTCATGATGAGAACCTCGTGAAAGCCGAGAAGGACAAGCTCAGTAAGTACCTTGACTTGGCTCACGAGGTTACCGCCATGTGGGATGTGGATTCAACCTTTATTGTGCCGATAATCATTTCGGCAAACGGTCTTTTAGCCAAGAGCTTCGATCAACACCTAGAGAGGCTCTCGCTGAAAGGTTGGGTCAAGGGTCAGATGCAAAAGGCAGTACTCCTTGACACGGCACGTATTGTCAGGAGGTTCCTCACTCTGCAGCCCTGACCACCGGTAGCTTGGGCCCTGTCTCGCTGCTGGCGGTACTCTAGGGTTAGGTTTTTATAATGTTTTATTGTTTTTATATTAAAATATTGTAAAAATCTAGTTTTAAGGAAAAAATAAATAAAGAGTATAATAATAATAATTAGTTTATTTCCAAGAATATGGTGTACTTTAGGGTGTCATAAAGAACATACATATTCTGCCATCGTCGGCGTGGAAATATTGTGCAAATTACACATAAATTAGAATGTTTATAATATCTTAATTAATTGACAATACAGTACCTACTACAGAATAATAAAGTTTATATTATGTCAAATAAACAAAGTAATAGTATTAAAATTGAATGCAATGTCAACATTACTGAGATAAAATTAAAAAAAATACATTTTATATTCTAAATATTCTTTTGTTGTATAATAATAACATTCATTCAGTAAAACATTAAATAATTTTTGTTTAAATTTATTCATAGTTAATTCTATTATTTCAACAGGCAATTTATTATTATTATTATTTCAACAGGCCTTAAAATGAACATGGAAAAGACGAAAGTTATGTTGAACTCACGTGTTTTACCCACTCCTCTGAAGGTTGGGGACTCTGCCCTTTGAAGTTGTGGACAATTATGTTTACCTGGGACAAACGGTCCAGCTAGGTAGGTCCAACTTCAGCAAAGAGGTCAATCGTCGAATCCAATTAAGCTGGGCAGCGTTCGGTAAGCTACGAAATATCTTGTCGTCCGATATACCGCAGTGTCTCAAGACGAAAGTCTTTGACCAGTGTGTGTTGCCAGTGATGACATACGGGACTGAGACGTGGTCGCTCACTATTGGCCTCATAAAAAGGCTCAAGGTCACTCAAAGAGCAATGGATGGGCTATGCTCGGGGTTTCTCTGCGTGATCAAATCAGAAATGAGGAGATCCGCAGAAGAACAAAGGTAACCGACATCGCCCGAAGAGTTGCTAAGTTCAAGTGGCAGTGGGCAGGTCACATTGCTCGTAGGACTGATAGCCGCTGGGGCGGGATAGTCCTGGAGTGGCGACCGCGTACCGGAAAGCGCAGTGTGGGCAGGCCTCCAACAAGGTGGACCGACGATTTGGTAAAGGTCGCGGGAAGCCGCTGGATGCGAGCAGCACAAAACCGGTCGTTGTGGAGATCCTTGGGGGAGGCCTTTGTCCAGCAGTGGACGTCTTTTGGCTGAGATGATGATGATGAGCATATATTTATTTAAGTTTGTTGTTTATACGATGGCATGTCCTAGGTAATCGTTGTCTATGTGCAAAATTTAATTCTATTCTGTTCAACCGTTCTCAACACGCGTTTAGCAACGAACAGCATTTTATTTATAGATATTATACATATTATATTTAACTTCTAAGTTTTATGGGATATCTATACATATTATAAAAGAAAGTCCTCGGAACGTGTCTGCTTGTTTGTTTGTTAGGACAGACTAATCTCAGAAACCACTGCATGGATTTTAATGTGGTTTTTTCTACTAGATAAATGATAACAAAACAATAATATATTATCTCAAAATGTAGCAGAATAGTAACTGTTATAACAAAACAATTCGATTCAAGTTTGCTCGTTCAAGCTCTTTCTAGGCTAACGCTGCTTAACCGTTGAAAATATAATGTATCTCAGTAGTGTATGGAAAAAAGTGAAGCATAAAATAATCTAATAAATAATCTGCGACAGAATATGTCAGCATGTTTTATAAATAGCTCTCACTAAAGTGCTTTTACGATTCAAAAATGAATGAAATGTAAACGTGATGTCTTTTTTCATCTTTAAATATTTTTGTGTATGATTGAGTGGATCTCTGAGTGGTTTCGAATTGGATAATTGGACCCGGTAGGTGGCGCTGCTATAGGGTTATATAGGATACGGGTGTTTATTCAAGCGGACGAAGTCGCGAGTGGGCCGCTTGTCAAAATATAAGGATCCAAGGCTCAAAGTTCCGAGTCCAACCCAGTCGCCATGTTGTGGTCACGGGCTGCCCCATAATCCACATTATGTTATTAGGTAGGTACATAGATTCCGTATCTGGGATAATTTGTGACAGCCCTAGCTAAAGTAGTCGTTATAGAAATCCCTACTACGAATTATTGTTATCTGATACTTATAAACGCTTTTTAAGAAAGTCGTCTCTATCGTGAAGGCAATTAAGTTTAATATTGAAGTGATTTTTGCCTATTTTGACCTATATTGCAAGTTTTGGTCATTAAATTATGATTAAAAACATAATATTTACTTACATCTTTAGAACAATTATAGATGGAGAAGTACAATCAATGAATTAGTAGACTTATTGGTTAGAACTTTTTATTCATTTTTAGGTTTAAAGAAAACAATAATAAAACGATAGCTAGAAGTAAAAAAAATATAAAAATAATTATTAAAAATAATATTTGGTAGAATAACAAATGCAAAACAGTTATACTTTATAAAAGTATTAATAAATATCACAGCTAAGCATACTGCTTGAAATTAATAAAAATACAATAAAACTTATAGTAATAGAAGACAAACATAAAGTACACATAAATATAGCTACGGTTACATAGATACATATTTAAATATATACATAAATATAGATAATAATAATATAATTAGTATGACAGGAACAATTAAAAATATATTTAAGAATATAATAATATAGTGCACAAAATCAGCGGTGGGAGGAAGATTATGTGATATAATATACATACGTATACATAAGCAATTAAAAAAGATAATATATTTTTTTTAACTTTAACTTTAACACGCCTACTTAAACACTGCAATAAATCAATTCACAGCTTTAACAAGAAGAAAATAAGTTAATTAACATCTAGAATAAATAATTTTATACCTAATGAAATAAGTATAACTTTTAACATAAATATAAATAATTTTTGTCAGCTTATGATGTTTATCAAAATTAAATTAACTAAGCAATTAACAAAAAAAATTATGCATACAGCTTTCAATGAATCAAAAATTTAAAACAAATGTTTTTTTTGTGAAAATAAATATTGCGAGACTCACACTCACAAATATTTTGCCTAATATTACAATTGAGCTACAGACATTAAATTACCTATCTAATAAAAAAAGACTTTGGTAATATACCTTAAACATCCCAAAGAAAACTCTAAAGTTAAGTAAAGAAAAATGTAAAGCATTATGAATGCAAATATAATATTAAAATTATTTTTTTAAAATCATTTTGGTCTATGTAATAGGTACTTTTTATGGGCTCTACTTGAAAAAATAAATAAAGAAATAATAATAATTACAATTATTATGGTATTATTATTACCTAATAAACAAGCAAACAAAATCATACAAACAAATCCGAGAACAAGTCCAAAAGTCTTTTTCTTTTATACCAAATTTAGCTAGTGGTAGTATCATAAGGCGCATAGCTATTATAACCCAAGTCGTACGCTCTTCTATACCCGCCATGGTGACCATGTTCGTGATCATGATGCTCTTCGTGGCTGTGAGAATGGTGATGAGACACCTCAGGCTTCGTGATGATCTCGTATGTGGTGGACTTGTGGCCTCCGTGGCCTTTGAGGGCGACGAGGGCCGATAAAAGGAGGGATATCAAAGCAGTCATCAAAGCTTTGCCTGCAAGAAGGGCTAAAGCTGCCAGCGCAGCCGCTCCCAATGCACCTGTGGATATAAAAATCACTCATCAATTGTTTTCAGAAACTTATGAGTTTATATAGATAGATAGATAGATAGATAATACTTTTATTGCAACACCATAAAACATAATCATGAACAGAAAAAAAATTACAAAGTTACAAATTGGCGGTCTTATCGCTTTTAAGCGATTTCTTCCAGACAACCAGACGGATGGAGAGAGCTAATAAACTGTAAGATCAGAGGTGAAACTATTAAAACATACTAGAATAATGTGCATTTTATAAATGAAGCAAAATAATAATAATAATAATGATGATAAATCTATAATTATAATGATGATAATAATAAATATGTATATAAATACCATAATAAATATAAATATAGGCCGAGTGTAACAATTTCCTTTGCTTAAGAAGAATACAGAACTGTTAAAAGTTAACAGAAGAGATTTAAAAATAACGATTTTATGAGACTTAAATCTTTACTTAGTAGACTTTAAATTGCATGTTGGTTTGAATAAGAGCTTTTAGTTTTGTATTGAATACCATAACTTGTAATGGTTAGCAATCATTGTATACTAGAGAATTAACCCATCAGGTAGAAGAATGAGTGTCTCCTCTGTATGAATTTTCTATATACTTATAAAATTTGTAAATAAGATTACAAATTTTATAAGTATATAGAAAATTCGTTATATGCTGTATGTTTAAGTATATAACTTTGTTAATTTAGATTAAGAGCTGTGAATTTTAAAATAATATATTAAAATTAAAATTAAAACTAAAATCACAGCAACTGTGAATAGCTCTTTTTTTTGGAAGCCAAAAAATTCGTTGAATTTTGAAATTGCGTGTCTTTTTTTACCAATATACCTAGACAATGTAATTACCGAACTTATAGATATTATCCTTTATCGTAATGATTACCTGCTAAGCCGCTAGTTCTTGCATTGTGTGGTCATCTACTTATCTGGCCTCGACGTTGGGTCAAAATCTATTTGCTTATACCCATTATCCCGATTGTTAAATGAGATCGATCAATCACGTGAATGAAAATCTTTAATTTATTTATTTAATCGTATGATAACATGAAATAGGCGAAGAAGGAATATACATGTCAAAATTGCTTAATACTAAATATAATAAAATTCTAATTAAATAATAAATAATAATAAATAATAAATAAATTAATTAATTATTAATTAATTTAATATATTATATTGGTGTGATAGATTGACAGTGTGCAGGGTTATCTTAAAACGCAACTACCCTAAAATTCAACTCAACTATACCTCAGCAACTGAGAAACTAGGTATCTTATCTCTAACTGTCAATGTTGTATTGTCAACTGACTCACATAAGTTGATGATAGCTACTAGATAGATAGATAAACAATTTATTGCTTACACTATATACATAAACCAATACCAGAAAATTTAAATATAAAAGGCCAAGGGTCTTAAAACATGCCCTAACAACAACCAAACCAAGCTCTCATACTATTTTTAATATAGTCTACCACCAGACACTTATGTGTCGCACTAATTACCCGGAGACACCTGGGCCTGGGACTAGTAGTTTTACCACTAAACCACAAAGGCGGTCACTAGATCCCATTTTGATTTCATTTGTTTTTACTTACTTAAACTTGGGTGACAAAAACACGATACTTTTCCGTTAGACGTCGAGTCATGGTTGTTAAGTCATATTTTAACGTTAAAGCTTAAGTAACGGTAAATCTAACTAGAGACTAGACAAGCCACAACTATGATAACATGGCTTCTAAACTTTTATTTACTTTATTTTATGATTTAAATTTTTTCAAACATCAATCTTCTGTCTTCAGCAGTTCGAAGTAAGACACGCAGTTTCTCATTAGCTATGGATTATCTGGGTAAAGGTTTTTCATTTCTAGCTAACATACCTACCGTCACTTAATCTGAAGGCTGAAAGGCTGAATCGACAAATGACCTCACCCTTAAGGTTAAGTATATCTAAACTTTTGACGATGTACTTTGTAAATTAGTCATTTATTTAAAAACAGTAATTTAAAGAATCGATAAGATGTGAAGTACGGTGTCATCGATAATGTTTGTAGAATTGGTTATTTCAAGAATAACTAATAATAGAGTACATTTCCATTTGCCGACGCGATCTTTACCTAGTAGATAGGAATCTGTAGAATCAGTTTTAAACGACTTAACTAAAGGTTTTGGTTTTTATCTACAAATACACACCTTTCATCATCATTGCAGCGGCTATAAGGCCACCACCACCCTTGCCTCCCTTGCCGCCCTTCCTCCCGACCGACGGATCACCGTTCGCCATCTCCATAGCTTCCTTAGTAGTCTCCGAATCTAACAACTTATACTTCAAAGAGTGCCCATCCAAGTAATTGTGGAGACGGTACAAAATAAATCTATTCAACTTCTCATCTGGTTTGCCAGGGAATTGCCTTGACAACTCCGCTGCCATCTCCTCGGGACTCGGAACACCTCCCGTCTGGTTCTCCTTGACGATGCTCAATCCTGGTAAGAGGGATAGCTCATCGCGAGAGCTAAGGTCCTCCAAGAAGGAAAGCACGTGGATCTTCAAGCACTTTGAACTGAACATGTTGTTGCATTCCATGTGTAACGAGCGTCCTGCTCTGTCCGTGTAGTTGAACGCTACCTTCTCTGTCACAGCTATAGTGTTCGGTTGGGTCCCATCGTCGATCAGTCCTTTGGTTTGGTACGCACACACAGTCACTAATATCAACACAACGTTTCTGGTACACATTTTGGCACTATTACAATGTGCTTACTCTAAGTTCTAATACACTTAAGAGCGGAATGATGTCATAGCAATGACGGACCGCCCCGTACTGATGCTGTTCAGCGTGCCACAAATTTATTTATACCAGATTCATATAAAAAGAGCACGATGTCAACAGCTATAGGAAATTGTAAAAGGAACAAACATTGGGCGATCGCTTTTCGTTCATTGTTCATGGCGAAATCAAGAACTTTCAAACTGTTAGCAAATGGGACCGATTGTGGGTTTGAGGATTATTTCTATGCGTTCGTTTTTGCTTCGTGTTCTTCGCGAGCATGAAAGTGTTACGAAATAGTTAAATGCTTCAAACTTTATACTGTTAGCATGAAATCTGCATCGATGAAGTATTATTTGGCAATATTTTCATGATGACTATTAAAATGGATTAAGGAAAAGTGTTATTCTTAATTTCAATTAAGAATGACAAATTGCTGATTCTTCAATAAGAGGAACGATGACGCAGCGATCTGAGCGTTCGGGTTGTGATCTAGCAAATCAAGCCTCTTATGCAATGTCAGTTTGCCGGATTTGCAATATTTCGAGATTCTCCATGCTTCGGAAGACACGTTAAGCCCACCAAATATACAAATCAGCATTGTGCCAGCTTGTTGAGTTACGGTCTGGTCCGCGTGGTCCTCCTTTGTTTATAAGTGAGGATTTGTGTACAACGGTGGGACGTTTAAAGGCTAGTGATGATGTTAGACAAAGGCTTTTCCACTTACTCAACAATAAACACAAAACAAATAATACAGACTTTCCTTTTACACCAAAGCTAGAATTGGCTGGAAAGACCTTTTTTTTTACTTACAGTTACAAGGCTGAAGGAAGAAGCGCACTTTGCCCGGAATCCTCAACTACTGATGTATTGGCTATCTTATCTCTAGCTACCGGAACACAACTATGCCACTAACATTGATGTTATAGCGACATAATTATATAAGATGGTGGTAGCTAGCCAGGCGAACTTAAAAGCTCTACTGCCAAACAAACCGAGTACACAATTACCCCCCGCTGGCAATCGAACCTGGGACCTTTGGGTCTTGACCGGTGGTCTTACTAGACCACTGAGGTAATTAAAATCTTCTCTAGAGATAAACTCACTTTTGTACAAAATGTCTTGTGTAACGTATGTTTGAATTTGTGTTTTATGTGTACAAAAAATAATTTGTATTATAAACTCATGTAGACAGCAATTTGCGAACAGTCTAGTTATTCGACCAGCGATTAGGAAAGGTAAGCAGCTTTCTTTAATGCCCGGTCTCCGAATACTAAAAAGTATTATGTCGGGCTTCGAAAAGCAATTTACGAATGCAGTCGAACGAATCAGGTTCTTGACAGCTTGCTTCTATCTTTTTTCATTTTGAGCTGTTAGTCGCAGCATATTATATCGCCTTTACACCATAACCGTATCGAGAAACTTAAGGTTCCTCAAGCCGTAGTGATTGAGCAACCTCAGTAGGTTTCTGATTGGGATAGCATCACGATTTCAGATTGACGCAAACGCCTCTTACTAGATTCTCCGAGTGTTTGATTCATATCTGTAGACCATATAGCTGTCTCATAATGTCTGTCTATTACTTACTTTGTTTTATCAACTCCATTTAGATAATCCTACTAATATTATAAACGCGAAAGTTTGTAAATATGGATGGATGTTTGTTACTCTTTCACGTAAAAACTACTGAATGGATTTGGGTGAAATTCGGCATACAGATAGTTTATAACCTGGATTAACACATAGGATACTTTTTATCCCGATATTCCTACGGGAATGGGAACCACGCGGGTGAAACCGCGAGCTGCCGCTAGTTATACTATACTTATATGTACCTTTATAAAATATACTGGCGAATATTCGCCTACTTTTGACATCGCAAGATATAAATAAATCTTTGGTTATATTAGTATTGGTACCACACAGAATACCAATATCTGGTTTTATATATCGACTTTCGTTGTTGTCGGCACCATTACAAAGAAAAAATAATTTCAAACTTTTCCCAAGTGACACACACATTTTCTATTTGTCATGCCATCTTGACGATACTATCATTAGAACTAAACTGTAATTTAACGAGCCAACCGCATCCTAAGACAATGATCTAGATATTATTTAAAACAACATTACCGTCACATTACTTTCACTAAAAATAAAGGAAATAGCTCTAAAGTTACTTGGCCAATCAGTGAAGAAAGTTGATCGAACTCTTTTTTTTGTTTTATTTTTGTTTTCGTTTGGTTTCTGCAGTCGCGGGATTAGTGTCTTGCAGTTCTAGTTTTGGCTTTGTAGATGAAATAAAAATACTACGTATGTATGTACTATGTATATTATGTTGTTTACTTTGCTTTCTTTGTGCGCAAACTGACATCTCAGTTTTTTTAATGTAATTGGTTATATTTTTGTACAACAAACAACGTAGTTGCGTGATAGGCCTTGAGTATATGATTGTCATTTGTTTATAATTAACCTAACATTGATAAGTTCTATAGTTTTATCTTACCTGATTTTAAGTGACGGTAAGGCTGAAAAGAGCATTTAGATAGAATCCCCAACTGTTGTGGACTAGAAGTAGGATATAAAAGGAAATTACTCAGTAATTGGCGTTGTAAGTTTGGCATTTCAGAAAGTCTTTTCATGCTTTCGTGGTTTTAATTTGAGATGGTGATATTTCGTTTATTATTTTAATTTTTTGTAGCGTTTACGAAAGTGTTACCGAAATGATTATTAAAATAATTAATGTCGATTTTGTAGTAAATTTTAATGTAGTAGGTAGCACTTTAATCTGAAAGTTGTATATGAAAAACGAAAGGGAAATAATCTTCAGACCCACAATCGGTTTTATTTATTTCCAGATTGAAAGTTCATGATTTCTTCATGTCATCTATGGTGACTTCGCTTTAAAGCTTTGATATTAAAAACGAGCGAATGTAATAACACATTAAAGACATTTTACAGATACTTTAAAAAAGCCGGTGCTTTTTATTGAACACAAATAACAATGGCATGGGACCATTAGTGGCAAGAAAATTATATATTTTTACCTAAAGCGCATTTCTTTATCCCTTAAACCAGAAGTTACGTTGCGATACATAAAAAAAGTATATTGTTTTAATTTTGTCCAAATTATCTGTGACATGAATAAAACAAGAGATTTAGAAATCAGCATTTTTATTTTCTTTGGGTGCAGAAGATTGAAAAATTTAAGAGTTTTAAATACATATTGTACAAATACTTATAACATAATTTACAGTTGATACAATAACAATTTAAATAATTAATAATATACATAACTATTTACATTTTAGTATATAAGTAAGTTTAACAGTCTTGTAAATAAGAATACATAAAATAAACACTTTAAAGCACTAGTGACATATACAATATTTTGTGTTAAACACAAATGGTAATTAAATATAAATATATATAATACCTATACTAAATATAAAATAACAAGATAGCTAATATCACAATATATAAATAGATAGTAAACATAAACATAAAAAATAAAATATCACAATAGCATACATAAAGTTAATGACAATGTTCAATAACATAATTAAGTAGACAAATAACATAGGATATCTAAATAATTATATAAATTTATATTTTTTAACCCTTATACTTGGCAGAGTTTTTTTTGTCGAATTATCGACTACTCGTTTTTTTTTTATTTAAGTGCCAATATTAGGGTTAAGGAATAGTAATAGATCAATTCGTGTTCTTATCAACTAGAAATAAATAAGTTAAATAAATTAACATTTCGTTGGCCCTTTCAATAAATTACTCGTAATTCGTTTGCGTTCTCTATAAATACATTAATCACAATAGTCATAGAAGCCATACCACCTCTTTGAAAAAATAAATAAAAAAATAAAATTGTTAAAAAGGATTTCTTTGAAGTCATAAACAAGAAAATATCATTTTAAAAAGAATCGACAACACACGGGAAAAAAAGAAGAAACAAACCAAGGAGAAGCTATTAAAAGAAATAAAAACAAAAGGTGGCAGGATATGACTCAGCGTCGACATTCGAATTTTAAAAACCTACTTTTTATAATTAACGCCTCCTGACGTTTAAGTTTCGGCCGTATCCCGAATGGCCGCCGCCGCCGTACCCACCGACGTCTTCATGTGCTGTGGAATGGGAGTGTGAATGGCTGTAGATCGGTTTGGATACGATCTCGTAGGTGGTCGACTTCTGGCCACCGGTCAAAGACTTGATTCCGATGATGGCAGAGAGGAGGAGAGACATCATGGCGGTCATCAGGGCCTTGCCAGCCAGCAAGGCTAAGGCTCCTAGACCGATTGACATGAGGGTACCTGCAGAAAACAAAAGGATATAATTAGTATACTTGATTTACATCATACGTTTGTTTTCGACAAAAACGCATAAACAAGTTTTAGAGCTAGATGTCCCAGGGAACCTTTCCCAACGAGGGTTACAAAATATTAAACGTGGTTTGGTAGTTAGAAAACCTTGTTTTAAATTAGGCTAGCTACCACAATTTTGTTTAAGTCATCTGATGGTTAATGACGATAAAGCCAAAAACAAAGTACCTACCTATTACCCAGAACCCTAAATCACTAATATAAGATAATATAAAATAATGTGAAATAATATAAGGAATAATGTATGTATTATATATAGCAAATATTAAAATATAAGAAACATGTAGTAGATTTAAGAAAATTGTAAAAAGAAAAAAATATTTAAAAGATAATAGAAAAAAAAGAAAAAATGAGTAAAGCTCCAGTTTAATAATCCCCTTATAAAAGAACAGATAATATTAAAAAAGAAAAACAAAGTCCTGCCAAAAAAGCTGGGAGTAAAAAAAATAAAATAAAAAACCCTAAACCACTATGAACTGGTGATTTTACTGACCTTTAAGAGTCAGAACATAGAAATGCTTATAACATTGTTGCTATTAGTTTGTTTGGTGACTTAGTTTGATGTTAATTAGCTAGGCTAAGAGCAAGCTCTACCTTCAATTAAATAAGGAAATTTTTTAACCCTCCTGGAAATCGAATTGGGGATCCCTGGATGTGATTAGACTAGTTGTCTAACCACTAGACCATGAAGGCGGTTACAGTTTGGAGTAGGTACTAGTAGGCCACAATTCCGTATTGCTTATATTTTATGATTGTTTGTATGTAGGAGGCAACCAAAAGAACTACTAAGCCGATTGTAAAAAATATTTCACTAAAGCTACTCCGACCCTGAGTAATAAAAAATTCAAAATTGAGAATTCAGAATCATTTATTCAGTTTAGGCTACAAGTAGCTCTTGTGAATGTCACTATGCCATCGGTTCGTAAGTCTACTCTGGAACGGGAGATCTTGTACTGAGAAGAAGCGGCAAGAAGCTCAAGTCAAAAATATTGGAAAATACCCTATCATAGCAGGACACTTTCAATTACAAATAAACACAAAAAATATAGAAGACAACCATAACATGTAAAAAAACAAAACAAAATAAAAAATCTAAGTTAACAAATTTACGAATTTTATAAATAAAGGCTACATATTCATCATCAGCTCATTTATTCATTATGTCCCCACTGTTGGAGCACGAGCCTTCCCTATGGATGGATAGGGATAACGGGCCATAAACCATCATGCGGGCGCAGTGCGGATTGGTGGTTGTTAACGACTGCTAATGCAGCCGGGACCAACGGCTTTACGTGCCTTCTGAAGCACGGAGGAGCTCGAAATGATAAATTTTTGGTCACCCATCCGATGACCGGCCATTGCGAAAGTTAACCTCAGCAGTCGCAGACCGGGCGCGTTAACCACTGCGCCATCGAGCTCCTCAGCTATAGCTTAGCTTAGTAAAAAAATATTTTTACGTAATAATGAGTTTAAACTCTAGTAGGGTGAAGTCGCAAGCAGCGGAACAACACGGTATGAAATTATTGCACACAAATAACTGGCTTTTACATGAAGTGTCAAATTGTATACAACAAACACGTGCAAGGCGCGCTACAAATGAGAGTGTACTAAATTGTCATTTCTAGGGTTCCGCAATAAACAGAAAATCTTCAGAAAGAAATAACAATCAAGTTGACGACGAAAAGTGCATTCATTAGAATTGATATTTCAGTGAACTTTAATAATAAAACTGTAATTAATTAGACTTCATATCTTTTTTATGTTTGTCCATCTCTGTCTATTTAGAAAGCTATTATTTTATAACGATATAACGCTTACAAACGAAAAATATAAAAAAGTAGTATTGAGCGTACACAATAAAGTGGATCATGTATTTTTTAAATACGTAATAATATACAACTTTTTGACATATGATATTATCGTTAAGATGTAAGAAAGATCATCAAAAAAAAATGTATGGAAGACAAACTTTTATGATCAAAACGTAAAAATAAAACAATTAAGTTTTAACTATAGGGTATTTATAGAATTTTGCCCTCCAACATCAAAAGACGCCAATCTTTTGCTCGCTGAGCCATCGCAAATAAATAAGTATTAAGTACTTTAAACTACGGAACACTTCACTTCGCATGTACGACTCTCACTTGGCCAGTGTTTTTTTACAATTATTTCTACGCTCCGATTCTTTCAGACAGCTAATATCGCTTAGAGTGTGCGTTCACTATTAGAGTTCCGTAGAGGCTTTTATTTCAGTCAGTCAGTGGGTCACTGGTTATAGGCACCTAACTGAGTGACTGTGATTACGGACTCTTAAATTGGTATAAAACGTTAAGCCATATTGCAACGTAAACGTCTAATAATATGGTGTATAAGCGTATATAAGCTTGACTTGTTAGGACTTAGGCCCGACTACTATGTTTTACCTAACAACTATGGTTTTTTAGAGAGTGTTACTGGACTTTTTTAGAGGCGGCGAGAAGTTGAGAGTTCCTCAAGCCGTGTGAAATGAAACACCCTCAGAGGTTTTCTAGAGAAAATGACAACACGCACCTCCATTCCCTACTATAGCCACATGAATACGTAGTGTCTAAGGGGTTCGGATCGGATCGGCGATAACTATGGTACCTTACACTATGTACAGTCGGCGGCAGATCAACCTACCCAAATCTGTCAAATTTCTCCAATGAATATTGATCCTTATAATCAAACACTAAAGTTCAAAATTGATTGTAGAAATTTGACAGTTTTGGGTAGGTTGATCTGCCGCCGTGTGTACACGCAAGACTGGCTCGCACCTAGTGTAGTAGTTAGGTACCGTAGTAGTCGGACGATCGGGATGTATCGAGTGTATTTGTACTAATCAAATTCGTACGAAAACGCGTCCAAAGCGCGGCCGGCTTTATGTAGGTAGCAATGACGTTTCGATTTTTTTTGAAGGAAGTAGAAGAAGACGTAGAATGAAGTTTCCTACACATGCGAGATATGTTACCTTTGAGGTTTTACTCGGTGCGAGTCTTAGGGAATCCACGCCGTCCCTTTGGTGGAGGATAATGCGAAAGCATTGCATAAGTAAATAAAAAAAAAGGGTGTTCTGAACTTAGAAAAACTAGTAAGTGCTCTGAAATTGCTTTTACCGAGTGTCAAGGTGGCGGCAATAGTTTAAAATACTGTATGGTTTGCGGTAAAACCTTAGAAATTAAGTATTGGGCCCTATGAAGTTGACTTTTTTTCTCACTTAATAATAGGTGTGTTACTTCTAAAAGTCAATACCGGTTGTTAATATTATTATACATCTTTAATTAGGACTATGTTACATGCTTTAGTAATAACAATGATCATTAATTTTGTGTCTTTATCACCCAATATTTTTTTTAAATTGACTTCTTTTTTTGTTCGCGGAATTGACATTTTGTTTCATTGTAGCTTTGAAGGGTCTTGTTTTTTTTCTTTTTAATGTCTGCTATATTTAGCTAGTGAAACAAACACACTACTCTAAAATGTTTATAGTGTTAATATAAATAGATGCTAAGAAAAAAAAAAGCGTTAGTATGAAAAATATAATTTTATAAAAAAACTTTATACAAAACGTCAATTTCATAGGTAAGGACCTAATATAATAAACCTAATAATCAACCACTTATGGTAGGTTCCTCTTTTGTACTACCTGTAAATAAAGATTTTTTCTATTTCTATTTCTATTTCTGTACTTGCTTCACTTACCTCTGATCGTTGTACCTTCTTTGAGCTTTTCAATCTAGCTCTTATTCACGATCTATTGTGATATCCCATAAAGTAATATAAGTATTGAGTAAATAATCTATATACCTACTGACCCACTGCTGGGCAAAGACTTCTATCATTGAAACAATCTTATAAAAAATTGAGAATATAATATGTTCTACTTACATATTTTTATATCTCAATATCTGTTTCGTTTTAATTTAGAACCGTCATAAGGACTTGATTAAAAAAATATTTTCATTTACACTTTATTGTTATACTATGTTTGAACTAATTTACAAATCACAATGATACTATTAATTCAAATAATACTCACAAGAAAACAGCATTTGTTATTGTGGTTTGTAGTTCAAAAGAAACGAGTGAAAACATTGATTGAAATGAAAATTGTTATCAGAACGAAAGTTGTTCCGAAAATGCGGTTATGATTGTAGCAATTATGGCATACAGTACAATGAATTGTCTTGTAAGTGATACTTATTCTATAAAACTTAGTTTATTATGTATTGTAAGTGTAATTATAACAAATTCGAAATTTTATATATTTTTCTTTTCAATTTGTAGTTAACACAATATTTTAGCAGGCAAGTAATTTTCATTATTAGTACTTTATAAAATAAAGCACTAACATAAACTTTGAGTTATCTATAGAATTTGCGGTTACGAAAAGGTTACGAAAAAGCAAAAGTTCAAATATGTAAATTTAGATTAAGTTATTTCTCTATTTTAAGTTATTTGCGAAACCTAATTCAATTTGCACAAATTAACAAGATCAAGACATATTCTAAAGGAATATAGTGTTAATTACAACGTACCTTTGAATAACAATCCAAGTGCCAACAATCCTCCTAAGCCACCCTTTTTGCCGCCCAAACCTCCTTTACCCCTGGCATCACCAACTAAAGCTCTAGCCTCCTCAGTAGCACTCTCATCGAGCAATCTCAATTTGATCGTGTGCGTGTCCAAGTAGCTCCCCAATTTGAACAGCAAGTATTTGTCCAACCTCTCATCAGGCTTGGATGGTAAAGCCCTTGCCAATTCAGCAGCAAACTCCTCAGCTTTGCTACCATTCTCGGTGCTAGCCTCTTTAACTAAACTTACTCCAGGCAGTAACCTCAATTCCTCTTTTGAGCTCAACTTTTCAAGCATAGAAATAGCCTCTATTTTCAAACATGTAGGACTGAAAATCCCTCGGGAGCAATCCTTTCCCATAGCCCTTGCTGCCGACTCAACAGTATGTTCCACACTGTTTTGAAATCCATCCTTTAATTCGGGGTTTGGTAGCGCGGTCACACCTACTATCACCACGAAGACTAAAGTAGCAAACAGATACATTTCTAGTCACGTCTGTACACAAACAAATGTGGTTTCAGTTTGATAAGGCAATTGTTTCGTCCACCTTTTATATGGCTCAGTATACTCGTAGAGTACTCTTATGTCAATTATATTTTCATAGAAGGCTGATTGCAAAAAGTTGCGGCAGTCGTATGGGAATTTAAACCTTAAGCGTTTTAACCCAAGGTGTATTTTATTAGAACGGTTTTTAGTTTTTGTTTTATTATGTCGAGCAGTCACTGTAGAGACCAGTAGTAGTAGGTAGACCAAATTGAGGAATATTTAATATGTTATAATTTTGATCACCAATTTTGTTATGCAAATTATTTTCACGTTCATCTTGATTGTCAATGTTGACAACTACCTATTTTAAAATACGGTAGAGCAAAGGCAATGGTTAAATAAATAAATAGAAAATTGTCGATAATACAAACGCCTAAAAACATTTTTAAATTCTTTAAATTTACAACAATTTTTTCGTGCGTCTTATTTACTTGCGAATACTAGTATTTTTTTTTTTATAGTTCTGTTCAAAAACGTTTAACAATTTAGCCCTTATCAAATAAATAATTTTATTATAAGATGAGTTTGTTCTTTAAAAAGATATGACCTCAAAACCCAGACATTTTGATTCTATTCTTACTTTCAGCGCATACATAATTATTTAAAATAACAGTAGCTTATAGAATGTAGTATACATTAAAGCAGGCTACTTTATCATTTTGCTCTGCAAAAAAATCGTTAACCGTTCTATGATTTCCTTACTGAACAAGATCACATTTGGTACTGTCATGGAACCGGTTCCTTAAAGATATTGAAATAAGGCTGCAAATAAACAGAAGGAATTTAGTCTACAGTCTAAATAGTCTCCGTACATTGCAATTTTAATGAGAAATGTTCTCATTATTTTATTTAATCAAATTTATTACTAAATTGGAAAATGTTAAATAAAAATGATTGCTATTTTTCGTTTTAAGTTTAGTAATACTTAGTAAAACCAACAAAAATTTATAATTTTTTTTTTTTTTACAAAACACTTATTAAGTTTAGCAATAGCTTGTTTTGATATTAGCATCATCATTGGCCTTCATTAGACCACTGCTGGACATAGGCCTCTCCAAGTGCAGTCCACTGAGCATGATCCGCGGCTACTCTTATCCAGCTCTTGCCAGCCACCTTGCGAAGATCATTGCTTCACCTAGTCTGCAAGTCCTACACTACGTTTTCTTGCTTCATTGAAATAAAAAAGTTTATACGGATAATTTATACTCGTTATCGTATGATCCAGTTTCAGCTTTTCTGTGACCAACTTAGGGTAAAGCTGAAGGCTTCGAAACGTGAGGATGAAATACATAAATGCGAATAAATCCTTTAAGGGTTTCATTTCAAATATCGTTTCGTATGATAAGTATGAAATTAACGCCGTTTTTAAGCGCTCTAAGCACAAAGAGATAACCTCGTCGAATAGTAAGGAACGACAAAGTCGTAACCTCTTTTGAAACGCATCACTTGGAATACTCACCATATGAAGCACAGACTATGTTTAACTTGTTGATGTAAACGCAGTATGCTTAAATAATACAGTAGTATATAGCCAATCAGACATAGAATATTATCCTTATCTCCTAAATTGTTTAGATTGAGTACAATGAGACCTACACTGGGAACCTTATCCCAAGACTTCTGGAATTGGAATAGTTTTGTAAAACGTCTTCTGGTGTATCACATAACAATCACACCATTTGGTGTAAGTCATAATGCAAGGTGGAACTTCACCCGGAATCCTCGGAAACTACTGAAACTACTGAGATACTTATCTCTTGACTGTCAGATCACAAACATTGTTGCTATGAGGATAAACTTTAAAGCGTGGTAGTCTACATCATGTATTTTTTCTGACGTTTAGGGGTGAAATGACCAGCACATTAGTGGTTTAGGATTCCAGGTGATAAACACTTACATTATCGGTCTTATCGTCATTTAACATCAGATGACTTAGGAAAGATGGCGAGATGCTACCCAGGTGGACTCAGAACATGTCCTACCACCAACCAAACAAATACTATATGTACCCCAAGCTGGGAATCGAACCCAAGAGCTTTACTTTTGAAACCAATAGCCTCTCCAGCTGACCATAGGATCAGTTGAATAATAAACTACAAAAAGCTCTAGTTTTGAAACCAATAGCCTCTCCAGCTGACCATAGTGTCAGTTGAATAATAAACTACGAAAAGATAATATTCAGCTTACCCTTCATCATCATAGCCATCGCGATAAGTCCACCCATGCCTCCTTTCTTGCCGCCCATTGACATTGGGTTCTTTGCTCTTCCTTCTCCAAGCGAAGACTTGGCTTCCTCAACAGCAGCATCATCCAGAAGACGGAGCTTCACCGAGTGTGTATCCAAGAAGGTCCCAACATGGAACAAGAGATATTTGTCCAATCTCTCTTCCGGGTCCAAAGACAGCGCTCTAGCGAATTCAACTGCTTCCATTTTAGACTCCTTGTCTTTCACTAAACTGACACCAGGAATCAAAGCCACTTCATCCTTTGTATTCAGTTTTTCAAGCAAATTTATAGCTCCAACTTTGAGACACGTCGGACTGAAGATCCCATTAGCACAATCCTTTTTTATCACTCTTGCAGCTTCTACTGTTGCGTCCGTACTTTGGTTAGGCATACCGAAAGCACTAGCCACCACTGCGATTAATACGATTTTGTACATTCTGAATGTTTAATTCACACGTCCACGTAGTAGAGATGGCGATGAGACTGTGATGATCTGATATATCGCTACCTTTTTATATTTCGTGCTTTGTGGTCAAATGATTACTCCTGGCTAGCGCGTGTCTTGGTTGTTTCTAGCAACGTTAAATCTAACGTCAGTCAAACGCATTACAATAAGATTTTCAACCTTATCTTCATCAGTGCACGTTCTAAATTACTCTTTGTTGCAATCGCTTACAGCTTTGATGACCGCATCATGTAAAAAGTTCACCCGCACATTTTCATAGGATCGTTAGCGAAATGAGTGCGATAGTAACGTTTGACGGTTCAATTGTGCCACCAAATGCGTTCGGGTAAGGTCGTTTATCGTGTGTGCGGGGTTCATTCATTGTTTTAGGTTTGTTTTATTTTGATCAGATGTTCGTCTAAACGCTTATGCATGGGTTCTGTGATTTTTAATTTCATGCTTGCTTATTAGAGTGCTTCTTTCGGTGCAGAAAGCAGGTGTCTTTCTCTTCGTCAAATATTTCAATGTTCAAATTTTAAGTGAAAATTTGAAGACAATGTGTGTTGACTGGATTCGAACTAAAAATTTGTTGTGTGAAACGATTTTCAAGTGTGTGTTTTTAATAATAAAAGTTTTAATACCTACCTACTAAAAGTGTATGATTAAAAATAAGTGGTCTGTAGCTTCTTTGGTATTTTTTTGACAAGTGAATGTCTAATTACATTATATTTATAAAAGAAATGTGTAGAGAATGAACGCTAAGCATTATCATAAGAATTTAATACCTATAAATTATGTAGGTAATACTCTATAGAATAACATTATATTGTGGTCAGGTGTGTGTGTTCTCTATTTAAAGTGCGCTACCACTTTCAGCTATTTCATTTCTTAACATCAGTGCCCAATTTTATTTGCCATTCGATAACATAAACAAAAATATTTCTTTGATTAAAATATTTTTTTACAGAGGAGGAGATCTTTTGTGAACAGAAGGCGTTGCTATAAAGCTACGCAAAGTCTGTTCTATCGTGTTAAACTTGCATTAGGCACTGGGAATTCCTTGTCCTGACTTTTTCAATATGAGACTTAAAATTAATTTATAGTTACGATAAAATTACCAATACTACTCCAGAATACTAAGTCATAAATAAAACAGTAGGAAACAGCCTGTAATTGTCCCACTGCTGGGCAATGGCCTCCGTCATTGAAATCAAGTTATCGCTACAATTGATGGGTATTGGCTTAAAAATCACCACGCTTGCCAAATGCGGGTTGGTGATCACAAACCCGGGCTATGCATCGGAAACAGTCCGATAATACATATTTCTTTGCCCGATCTGGGAATTGAACCCGGGGCCTTCGGGTATCGGGCCGAGCGCTCTGCCACTCAGCCACCGAGGCGTTCAAAAAAAAAACAGTATTTATTTGAAAATTGGAGTGTGATATCAAAGCATTTTTGGCGTTGTTGAGTGACCTCTAGATCTTTATTTTTTTGTGTAATTTAAAATTAAAGTAAGTGAATAGGCTAGTTTCTTATATTGTCACACTACTAAACAAAAGCCTCCATTAATTGAAATTTAGTCATCACTATAATTAATGGGTACCTATTGGCTTAATCACTATGCTTGTCAAATGCGGAAATCCCGGGGTATGCATTAAAAATTATATACCTAAACATTATTTGCCCGACTGGGAATTGAACTCAGGACCTTCCGGTATCGGGCCGAGCGCTTCGCCACTCGGCCGCCGAGGCGAATTTAATAATGTTTATTATTTTTAGCAATTATGTTACAGTATGCTAAATAAAAAAAATAAAAAAAAAACAAAAAAAGCACAAAACCGGTCGTTGTGGAGATCCTTGGGGGAGGCCTTTGTCCAGCAGTGGACGTCTTTTGGCTGAGATGATAATGATGATGATGATGCTAAATAAATTATTATATTTGATCTGAAGTTGTGTATTAATACTAATAATAATAAGGATTGTCTCGATTAAACGGTCTGTTGAAGTAGTGTTTTTTTAAATAACTGTCTTTTTTCTACTTTTGAATCCGGCATAATTTACCCTGAGACTTATATGTATTATGTATAAGCTAAAAAAAATATTTTAATTATTTAGTTACCGAATTTATTGTCACATAATTCAATAAATAATTTGCATGCTAAAATATCATAGTCTTACTAATAAATGTGTACTTTTATATTTTTAAACTGTCACATCTTTAACCGTGTTTAATGCAAATAAATTATACTATACTAATCTTGTCTATTAATGGAAATCACTAGTTGCTCCTTTAATATAGTTATGAATGTAACTTACAACCGATAATTGTACCTACGTTCTTAATAGTTATAATGTTGCGGCACTGTGTGCGCATTTTGTTGTTGTTTTTTGTTCCATCGGTCCACTAGTTTTGAGTTTATTCGTTACAAACATACAAAAATACAAAGCTTTCCTCTTTATAATATTAGTATGATTAGAATTATTCTAAAACATGTTAATTGTCATTTTGAATACAGGACAACGCGTCACATAAGGCCACATCACATTATGTCCCCGTTCCCTGCAAGATTCTTCGAGGATCGGATTGGATCGGGAGACTTATTCGTCAACTGGCATGTGTGAAAGTGGCGAGTACGAGCGAGTTGGCACCTCCCGATTTTACCTATTTTTTTTGTTGTCAACTCGCTCGTTCGTGAAAATCTGACGTAGTATGTACAGTCGCCTACAAAAACATTTTAATAAATTTAATATATGTAAGTTTTTTTATTGTATCTTTATCTTTATCTATATATCTTTATCTTTATTGTATTGATGTGAGTTTAAAATAGTGCAACAACCTGAGGGCGCCTTATGTATGACCCGGTCTCATAAGCATTGAAGCGCTGGCGTGTTAGCCACTCCAGATTCAGAAAAGAGAAAATAAAATAAAATAATTATGAACTGAAATTTATGAATTACTAGTGGCCGCTCGCGGTTTCACCCGCGTGGTTCCCGGTTTCACCCGCGTGGTTCCCGTTCCCGTGGGAATATCGGGATAATAAGTATTCTATGTGTTATTCCCGGTTATAAACTATCTGTATGCCGAATTTCATCCAAATCCATTCAGAAGTTTTTACGTGAAAGAGTAACAAACATCCAAACAAACTTTCGTTTGTTAACATGCGTTTATAATATTAATAGGATGAATTGAAAATGAACGGTCTCCGTTCCGCCTTGCCATCGTGAACAGCTCAAATATAAAGTCTTCGGAGAATCGAGAAGGGGACGGGACACGCTTCTGGGATGTCATCCCCTCTAGAAACCCTGTGAGAACGGCTTGAGGAACCTTTATCTTATCTCACCGTCCACATAAGTCTGGTTGAGCTGCAAAGGCTATCGGCGGCCAATACCATTCTCTTTCCAAAAACAAAGCTTAGTACAATCTATGCATTTCATCGCCACCCGTCGTCGCGCCGCTGCTCATTCAGGTTAGATATCCCTATACAAAATTCTTTCCATTGTAGACTTTCTCATCACATCACCAGCTTATTTTATGTTCCCACTGCTGGGGCAGTTCCGTATAGGACAGAATATATTATGATAGGGAGAATGGGCTTTAAAACACCATGCGGGCCCTGTGCGGATTGGGGGTTGTTAACAACTGCTAATGCAGCCGGGACCAATGGCTTTACGTAAGCCCGGAGGAGTTCGAGATGTAAAATTTTTGGTCACCCATCCGATGACCGGCTTTTGTGAAAGTATCTTAACCTCAAAAATCACAGACAGGGCGCTTTAACCAAACACCACAGAGAGAACGAGACATAAGCAACCAAGCGGATCCAGTACAGTGTGGTGTTAACGACAGGGCGGCTTTTTTCTTTGAGTATTTGCTGATTGCCGTCACCTGTTTTGGAATCGGCAAGAAACTAAAAGGGTTGAAACGAAACACTGTCAGAGGTTTTCTAAAGGGTATAGTCCTTACGCACTAGGACGGACGGGGACACACGGGAACACCCTCGTTCCCTACTAGATTCTCCGAGGTGTTCGGATCGGATCGGGGCTGACGCCTTTACATATGGAAAGTTTGAAAGAAAGGACCTCAAGATGATACATTTTGTGTCACCAATCCGATGACCACTCATTGTAAAAGATGCCACTCCGCCATAGAGCTCGTTTCATTATCATCGCCGTGTTCTCGCTCGGGGGTTTGGGCTATAAACGCACGTTCTTTATTGGTTAAGAGCAACGCAACCTCGCAACTATTGGCCAGCTATACGTATATATGTATATGTGTTGCGTTTGCATAATCACGCATACGTAACATCTCTCCTCAGGTGGTCGCTCGCATATAAGTTCAAGGTCATATGTTGCTATACCGACGATACCACTGCACATTAAACAACACAAACAAAGGTCCTGTTGCTACTGCTGTGTCTTAACCTATGACTCTTACTTTGTAAATCAAAGAAACACCCCGCTACACACGACTTTAAATTTTATACTGACACCTCCACCAACCTTTAGGTGTCAGACATCCTTGCGCAAGCACAAGGGAGCATCTGCGTCAGGTCATAACGTCAGACCAGGACGCGCCGAAGCGCATTCTTCATCCGGTACTTTTAAGACTAGTGTCTCGAGGTAGTTGCCCCGTGGACAGTCCAGTTTTTAGTCCGTGGTTTAGTCCACTACCTAATATCCAGATAGGTTACCGGAGCTGTAAGCTCGCTCACCTCTCGTTGCACTAAGAGTACAACTCGCAGATTCCACTGAAAATGAAAGGAACAATCATAAAATCATTACCATTAGCTGGTTTTTAGGACCGTACTGCTGGGGCATGAGCCTTAATTCCCTACAGATAGATAACAGGAGAAAGAGCCATTAACCACCATGGGAGCCTAGTGTGGAGTGGTGGTTGTTAACGACTGCTAATGCAGTCGGGACAAACGGCTTTACGTACCTTTCGAAGCATGGAGGAGCTCGAGATGATATATTTTTGGTGCCCGATCCGATGACCGGCCAATGTTGCGTCGATAGTTGCGTTGAACACTGCGCCATTGAACTCCTCCACGGAGCAATATTCAATGTTAACTTAAGGATAGGTAAGCTATTTTCATAAATATGAGTATTTACTCATAATGATACACATATGTCGTTGCAAAAAAACGTTTTACCAATTTGTAGTTAAGTAATTTGTTAATAGTAGTTCCTAAATGCTTACACATTTCTTACTCGTATTAACCTCATTCCTTAGCTTTAACGTAGTTTAGTTGTAAATTAAGTTAGCGTAAATATTATGTAATTTTGTATTATGCATGTAGTGTTCACCTCGAGAAGGTCTTGCACTCACTGTTTGTATAAGTATGCATTATAATTATATGTATGTGTTTTGCTCTGTGTACGGAGCAGTTTGGTAAACCAATATAAAAAAAAATGTTTATTCCATTTCTATTCTATTAGCGTTACACCACTTGTCTAGGCCTTCAGCTCGTTAGCCGTCTTTATATAAAAAGAGATTTAATTGTCATATCATATTGGTATTTATTTATTAAAGTCATTTAATATTTAGGTGCGTGTACATCGTGCCTCAAATTTGTACTCAGAAAGCGAAAAGCCACATTTACCTAATCACTAAGTACCTCACTATTTTTCGTAGAGCATGAATTGGATATGAAGTGCGTTGTGGTAGTCGCGTTAAGGCAATCCAAATTGGAAGCTGTTTTAAAATGTTATGAATTTAAAAAAGTCTTGGTTTTACAAGATTTTTTTTAAATATTTTACGGGTAATCATAGTACCTTGATCTTAACTGATGTTAAGTGATAAGGCCAATGATGGAAGCGCACTTCACCCGGGATCCTCACTAGTGAGGCACTGGCTATCTTATCTCTAGCTGCAGGAACACAACAATGCTACAAACATTGATGTTATGGCGACATATTTAGATAAGATGGTGGTATCTAGCCCGGCGGACATACAAGCCTTACCTGGTGGTACCTTGGTTTGGTTGATACCAAACTGGGTACACAAACATGTACCCCCCGCTGGGAATCGAACCCGGGACCTATGGGTCGAAACCGGTGTGGTCTGAACCACTAGACCACAGAGGCGGGCGGTAGACCGCTGGGTGACAGACTTATACTTTGACAGGCGGATCTAAAAAAAGACCTACCACCAACCATACTGAGAACAGTAATATTATATACCCCCCGAGAGGCAAACACAGGACTTTTGCATCTGGGTCAGGTGATTTTACCACCGGGGCATCGGATCAACTTAATAGTGAAGTAAACTGTTCCCTTACCTTTTAAAAAAAAAAAAAAAATCGTAGCTTTTACCCTGTAGCTGCTTAGTGGGTGTTGTCTTTTCTGTCAACCAAGAGGTAATTGTTTAAAAACTACTTACTACTTGTAAATCATAATTGTATACTTTGTTATTAAAGTAATAAACTAAGTTTACGATAAAAACGATACTAATCATAGTAGAAAGGAACGATAATTACTAATCAATTACTAAGCAATTACAAAACAAAAATCTAAACCTCCATATCGTTAAAGCGACTATCAGACGATAGCAGTTTTTTTTTCCTCTGAAAGTGAAACCATATATTGCTCTACGTGTGACATTAAAGTAAAGCTAGCAAAAAAATTAAAGAAAACTGAACTCCTCAAGAAAGTGATACCGCTCATTAGCGATGGATATCGCTTTCTTGGATGCCACTGGCGTCATTACGACAACACTCAGTATTGAATCCTATGTCATCAATGAGAATGGTACGGTAAAAACACATGAGTAGATATAAAAAGTTCCGTTGACATCCGCTGGTAATGATCAGTTAACGTTAAACGTAATACGTCCCTTTTGACGTTTGAATGAAAAGAAAACAATAATGTAATGACGCCTTAGTAGCCTAGTGGCTAAGCGCTCTACCCGATACCTAAAGTCCTGGGTTCAGTTATCAGGTCGGGCAGTGTTTCGGATTTTCGAGCTATTTACTACCCATACTATCTTAAATATTTATAAAAATTATAAAATACAGTGAAAAAATTAAACGCCTACTCGACCCAGCCAGGAATCGAACCTGGGTCTTCCGCAATCCAGGCGGCTGCTCTGACCGCTACTACTACATACTATCTTCATTCATACTATCTTACTATCATCATCATTTATCATGTCGTCGTACCATCAATGTGTGTAGCATTATTGTGCTCCGGCAGCTAGAGATAAGATAGCCAGTGCCGCAGTAGTAGTTTATAACTCCATGTGAATTGCGCTTCCATCTTCTATCTTCTTATCTAATGATATCTATACTACTGTATAAATCTGTAGGCTCTGTGTGTACTTGCAATTTTTCTGACAAATTTTGGGATAAATATTCATTTTATGACTCACTGACACCAATTCTAGGATTTTTGAAATTTTTGTCTGTCTGTCCATTTTTAACTCAAGAACAGCTTGACCGATCTTGATGAAAATTTGTATGAAGTAAGAACATGCGATAGTGCAAATGATAAGCCATAAAAAAAAGAAAAAAATAAAAGAAAAAAAATTTAACGCTTAAAATTTGTATATAGTAAGAACATGAGATTGTGCAAAAGATAGGCTATAAAAAAAATATTTTATTCACAAGTTTACGTGCAAAGGGAGAGGCCTACACTCAGCATTGGGCGGCGACAGGCTGAAGAAGAAGAAGAAGAAGCTGGCGAGTGACAGCTCTTGATGAAAATTTGTATGTAGTAAGAACATGAGATTGTGCAAATGATAGGCTATTTATGATGTAATAACAAATGTTGTGTATACCTATTATAGGCATTCATGTAAGAACTGTGCATTTAGTTAGTATTTTAATATTAGAAAGTAAGTACATGTTATGCTGTTGGTGTACCTTAATAAATAAATAAAAAAATAAATGTTGGTAAACCCAATAATTATTTTGATTAGCATTCATTGACCCATTATTTTTGCACAGCGAAGCGGGCGGGTGACGGCTAGTTAGTCTATATAATGATAAGAACGAAGGTGGAAGCGCGTTTCCATCCATATGGAAGGTTCGTGCCCCAGCTGTGGGCACATAATATAAGCTAATGTTTTTTTACAAATTCCTTACTTAATAACTAGAACTAGAACAACGAACTAGAACAATGATTCATCCCTAGGATGATACGTGAGGCTATTGAAATTAAAAAAACATCCTAATTTTAATAGAGAAGATGGTTAGAATCTACCATCAGCCTGGGATCCCATCATACAAAATATTAAATCCCAGCCCCGACACCATACTGCCAGACCAAAAGATACTGTAAGCTCTTTCTGCGTAAAACGGAACGCACCTGATTAAATTTAAATGAGGGTATACAAGCTACCAACTAATTATGAGATGGCCAACACCTCAGTCTCCCTGTGACCACGGACCCTGCAAAGAGTTCGAAACGTCAGGATGAACATTAAATAAGTAATGTGTAAAATAAACGCGAGTAGATCCGTAAAAGTTGTTTCATTTCAAATTCCTTACTGCCAAGCACTTGGCCTTAATCTCCTCTGATGTTGTCTGGAAATGGAGTCAAGATGCGAAGACAACTCGTGCAGCGTGAAAACAATGCAGACTTATTTACCTTCTTCCTGCAAGCTCACAAGGTACTAAAATAAAGGTCATTTTACAATAACAGCACATAGGTGATAGGGTTATCACCTACCACTATATTAAAGACTATCAGTTTGGCCGCGACTTCATCCACGTGGTTTTTGTATTTTTTCGTAAATAAATAAATACTACATCTCCCAAATCAAAAAATAGAACAATTATAGAACTGTTTTATTTGCATGCATTCCACATAAACAAAACATTTGCATAAACAAGCGTTTGCAAAAACACGGCGGTTATGTGAAACTCCACCAAGATGGTACGGGGGTGGGGAGGGTTACCAAAATCTCAGGATGGATGTTATCCAATAAAGCTATAACTCTTAACAAAACTATCCATCACATAGAGATGCTCAGTTAAGGACTTTACTACGTTGTTCTGCGAGAGATTGGAGCCAATCACCGCCGTTAGGGTGCGGTGGCGTTGCTGCTCCCAAGTCGTACACTCTTGCAGGCAATGCTGAATAGTATTGTGGCTTCCGTATCTTCCGGTATAATGGTGTGGTGGCACAATGGGCTTGCCCCTCTGTAAGCGATCTAATGCAGGTACTTCAAAAAACATCGGTGTCCTAACAGTACTTGCTCCAGACGAAATTAGCGCTCCATGTTTGCGCTTAGTCCAGGAGTTAAGGTCACACCGCGTCCAATCCTATATTAGTATTTACTTACAATTTCCACATATTTTATTTTTTATAATTATTTCAATAATCAATGTTACAAAGCTCAATGTTTGTTGTTTCTTGTTTTGGTAGAAAATTTATGATAGCACTCGGGTTATGCCAAAATAGTTGTTCATGGGAAATGCACCCTTTTCGCAATTCGTTACCCACCAGTGCGAATGTTTGCCCCTGAGACTTATAAATTTAAAAAAAAACAACTATAATTAAAAAAAACAATTATATAGGTACTCGTAAAAACCGGACTAACATCTTTATGTCAGTTTTTGCAAAGAGAAAAAACTGAAAAGAAAAAAACAAGCTCTGCGATACGATACGGTGAATTTTAACAAATGAGGTGTCGTTAGATTTCTTCTGACTGTGGAAGTAACATGGGATATTTAAAAAAAAGTAAAAACATTGGCCGGGTTAGCTATTAGTGGTCTTGACACCAAGAAACTGTTAGATCGACCACACGATCAAAATTCTTTAAACGATCTACAACGTCTACGGAATTTAAAGGGTTATGTCAATTTTTCTATGGACGTAGATGTAGTTAATAAATTTTATCATATATCATGTTTTATGGTGTTTTGTTTTCGGGAATATAAGCTGATTTTATTCCCATGATTAAAAAACTCAAAGAACTTGTTAGTCAAAAGTACTAGACGTCAAGAGTTTCGTTTTTATTGACAATTGGTGAATGCGCTATGACTTTGCTATTTAAAAGAGTAAGGCTTTTTAATATAATTATTTTATGTAGGTTTTGAAATGCTTGGTTATTTACTTTACAATACTAAACAGAAAAAACTGAAAAGAAATAAACAAGCTCTACGATCCCAGAATTCAATTTGAGCTATATTGGATGCAACGTGAAATATTTCCTTGTCCGATACCTATACTTAAATAATAAAATCTATATTAAATGAGTATTTATAAATACATTGAATATTTATTTATTTATTTAATTAGGGTACAGTAACAGAGTACAAATTAAAACTAGAACTTAAGATTAATTTAATGTTATTATAAAAACACAAATGTTGAAAAAATTTCCACGAGCAGGGTTTGAACCTGCACCCTTCTGACATACCGGGTCAGGTGCTCTTCCAATTGAGCTATCGTGGTTCTAACCAGCCCGCCGAAATTATTCAACACTATTTACTTTGAAAGCCAAAGGCGCCCATTCAATGTTAACAACTACCGTCATTAACATCCGATCATTTTCAAAACACAACATTTGTGTTTTTGTAATTTGTTCGCAACAAAATTTGCGTTAAAAATTATATAAACATTTATAAATAGCTTGCCTACTTCTTAACTGATCTTTAGTATTTGTAAAAATATTATGATCGGATGTTAATGACGGTAGTTGTTAACATTGAATGGGCGCCTTTGGCTTTCAAAGTAAAAAGTAAATAGTGTTGAATAATTTCGGCGGGCTGGTTAGAACCACGATAGCTCAATTGGAAGAGCACCTGACCCGGTATGTCAGAAGGGTGCAGGTTCAAACCCTGCTCGTGGAAATTTTTTCAACATTTGTGTTTTTGTAATTTGTTCGCAACAAAATTTGCGTTAAAAATTATATAAACATTTAATGTTATTAACATAATAATATAATGTTAATAAACTTGTTGAATCTGCACTCCGGTTATAGCTGAACACGACTTTTGCATAAAAGAAGTTCACGCCAGAGATTAAAAGGAAAAAAAAAACAAAAAAGAAGTAGAATGGAATATAAACTAAATAAATAACAATTTAACGCAAACAAATCAAACCTTTTATAACTTACTACACATACTTAAATAGGATGAAAAAGTGAAAAAATGTCTAATTCCTTGGATAAGTTATTGTAAGCTCTACACATTCGGAAAATGTTATTACATATTGGTAGAGAAAAAAGGTTCTAAATTCTTCTGCTACCTCCTACTTTAAGTGAAAAATGGCTCAATGGATCCGCAGAGCTCCACACAGAATTAACTATTTTATAAAGCGTTGACAAATCAGTTACACCTCGTCTCGACTGAAGATATTGATAGTTGTCGCAGATGGGGACAATCATCAACCAAGCGGCCGTGGTTAGCTTAATTGAATCCGCACTCTCTTTGGTTGGTGATTGTCCCCGCCTGCGACAACTATCAATATTCAATGTATTTATTAATACTCATTTATCATAGATTTTATTATTTAAGTTTAAGTATCGGACAAGGAAATATTTCACGTTGCATTCATCATTGCTCAAATTGAATTCTGGGATCGTAGAGCTTGTTTTTTTCTCTTTGCAGTTATTCTTTATGTTAGTCCAGTTTTTACATGTATATAATTGTTGTTAATATAGTTGTTTTAGCAGTCAGTTTTTTTGTTTTATTTTAATAAATTTGGATTATTTCAAACTTTTTAGCTTTGTAAAGTAAATAACCAAGCATTTGAAAACCTACATAAATAATTTTATTAAAACGCCTTACTCTTTTAATGATAAACAAAAAATCATGCGTTTAAGGGTTAAGATTTAGAAGTGTAAAATATTGTTTATCAAAATAAATTATAACCGATGTCCACCCTGACATTTTATTCTAAATATTGAAAAAATATTTTTTTAATTGGATCAGTGTTTCGAAGATTACCTCCTAAATCAAAACTTTCGAACTTAATCTCTTTGTAACATTAGTGTAGATCAATAACGTTATTGTGGCATTACTATAAAAGTATATAGTAGTATATCGTGTCACTGACTTTTTTTTCATCGACTGATGCATAACATTTTTGTAGTACATTACTTTCAAGTACACCTATCCGTTTGATCAGCGTACGCCGATGAAGCGGCTAAGCAGCGCTTTTTTTACCGACTTCATTTACAAATTTAGAGATTTCGAGCTTAAAACTAATCTTAATCAAAAAAAACATAGCCTATGTTACCCGCAAGGTTAATTCCAAATTCCAAATTGAAAATTGAAATTGAATTAGACCAGTAGTTCCAGATATTAATTAAAAGCGAAGTTCCAGTAGCCGAATTTCATCCAAATCCATCCATCCGCACACAATCCACACACAAACTTTTGCATTTATAACCCAAAAGTTTTTAAAGCCCGAGTGTATAGGCTATTTCTGGGCAAGCTATACAAATACAAATACTTTATTACCAAAGCTGTGTTACAAGGGGTCTCAAAACACATAGATGTGCAACCAATAAAGCTAGGTTATTCGAAAACAACACAAGATGACACAATTATCTCCACCTTGCTTATGGCCAAACTTACATATTATGGATTTGATGGTCCCACACTGAAATGGGTTTCTAGTTACCTATCTGGTCATTCTCAAAGACTGGAAATTACTTGTAATGATGGCACTAAATTAATTTCAAAAAATGAGCCTGTAACAAAAGGGGTGCCACAGGGATCAATATTGGGACCGATACTTTTCATATTATACACAGCAGACTTGCCTGAATCTATCAAAAACAGCGAACATCATCTCTACGCGGATGACCTCCAAATTTATAGAACATTTAAGCATTGCAACACTCTTAATGCTGTTAATGAAATAAATGAAGATCTGGGACGAGTGGCTGAATGGTCATCTGCTAATGGTCTAGTTTTAAATCCAGACAAAACTAAGTACCTTGTCATAGGCACTAAAGAACAAGCAGCGAACATTAAAAGACACAGACCAGAAATTAAATTAAACTGTAAAAATATTCAAGAGGTTACCGAGGCTAAAAATCTTGTTATTATAATGGACAGCCATCTAAAATTTGAAAAGCATGTGCTTGACATTGTCCGAAACTGTTATTACCGGCTGAAAGTGTTGTATCAGATACGTGATTACCTAAGCATAGAGATGAGAATCTATCTTTGTGAGACTCTCATTTTATCCAAACTTAACTACGCAGACGTTGTTACAGGAATATGCTTACTAGCCCACACAAAAAAACTGATCCAACGCGTACAAAACTCCTGTGCTAGATATTGCTTCTCCATCCCCCGGAGAGCTCACATAACACCCTATCTGAACAGAAACGATTTGCTTAATATGGAATCTCGGCGTACCTTGCATTTTGCTTCACTACTCTTCGGTGTTATTAAAAATCAAAGCCCATCGTATTTATATGGAAAATTAAAGTTTACTGAACGGGCACGAGTACCTGACCGTTTAGTTTGCCCCAAATATAAAACAGCCGCTTTTCGAGGTAGTTTTAGATACGCTGCGACAAGTTGTTGGAATAACAAACCACCCCCCATTAGGAATTCCACAACTATTAAAGCTTTTAAAGTTAAATACAAAAAATATATTCTTAGTGTTCAGAAATCGTGAATTCGTAGTATTACATGATATATAATTAATATTCTTATTTAGGTTTTAAACTAATAACATTTTATTTATATTTGATATTTATACTTATTTATTATCTAAACTCATAAATGTATGTATTATATTCTATTTAATAATTAATTTTGCAAATGTGTTTTTTATAAAAGCTGTATTTATTAAAATATGTAAACAGTGTCATGGCACCACAAAACAAATAGGTATATAATTTTTGTTTTTCTTAATATTATTTTTAATTTAAATATGGCATCCGCGGAAGACCAGCGTCGTGGTTAACACCAGGACATATGCTGAGCGGAAACCAATTTGGTATATGCAAAAGTGATGTTCCTGTGTTTTGAATGTGCATGTAGTTATACCAAATAAAGATTTTTTCTATTTCTATTTCTATTTCTATGCATTGATTATGGGTCCCACAGCTCGTTCCATCGTCGGCCTCTTCCTAGCCCTAGGGATTACAATGAAGCAAAGAGCAAGCCCATCTTACAATAAAAAAAAAAAGAATTATTCTTAGAAGTTGTAACCCTCAAGTTTTAGCACAAAGACGGAGTAGGTATGCCTAGGTGTTATATAATTTTTGTTAAAAACAAAATACAATTTGAAACAGATAGATAGATGACTGGTCGGACCTCTCTCCGTGGCTCTCCACGATAGCCTTATTATTAGTAAATCTAACCCGGTATGTCTGAAGGAGTGAATTCGAATCCTACTCAAGGTATTTATTTCAAAACTTTTTCTGAAAAAGAAGCGGTTTGACGTCCAAGACGTTAATACGCTATTGCTGATGATGATGATGATGATGATGATGAAAGTAAGTAAATATCCGTTAACTGTCCCACTGCTGGACAATGGCCTCCATCATTCTATTCCAATGGTTTGTTCAAATAATGCAAAGGTCTAATAAAACAAGGTTACCACAAAATTGATGATTATCTTAAAGATAAGTATGTATGGTCATCATAGTCTGCTCGAGTGCACAACAACTCTTGGTTTAAATAGAGTAGCTGCTAAGTTTCTTGCTAGTCTTCTTAGCAGAATCAACCTTCCGAACCAGCGGTAGAAACGCATTAAATATACTACTTACTACGAAGTGGATCTGGCATTAAATATATGTACTTATTATTTATCAAATTATGTGTTATGAGTATTATTGTGTGTACTCATATTATATAATATGCATATTATAATTTTGATTTTTTTTATGTAACTAGTCATTTTGGGTTTCAGACATTTTGGGACTAAGGCATATTGAGATTCAACATAATATGTAGGAAATTGTCGTAATGGGATTTAGTCAGTATGAACCGGAGCGTACTTAAGGTTCTATGTGCAATTTATATGTCTAAATTAAAAAAAAACATTTTCAATTAATTGCTGACGTTACTCGAAGGGCCGCCCGCCGGGCTGAAGTGGGACTGGGCTGGCCATGTCTACCGCATGCCGAACGAGAGGTGGGCGTGGATCACAACGGAGTGGACCCTACAAAATGCGAAAAGGCAACCAGGTAGACCAAGACGAAGATGGCGGGACGACCTTGATAGGTTCATGAAGGAATGGCGTGATGTTGCAGGGGGCCAAAGGTGTGGAAAAAGTGGGGGGAGGCCTTTGCCCAGGAGTGGGACAGCTATGGCTGATATAATAATAATATAATAATTATAATTTTCATTGAAATCAAGTCATCATGACAAATGATGGGTAATGGCTTAATCACATAGCTTACCGAATGCGGGTTAGTGATCACAAACCCGGGCAAAAATCGAAAAATTCGAAACACACTCTGCCTGAGCTGGGAATTTAACCAGGGACCTTCCGGTATCGGGCCGACCGCTTTGCCTCTCGGCTACCGAGACGAAGGTGATAGCGCATTACCTGTTTTTTTTTTCATTTTGTTTTAAGCGATACTTACCTAGTTTTTTTTATTCTTGTCTGTTAGCACTTTTTACTTCTATTAAGTCTCCAAGTGTATTTAATAACAGTATATATTGTGCCATTGAAGATGAAGTTATCAAGACGAATAACTACCGGAAATATATTATGAGGGACGGTACGGTCGACATCTGTCGGGCATGCCGCCGTCCAGAAGAATCACTCCGACACATTATCTTGCTAACGGAGAGTATTTGCATAGACACAACCAAGTAGCCAGAATAATTCATCAGCAACTTGCTCTTGGATATGGCCTTGTTGAATCGGAGGTGTCGGGTCAGATGCAAAAGGCAGTACTCCTTGACAAGGCACATATTGTCAGGAGGTTCCTCACTCTGCAGCCCTGACCACCGGTAGCTTGGGCCCTGCCCCGCTGCTAGCGGTACTCTAGGATTAGGTTTTTATAATGTTTTATTGTTTTTATATTAAAATATTGTAAAAATCTAGTTTTAAGAAAGAAAATAAATATATAAAGAGTATATTAATAATATATTAGACAAAGATTTTTTAATAACTAAGTCATCATCATCATTAGCTCATTTTTATGTCCCCACTGCTGGGCACGAGCCTTCCCTATGGATGGATAGGGAGAACAATAGGCCAATAACCACCACGCGGGCTCAGTGCGGACTGGTGGTTGTTAACGACTGCTAGTGCAGCCGGGACCAACGGCTTTACGTGCCTTCCGAAGCACGGAGAACTTCGAGATGATAAATTTTTGGTCACCCATCCAATGACCGGCCTTTGCGAAAGTTGCTTAACTTCAGCACTCGCAGATCGGGCGCGTTAACTACTGCGCTATCAAGCTCTTCTCAATAAGTAAGTAACAAATATTATAAAGATACATTTTACAGTATTCCATTCAGACTTCCCAGTTCAATATTTCTTATTGCGTTATGTTAGATCTAAAAAAACTTTCGGTACTCAAGAAAAATACAGACTAATAATTATTATCTAGGTTAGTTAGACCCGATCCGATCCGAACCCTTCGGAGACTCTAGTAGGGCACGGGGACGCGCACTTTTAGGTGTGCGATGCCGTTCCCTCTAGAAATCCTCCGAAGGTGATTCGTATCAACACGGCTTGAAGTACCCTTTACGTTCCTCGCCGCCCCCAAAAAGCCCGGCGACGCTGAAAATGCCGTTTGAGGCAATCAGCAATCTCTCTCAAAAAAAAAGCTTGGTTAGAAGACACATTAAATAAAAATTGTTACTTCTGAATTTTTGCGATTTTAAGTCCACTGCAAAAAGTAGGTACCTAATCACATAAATCCCTTTAAACAAAGGGTTCTTTTAATTGTGTAAATTTGTCCCTAGATCTCTATATTTTCCTTAAGCATTGAAAGCTTAATTCAAATTGACTTATTGGTTTAAAAATATAAAATATTGAAGTTTGTTTTTGATACTAAATTATTAAAGGCTCTTTGAGTAAGTAAAAAAAGGGTTAGAATGTCTAGTTTAAGTTTTGTTTAATATCCGTATAGGAGGCGCTGCTTCAATGCCATTTCGTTTTCTTTAAACATGATCAAATGTCAATTGAAAACTCACACTAATCAACCTGTAAGTTAAAACATTGTCTGCGCTTTCATTTAAGTAAGTACATCTTCACAAACAAATAAAATTAAAGTTGTGATTGCTGTTGTAGAACTGAATAAAAAAATGGTATTTTAAACCACTCAAACCAACCAAGCTATATTTACTGATACTTCATTTTGTAATACAATAGTATGGACCACATCAACATCAACTAGAAATATACGTATGTATAATAAAAAGTGAAAGAAGTAATGACCAGCACGCCTTTTTTAGATTTCATTTCAGAGATTACGAACTAAACCAATTGCAAATGAGAAAGAAAAGAAAAAAAAATAACAGCACTCTCTACCGTCTGCTTACGGACTTTGGAACGTGCTTTTTTTCTCTTTTTGCTATTTGCTACGACTGCAAGTGCGGTGAGAAAGCTTGCCATCGTCGCCGCTAGATGGTGCTGTCTTCAATCGTTTGTTGCTCAACTTACCTCAATAGATGGCGCTAGTGATATCAATTCTACACAAAAAGAAAACAAGATTTGTGTGAATGGACTGTCGAAACTATTGTTTATTCTAGACTTTTGTTAGTATTTGTTAACGTTTTTCATTAACATCTTGGAGGTTGTATATTGTGTAAGCAGCTGTTTCTTGTTTTTGTCTAATATACCAACTGTTAACCCTCATTGGGTTATTCTTTTCCTATTTTATTGTGCACCTAAACAGATTTCATTTAGATTAATTTTAATAGACTCTGTAGTTTATTGGTAAGAACTCTCCATCGGTTTCGGATGTAGAGGGCTCGGATTCGGATCCAGCGGTGGATACAATGTTTTTGTACCTGGCTTTAATTAGATTATTGATTGTTTTTGTTCGCTTCTTGCCAACTTCTTACCACTTTATTAATCTTTCACCATAGCAACAAATTTAAGAGCATTATTGCATTGCTTCAATTATAAAGATAGTTCCTCATTAGTACCTAAAGGTATCGTCCTGGTTCATGCATATTTCTTACACCAAGCAGTTGTTTCCTGTATCGCAGTATTATATTTATGAGATAGATTATGGATGAGATACTAGGCAATGGCTTCAAAGTAAAGGTTCAGCGTTGGCTAGGCGTCAGCAAGGCGTAACATGTGCTAATGGGTTGCAGTGAAATTTTTTCATCAAACCTACCATTAAAAAAAAATTGCCGACTTAGTAACAAAAAGAAAAGAAAAATACAAAGAGACAGTACAAGCGTATTAAATAAATAAAATAAATAAATTTTCCTACACTCACACCAATTAACTAGCCCAAGAGAAGCTTCGTTATGGAACTCGTGGTTACTAGACAACGGCTAAACATACTTAAATTTTTAAATACATACCTATAATACATAGAAAACACCCAGACCCGAGACAATTTTAGAAAAACAATAATTTCTAAATTGACCCGACCGGGGATCGAACCCGGGGCCTCAGAGATAGCGACACCATGAAAACCGGTGTACAAACCACTCAACCAAGGAGGCCGTCAACATTGTTTTACTTTTACTACCTTTAGTACCGGTATTAAGGAAATGGAATCCTCATAAATCAAAACTTTATAACTGCCAATAAGTATAGAAATAAAATAAATACCAAAAGGATTTCTTATGACATTTCGTACGTAGTAATTTATTAACGCTTTTCATAACATTACCAATTAATAGCTACAAAGCTTCAGAGCCGCCGAAGCTCTTTTTACAAGGGTTACGCAACTACCAAAAAAACATGTACCGACCAACCGGCGTTTATTCATGCGCACATTGTAAATTAACCTGTAATGCTATTTAAGAAAGAATACATTTCGACTGACACTGCAATTGATGTGTGCTCATATACACTGCCGAATTCGACTGTACTTTCTTCAGGTTACGGTCGGTTTTCGAATGTATTTTTTTCTGTGAAGTAGAAATTGAAAGCTCGTGAAAGTGGTCACCTGTTTCGTAACTCTTACGTTATGACACTAATGAAATTCAGCCGATGACAAATACTTTTATAAGAGATACATATGTGACTTTATAGCCTACAAATCAGCCTTTAAATGACTCCTATACAGTTTATGGAGATATTAAGCTATAATAACGCCAAGATTTTCTAATTCGGAGAGAAGTTTTAGTGCGCTTCTACCTATGGCATTAACGTCATTTACCATTAATTCTGTTTTGCTGTCATTCGTAATTTTTTTTTATCACTCAAGTGCCTGGCCTTTGCGGCGGCAAACTACCATTTATCCATTGATTATGTTACTTAAAATGTTCAACGTATTAACAACAATAACGTTATATAAACCATTTCAATAAGATCACAGCAAATAAAAGTTTGCCCCATGGACCGCAATAAAGGATTACAAGCATGGAATATCTGATGATAAGACCGAAAGTGCACGCAAGACGTACTTCACCCAGAATCCGCAACTTCTGAAAGACTTATTCCAGGAACAACAATATTAGTATGTTATGGTGACAGACTTAGATAAGATGGTGGTAGCTTAACAAAAGCCATGGACCTAAAGAAACGTAATCTGCTCTCTTTGCTAAAATTCTAAGTCAATTTCTGAGACAGGTCCGAACTCACCAGTGGACTAATGGGGCTAATAAAAGTAATGTTACTTACAAAATTTAGCTTTTTGAAGTTTTGTCGTTTCATAAATTAAGTCTAGAGACTTTTTAGGTTTATCTAATTTAATCTAGAATCAGTGTGCAATCGAATATGAAGATTAAAAAATAATAGTCGTATGATTACTAAGTCGACCTGCTAAAGACATCAACGCAGTACCAACTATATGTTAGGGAAGAGAAAGTTTTGTCACCTTTTCAAATTCGAGTACCACTAATAAGATAAGATAACTACATAAGATTAATTGTTATTAATTACCTAGCTTGTATAATAAATAATTGATTTCATGTAAAAAAGTTCTAAGAATACGTTTTCTTTTCTCAAATTTAAATGGCTCATAATTGTTTTAAATATTAGAGAACACAAATTAATATTTTCTGTGTAAACATCAAATACAGTTCGTTTCGTTTTCTCCATAAATGTCAAATGCATAACATTTACAACGCCATTATACCAAATAAGTTTTAATACAACTGAACAGTGACCTTACACAAAATGTTCGTTTCATCATTGGTCCCCGTAACAAGGAAAGCATAAAACTCTCGAGCCATTACTTCAGCTGAAAGTTAAATCATATTTACTCCGTCATTATACCATATAAGTTTTAATACAACTGAACAGTGACCTTACACAAAATATCCGTTTCATCATTGGACCCCGTAACAAGGAAAGCACGAAACTCTCGAGCTATTACTTCAGCTGTTTCGCAATCGGCAGCCGGATATGTGGTTTTTTTTACAGAGCGAAAGTGACCCAAAGTCGAAAGTTTTGTGAAAGTGACTGTTTCGGTGTCCGTACGCCGGCCGCCGCTGCGTGGCCGTTAAGGTGTAAACAATGATTTTCATTTGCCGACTGTTGGTGTGAGGAGCTCGTTGACGGAGCGACTTGCGTGTTGGCGATTATGCAAGTTAAGTCACTTTTGCAATGTCGGATGGGTGATCAAAATAAAATTTCCCTCCTTGTTGCCTATCAACTCACATTGGGTCGATTTTGGAGGTTTGATCTCCTCATGTTGTCCGTGAAAGAAAAGCCTAAGGAATATTGAAAAGGCTGAAATTGACAAAACGAAAATGGAACGTTTTTAAAAGAAGATAAAAACATTTCCTTAAAAACTTAACTGTCATCAAATCAGTAATTTCTTAATAATTTAAACATTAAGTTAATAATATTCACAATAAGTTATGTGGTTCTAGCTATTATTTGTATTCCAAATAATTTGCAATTTTATTTTTTAAATCTTTAAAAAAGTTGATTTTGAAACATATAATACTTCGTAGGTATAAACTTTGTAGAAAAACAGTTATAAAATTGTAGTAAATCAAATAAAACCAATTTAACCAATACTTATCTACTATTTGTTGAACAAGCACCGAGATCATTTCTTATCATTACCAAAAATAAATATAATTTTTTTTTTTGAATTACCACAGACCTTGAGGTGACTTTCATTCGTGTGTGACGTCAACCGGACAACACCCTTGGTAAGGTTATATCACGGACCCAGAACCAAGATGGCCGAGAGAAAGTCGGTCGTTCACCCCGGACCGACACACTTACACACACCAGCACCGTTCGTACCAACGTGTGGGCTTAAGAAAGTATTGTATGGTTATTATCACGCGATAACGACAATTCCGGAATATTGGAAATGCTTGCGAACGAATGTTTTTACTCACTTCCCTAAATTACAAAATATTTGTACGTATTGTGCACGATCTATTGGTGGTAGACATAGCTCTAACATCAAGATCTTAATGTTAATATTTCCTTTAAAAATAAGATGAAAACTACCGTTTATTATCGTTATAAATAGATTTAAAAAAATACTGACATTGACTGTCAAAGTTTTGTTTTCATATTTTTTTTAATGAAGAAATATCTAGTGATTAGAATTTATCTACATAAAAAGATAAATTTCGTAGTTGGGACTAGACGAAACATTTTGTACAGACCAAAAGTTTTTTAAATATATATAATGTATGTAATTTTATGGTAGTTTTAGTATATATTAAAGATTTAAACTTCACCTTGAATCCTCAACTACTTAGGAACTAGCTGTCTTATCTCTAACTATTGTAACACAGCATCATGGCAGGGGGACAAACAAATGTCTTTTGGTTAATTCTTTTGGTTGGTTCCCGCGCCGGAAATCGAACCCAGGACCTCTGGGTCTGAAACCTGTGGTCTTAACCAGTAGGCCACAGAGGTGGATAAAATGAGACATATTAATACCTACTACTAGTTTAGAATCGCACCCTGCATCTCTATGTAGTGTATGTAGTCTAATTTGTAAACAAAAAAATCAATCTTATGTTGGTATAATTTCATAAAGTTTTTTACAAAAAATATGCATAATTATAATAAATTATGAGCGGTACTGAATGTAGTCTCTCACTTTCTTGCACGCATCGCACGGTTCTTATGCGGCCGACCCGATTTCGCATCCAGCTGGCAAATTATTATGTATTTGGGGTGCGCTGAGGAATGCCGGATTCTCGATTTAAACGGCCTTAGTAGGCGGTAGATTAGGTATCGATTATTGATTTGTTGGTGAATCGATTATTAAGAGTCGGCCTGTACTCGTACAAGGTGTATTGTCGATTTGAGTCTCAATAGTAAAAAAGTTGCAATTAATATATTTTACAATATGATTTATCTCTCAATTTAAAATCATCAAAGCAACAAATTACTTAAGCAAATATTTTAAAAAGATTATTACATTTTAATAAGATTTTATACATTCACATTATAATGGAAACAGATCCGTTTTGTAATATGGGTAAAAAAGTGAAATGAAAGACTTTAATTAATAAAATATTTAAAAATACACAAATATAGTTACTTACAGAAAAAATATTATTAACCAAAAAAAAAGTTAACATGAATATTAATTACAATCACGTTCACACATTAAACGAAGCAAAAATTATAAAAGTACTTGAAAGTTTTAAATGGAGAATATTAATATGACTGTTAGACGAACCCTTTAAAACGATTAAACTTCCTCAGTTGTGTTTCGAACAGCTTAGCTATCAGCATTGGACTAAAAATACTATCCTTGTTGAATTTTCCAAGTTCTTGTTTATTTCAGTACGAAACAAGAAACATGGATACAAATGGTTAAAGGTTATTTATCTGTTAGCAAACATAAATTTTACTTTAAAATAGTGTAAATAATTAAACGATGTTAAAATTTAGTTTTTTTATTAATTTGAACGGCAAATGAAACCCACTAAATAACCCGCATTGGCTTAGCGTAATTGTTATACATATATCCCAGTTTTTCTATGTGTTTATGCTGTCCTAGTTCCTGAGAGTTTATATAATCAGATCACGATTTATTTATTTTTACACAATTGTTTTATTTCAATGTCTTTACATTGTCTAAAACAGATGTGAATGAACCAGCCTTCTATACTGAAAATTACATTCATATCCTGTGACACTAATTTGATTTTACAATATTTTAATCTTTCTAGAATTATGAATAAAAAAGGAACGAAATGAGAACTTTCATATTTTACACATACTAATGAGTGATACGATGACTAATGCCTTCTCTTTCCCACACGCATGGGTGGTCAAATCAGTGCCACACCTGAAATAAATACACAAAAAACTCGTAGAAACTTGGACACCTGTTCCCACCGCCTACACTACTTCGGTTAAAGCATTTACAAACAAAAACCAACCTCAATGCAAACCAGATATATATCAAAATTCTATAAAATAAAATTTTGAGTTGTGACGTTCTTCTTTTCAAACTCATACACAGTTGTCAATGCGTCAACGACGTTACTCTACTTGTTTTAAAGATTAATTTTGCTCGTCATTTGTTTTGTGTTTTGTCGTTGTTATTGCACAGTACAGTTGGTTCATGTTTACTCGATCTCTCAGTGTGAAAGCGGAGAGAAAGGCTGTAAGTACTGGTGGTTCCGAATTCCGATGTTGGTGAAAGAGTTTTTTTTTCCTCATGATGGCCGGAGGCAGGTGCACTTTAAAAGGATTTTCGGAAGATTTCTCTTGTATGGATAATAAAGTTGACATGGGAAAAATTTATTATTTTAATTAGGGCTCATCCAATACTTTTCATTTAATAACTTTGAATGAAAAATATTGAAAAATAATATTTTTTTTAGCCATGTAACTTTTTTGTTATTTTAACTGAAAAGGAGGTGTAAGATAGAATAGGTGCAGTTACATTCGTATGAAATGATTACATAATTTGAATATTAAGATTAGGGATCTAATTTGAAGTATGAAAACTGTAGAGGTTTGTTATTTTAATAATTAGTGACAGGCCTATGTCCAGTAGCGGACTATTGTAGGCTGATGAAGATGATGATGATAAACAGACTTTATAATCGTTAATATTTCAAATATTTATTTTTATATTTTTATTTATCTGCTAAACAATAAGATAATTAATATACTGAAATAATGTAATAAAAAAAATACCTATACAATACGAAAGCGTAAAAAGTAATATTTCTCAAAAAATACAAAATCATTTGTGTTTTTAATCAGTATACTAACTTTTTATAACTATACTACTTACTATAAGTTTGTGTTCAACAAATTTAATATGAAAGTCTTTTTATTTTAGTAGCTTATACTAACTGCATTTTGATAATAAATGTTTGCTAAGGATACTTTGTACTCTTAACATGACAAAACAGGTATTAGCCAATACACTTTTATTACAAATCAAAAATACAAATACTTGAAAAAATACTAAGAAAATGAGGTTATATAGCACCAACTTTCTTATCTACAACTTTAAGACCTCCTCTTCACTTAGGCCTCTTTTTATGATTTTGAAATCCTTCAGTACAAACTAACTCTTAAATGTTATTTTTTCGTGTTGTTTCATGTATAAGTGAAGAAGGTGCCTACTGCGAAACCTAACCAACAACGGCCCTAACCTAACCTCACCAATTTTAAATCAAACGGCAATAAAATATGTAATATTGTTTTTTTTTTTCTAAGTTTTCATGTCTTTTCTTGAAGTTATTCTTTAGGGTCTATGTACAGAGAAATTAGTCGTAGTATGTGTAATAGTGTAATAAAACATAATAAAGAATAAAGAAAGACAGGCAAGTTCCCAAAAAGGGCCTCTTCGTCATTTCGATGTAAGAAATCAGTTGAAAAATACGACTAAAACGTCCGCAAGTGAAAGTGCACGCACACTGACACAATATCGCGTTGGTGTGAGTAGAGAAAGTCACGCGTCTTGAAGACACTTCATAGTGAATCTGTGGAGTAGCCGTCGTTGTAAATCTTTTTCATTCCTTACGGGTAAAAACTTTGTGTAACGGAAGGAGGTGAAAGGAAAAGGTGGGCTGTATTAAGGAATAAGAGGCAAAGTAAAACGTACAATTATAATAAATAGAATAAGAAATAATAAAATAAAACCTGTATGTTTTATTTTATTATTTCTTATATGTCACCACGATGACAATCAAAAGAAAAAACAGAACAAAAGAAAATGACACTTAGAAAAGAAGAAAAGTATAAAACATAAAAAGAAGTATTTACTCCGTAACACTTAGCTTTAAACTGCCGGAACACAACAATGTTACTAACATTGCTGTTATGCCAAACCGAGTATAAACATGTACCCATCACTGGGAATCGAACCAGAGATCGGAGACCACAGCGGGGGCTTTAAATTACATTTTAAGGATTAAACATTGTTTAGTTTTTGTAGTGCCTCTGTAGTTTACTTTTAAGTTTTTTTTTTAAATATTTTACGGGTAAGCACAGTGTTTCGATCTCACCTGATGTAAAGTGATGATAAGGCCAATGATGGAAGCGCACTTCACTCGGGAACCTCAACTAGTGAGGCACTGGCTATCTTATCTCTAGCTGCCGGAACACAACAATGCTATAAACATTGATGTTATAGAGACATATTTAGATAAGATGGTGGTAGCTAGCCAGGCGGACAAACAAGCCCTACCACCAACCGAAATGATATAGAAGTACAATATTGTAATTATATTTCATTTCAATGTAAATAAATAGAAATTGGCATAGCTAAATAATTATAGCGTCTTTTTTCCCCATACTTATGTTTTTATAATATTTGTTGATTCCGTCTTCTTGGTAGTCGTTATGATACTTCAAGGCTCAAGGCTAAAGCATTCCTTCATAAACCACTGGTCTTAGACCAAAACGTCTCGAGTTTGACTCTCAGCGGAGTAACATAATTTTTATTTTTATTTTAGTCGGCCTGGCTAGCTACTACTATTTTTTTCTATTATGTAGCCATTGACGACCTCCTTGGTCGAGTGGTTTGTACACCGGTTTTCATGGTGTCGCCATCTCTGAGGTCCCGGGTTCGATCCCCGGTCGGGTCAATTTAGAAATTATTGTTTTTCTATATTGTCTCGGGTCTGGGTGTTTTCTATGTATAATAAGTACGTATTTAAGTATTTTAAGTATGTTTATCCGTTGTCTAGTAACCATTTTAACGAGTTTCATAACGAAGCTTCTCTTGGGCTAGATAATTGGTGTGAGTGTAGGAAAGTTTATTTATTATTTATTTATTTATTATTTATTTATTTAAAAAAAATAATCACATAGATCCGATTTCAATTGAAGATACCTGCCCTACTCACTGTTTTCTATTGCATATAATGCGGCTATTTTATAATTTAACCTACATTTTGATTTTGACGTCTATAATCCTACTACACCCTACATTTAATATTAATTGTTATAGTACAATATTCATAATTCATAAGTATTTTTAAATATGAATATTGTACTAAATAACTTTTACTTCGTTATAAAACTAAATTGATGATACTTATCCAGTTTAAAAAAAAAATTTTTTGCACAACGTCGTCTCCACAGCTCCCGAATTCCTACATCCTCATTGCAGATGTGTGTGAGTGAAAGGTGTATACGTATGCTGTCGTACCTACGCACTGTCTCTATGTAGTTGTGAAGACGCCAGTTGTTTTTTTACGCATTCTAATCTATTGAAAACAAGTATAAAAGTGGGTTTGACAGTCTGTGACGTTTAGTTTCTAAACAAGCGTAGAGATGGACGGATGAAATGTTTCTTTTCAGGAAGTCGATTATCGCATTATATGTAACTTGTCATTGATGGTTTGAAATAATTAATGCGAAACTACTTAAACCCTTAATCCAACTAAATATTAGTTATGCAGATACAGTTTGTCTCTTGTTTAGATTTAACCTATTGAACGAAATGGAATATTTTGTTTTAGATCGATAATGATAATAATATTACGATATTTTTAATTACACAAACGATAAATACTTCGTAAAACATGCGTATACTTACCGTCTTAACACAAATTTTGTAAAATACTTGTACATTATAATAAAACGCGATAGATGTATCATGGTCTGTAAAATACTCGTATTAATATTAAAAGTTTAATTTTGAATTGCATACTTTTGTATCAATGCTGACAAATCTAGTTAAAGACGACAAAGAAATTAATTATATGTGATTATGTTCAGAGCTACTTAATAACAGTATGTTCTAACTAAAAGCTTTGTTGTTTTGTTTATTATCAATGGTTATAATGTGATGTATTGTGAGATTACTACTATATACTAAAATGCTAATATTGCCAACGAAATAAAAGGCTTTAATCCCACTAACATGATTATTGTTGTGAGATTTATGTTTATTATTGATAAATTACCTATTACTAATAAGTTTCTATAAAAAATAGTATCCGACTATTTTTTTTATGGAAACTTATTAGATCCCGCGATCCCACTGCAGAGGAAATGGTTATCGGTATTCTACCGTTTCCAGTTCCATAACCCTTAACTATAATCCAAATAAACAATACACTTAAATTTTATTAGGTATGTAATTTAACACTTACTTAATGTAAATTTTCATGATAACTGTTATCAATTTGGGTTGGGAATATCTTTTTGCTTTTGATTAGTATGTAGTATACTGCCACAAATCTATCCACCTGCTTATTGGTAAGCCTCGATCGTCGATCACTCGTCATTTTGTTTAAAGATAGTCTCCACCCCTCTTTTACTAGATGGCGTTACTAGTCTTTATGCATTCAAGAGTGTAAAGCAGTGAAATGGTGTCATACTTGCTTGAAACGACAAGTACCTAGTATATTTTGCTGTTGTATTATTAAATTGTTATGTATATATATGTATATTTCTTATTTATTTATTTAATTATTTAGTTATGTATCTTTTAGGATATTATTATTAGGAATACAGCTTATTTATAACTAGCATTAAAGTTAGTAGTATTGAAGTTTACGTTTTGCAATTGTTTATATTTTAGTTACATTAAAGAATCCACAAATTACAAACTAAAGTTAAAATTGAAAAAAAATAAAATTTAAATATCTTTATTTTTAATTTATAAATACAATACAGTCTTTTGAGCTTAATACTAATAAATGATTAAGCTTAATAGTTTGGCTTACGCTAAAAATAAACCCGTAAATTTTATTATATCTACATCTAATTTATATTAATATTTCATTAAACAATTTATTATGAAACATTAAAAAAAAATTATGCGTACCCTGTTGTTTCCGGGGATATTATTTGTACACAACTTAAGCATTTGCATGAAACTATGAACCACAATATTGTTTGTGATAATAATAAAGATTTTTATCTAAATAACGATTTCAAGCACCCTACTATTCAGCATTTTAAATTAAAGCTATTGATCGCACCATAAAACATTTCATAATATTTCTCAATAATATCAGACAGACAATTTTGCATTCTTTGCAACGGTCGCAAATGTTAAGCTTACTTTAGTTCAGTCGGTACTAGGATGGGTCGTAAAGCACTGACTTTTGTCTATTTGTTTTGTTCCATCTATTTGTCTCTCCATCTCGGTACCGACTACACCAAAGTAAGCTGATTGAAAGCTAAGCTAATTACATATGTATTGCATTATTAATAAGTAAATAAAATAAATAAATTTTCCTACACTCACACCAATTATCTAGGCCAAGAGAAGCTTCGTTATGAAACTCGTTATATGGTTACTAGACAACGGATAAACATACTTAAAATACTTAAATACGTACTTATTATACAAAGAAAACACCCAGACCCGAGACAATTTAGAAAAACAATAATTTCTAAATTGACCCGACCGGGGATCGAACCCGGGACCTCAGAGATGGCGACTCCATGAAAACCGGTGTGCAAGCCACTCGACCAAGGAGGTCGTCAAAGTATGCCTATACTTACAAGATCATTGGAAAGTATTCAGTCTGTAAACCGTTGTTACTTTACAAACCAAAAATAAGTTAAAACATTTTAAATTTACTAACAATACCATAAAATTAATTCTTTTTAAATAATTCCTTTTAGCTTATGAATAAAGCAACATTCACATAAAATAAGACCACATTCATAATTAAGAATCTCAAATAGCTCAAATAAATTAGTAAATTATCATTATGAGTTTCCGTCATCGTAATATTTCAATATAAACTGCAGAAACATCTTTCAACAATAGTGCTAGGAAACTGGCCATTCAATTTTTTTAAATAAATTAAAAAGTAAAATTACATTTTTTTTTATACAATTGCTTCTCATCCATGATTTGACTGTAAATGAACTGTGAAAAGCTCGAGTCACTGAACTGTTATATTCAACCTTCAAAGAGATCACCGTCTGATTTTGTTTTTGTTTATGAGGGTATCTGAGCTTTGTACGCCAGATCGTTGGCGTCTTGACCAATGTTCGAGGATCTGGCGTAGGGGTATGAGGCTGATGGGGCCGTTGGAGCCGCCCATTGCTGGGGCGAAGACTGGAAACCAGCGATCTGAAAATGAGATTAGTTAGGGACAAATTCTTAAAACTATCTGTTAGCGCCAGCTGTGACAGCTGTTGGCAGGGGATTCTACTCCTTAAGCAGGCTACCTACTTGGAGATGTACCACGTTCACTTTAACCACCTCTGTGGTCTAGTACCTATTACTAGTCTCAGATTCAAAGATCACGGGTTCGATTCCCAGTGGGGTACATGTTTGTGTCGGTTAGGTTGGTGGTAGAACGTTTTTGTTCGCCTGGCTAGCTTCCACCATCTTAGCTAAATATGTCGCCATAACATCAATGTTTGTGTTATTACTGGTTCTCCGGCAGCTAGCATGGCATCCCGGGTGAAGTGGGCTTCCACCATTGGTTTTATCATCACTTAACATCAGGTAAGATGAAGACACTAGACGTACTCATAAGATATTACAAAAAAAACATAATTATCTAATTATTTATCAACCTATAAGTGTGTACGTCTCTTACACAAGTTACTCCGTATCGGTCTACGAGTGCACTGCGAGCGCCTCTATATTTGCGTATAAACCACCAGCTGGCCGGCGCACGACGCACTCACTTGATACAGTAAGTATCCGATACATTATTATCTGATTCTTTTGTATTCTACTGTATTTGCGCACTTCCTCTATCTCATTCTTAGGTTCCTAAACCAAAGGTTATCTGGAAGAGATCGCTTAAAGCGATAAGACCGTCTTTGCCCATGCTAGCTTTAAGATTATGTGTACCTATTTTTTTTGTTTTTACTTGTGTGAGCAATAAAGTATTTTTCTATCTATCTATCTAAACTACGTGCTACTCGTCCAAGTGGATACCCTGCTTTAACCATTTCAAAGAAACAATTGAATGTTGCTTTGGGCAACCACCAATTCGCACTGGGCCCGCGTGGTGGATTATAACCCGTTCTCCCTATCCATACATAGAGAAGGTTCGTGCACCAGCAGTGGGGACGTTTATGATCTGGTGATGATGATGATTAAGGAGGGTTGATAATGATAATTGGAGTTTTCAACTCACCTTTCCACTCAAGTTGTTTAAGCCTCCACCGCTCAGTAACTTTTGGATGCCTAAGGCCGCGGCAGCCAGGAAGGCCAGCTTCGCCACCACTAAGGCCTTGGTCACCAGTAGTGTAAGGCCGCCGAACAAAAGGCCAACCACAGCGATCACTTTCACCCCAATGCCGGCTAAGAGCGGTGTGTATTTCTTGATTTTGCCTCGAGCTGGGGAACATAATGATTTATAAGCAGTGTCAAAGGGTTAGTAACAAATTGGTACTATGCATTTACAATGCTTTATTTTTAGCTGAACTTTACACATTTATTTGAACCCAACGTTTTCAGTTTCAATATCATTTTAATATAACCAATTAGCTGTTTCGCCAAAAGCGATTTAGTTTTTTAATATTTCTTGCAGTTGTTGTGTAATACTTAAATTTTAATGAAACAACGCTGACTTAAAATGTTATAAAAGAGAACTTGAAAATTTTAACAGGGAGAGTGTCCAGATAGCTCATCTTGCAAAGCAGTCACCAGGGTTGCATAAGAGGCTTTTCTCTCCCGTCATCGAAATTAAATTGAAGGAAGGGAGGTGAGTTATATATAACCCGGGTTTGCTACTGGACCTGGTGTATGCATTATACTGCTTTTTACCTAGTAACTGAGGAGGGAGCGGGATAAGCGCCTGTAAGGTTTTTCGATCTAAAAGTCTACAAAAAAAGTTTTGAGACGCTGAAAGGAGTTTATTTAGTTGTTTGATAATTTTCAAGGGAACAGTATAAAAAAATATATGGTTAACCCTTCATCAGTGGGGTCAATTCAGATGGCATACAAGTTCCAAGAGGATAATATTAAAACCAATTGTTAAATCTATCTACAGTTATCTGCTACGCGCTACGTTGTCGTAACGCATTTCGTGTAGCAGTTGCGGTTGCACTACAACTGGTGACCTTGACCGAGTGATTGTTGCTGGTACGCATAACGGGTCAATGAACTCTGTTGCGACGACATACAAGGTTATCTATAATATATTAATACGTGAAGCAAAAACTTTTTACGAAACTTGCGCGGACGGAGGAGTATAAAATTTCGCACACTTATAGTTTATATAGAGAAGGAGTACAGAATGTTAATATTTTCTTTAAATTATGCATAAAAAATACAATAAATCAATAAAACAAACATTATGCTATGGCCACACTATCGCGGTATCGCGAACATTTTGACAAGTCGGGCCAAGCAATAGTCACATTTCAGAACACTGCCAAAAATGTGATTATTGCTTGTCGTGAAAACGGCAAATGTTCGCGATACTGCGATAGTGTGGCCGTGGCATTACACACACTACCATGACATGACACACACGCATAATCTCGTATACTCTTTTTAAATATTTCAAAACTGGAATAGGAGCGGCCGAAATCTAAACTCTTATTTCTTCTTTTTTAATTTTTCATTTCTTAGGATACATTCCGTGCAGCCATAATAAAATAAGAAATTATTTTTTGAGTAATGTTTTCTTTTAATATTGTAATAAGTGTCGTTACTATTTTTTATGCTAATCAAGTAAGTATTTTCTGCAAACTGGGTGACAGAAATTCGAGCTTCTGTGTACATTGGAAGGCATGTAAACGTTATATTTTGCATAGAGAACCAGTTGCTTGAAAAAGTCTTTTTATCTTGATTTTATTTATTTATTTTAAAGACACCCTGCTACACACGACTTTAAAGTTTATACTGACACCCCCCACCAACCTCTCGGTTATAAAGTTAGGTGTCAGACATCCTTACGCAAGCACAAGGGACCATCTACGTCAGGTCATAACGCCCGATCAAAACACGCTGGTTACGCATCCTTCATCTGGTACTTTTAAGACTAGTGTCTCGAGCTAGTTGCCCCGTGGACACGTATAGTCCACTACCTAATATCCAGATAGGTTACTGGAGCCGTAAGCTCGCTCACTTCTCGTTGCACTAAGAGCACAACTCGCAGTGTACCACTGCTCGGGTCGTCAACTCTAAAGTCGACTACCAAAATTAAATGTCCTCTTTGGTGGCGGAGTTGTAAGCACACACACATTTTAAGGCCAACTATCAAGACAAACATAAATACAAGAAATGACTAGGTAAAATATATTGTAGACTTAAAGCTAAGTTTCGTCTCAATTAAAGGCTGCCACGGCATGCAACGCAAATTAGACGTGAATGACAGAAACTAGTTAAATATATTTTTAAAAAACGTGAGAATGTGGTAATCTATCCCAAACACTATACGTAGCACTATATTTATTAATATTATGTCAAATTAAGTGCTTACATAAAACTATTGCGTTTACGGTAAACAATGTTTTTTTTATAACAGTAGTTACTTCTTATAATAGATCTATTTTCATTGAAATTTTAAATGCACATGTTAATACACTGGACTGTACATACGAATAGTGGCACGTCTTTATCCATATAAAGTAGCAATACAAAGAGGCAGCGGCCTTGACCACGCTTCACACGTAACAGGTTAACGACCGCGTTCTCAATTACTTTCTTTATATAACAGGTGTACTACTACTTCGTGCGTCTGCGTAAATATTCCTTTTTATCTCAATTATTTACAAGATTTAAGATATAAAAAGCAGCCTATGTTATACTCTGCACTTTTTACCAAGTACGTGCAAAACTTGAAGTCAATCCGTTGTTTAATTGCGCCGTAAAAGGTGAACAGACACACACAGACGCTGTAAATGTAACAGTTACTCTTTATATTATTGTGAAACGAGTGTGGATTTGTAACAATATTTAAAAAAATACTTTGGCTTAATTTAAGTAGTAGTAGTAGCTTGTGAATATAATTATAATAATGTAATTACGGAAATGAAATAGTCTCTTAAGACAAAGCATATAGCTTTGCTTTAAGACTCTATTTATTTTTTTACGATTTTACATGGTTTTTACGTAAAAGTGAATAATTTAACGCACCGTTTATGACCAATCACCAATTTTCATCTTTGGGAAGTTATGTACTGTTAGGTAAAATAATAGCTATGTTACCTATAATAGCTAATTAAAATATTTGAAACAAATATATTATTTTACTTCCACTTTATGAGTCAATTAAACTGCAGTACTCAGTGACTTGTTAATATTGATGAATATATTTTTTTTTTAGTAAAATACTCTCTAGTAAGAATGTTTAAGATACTATTATGGTTTGAAATATTTAAAATACCTACTTATTATTTTTAAATAAATAAGGTAAATAGTAATAATTTATTACATTAATATTAATATTACATAATATTTTTGGTATATTTTAGATATAATAATTATTTTATTTATAAAATAATGATATTGAAGTTTCTGAATGCTATTGTTATTGAAACTTGTCTTCATCAACGTCAGCCTATATTAGTTTACTAAAAGCCAAACTAAACTAAACTGAACTGATCTTACCTTCTTCGAACGTTCTTGCTGCTTCTCTCAGTTCGCCGGGTTCAAATTTAACGTTCAACTTCTCTTGGCCAGTTGCGTCTCTGCAATCAAAGAAATTACAGACATTATAAACTATTTTTGAATTGTTATTTTTCATTAAGGTTCTTGATTCTAATAATATATTGTTACTTTGATAGTGGAATACCAATAAAAAAGGAACATTTCAGTCTAAAGGTTCGAAGTATGCAATTTGGAACACAAATGTTAAAGTCTTTGCCATCAAAAAATATTTATAAGTGTGTATCTTATTCATATAAGAACGCTCAATATAAGAAATATATATATATATATATAAATTCTTTATTGTATAAATGTGTACAAACGCTTTAGATATCGAAACCCAGACAACCTGAGGTTAATTTATTTATTATACAATTAGGCACATTAGACATATACTAGCTTGCACAAATAAAATTTAAAAATAAATAGTGTAAATAAAAATGCATGCAATTATTTCCTTGAACGGGTCCTCTATGCAAAAGAACCATCAAGTTCCATAGCACCCATGATACCAGACCAGCTACCAGCCAAAATAATTATACAAAATAATATGCTTTTAAGACCAAATGAAACCAAAAGAAATTAATTTAAAAAAATATATATATTGTGTTAATACTACTCGTATTACTATCATAAAAAATAAAATGTGTTACAAACACTCTTTTGCCAACCACGACACATGGTAAAAAGAAAAGAAAAATGAACTACATAAAAAAAAGTGTTTAACTGCACGTGTTATACGCAATTAAAAAGAATTATCACAGATGTGATAATACCAAAGAGGTGACATGCAATTAATAAAGATAATGTGCTATTGAAATGCCTAAGTCATTTAACACTTGCACGCAATAAGATTAAAACTTTCTTATATGTGTCGTATGTAGTTGGGACGATAAACTTAATTAATAGTTCTGTTTATTAATTCACAAACTTTAGATGTTGTAAAAATATGTCGAGACTAAATAAATATGTTTGTAGGACACGATGATTTTGGTAAATAACTATTTAAGGTATGTTTTTGAAAAGAAATTAGAAGTACCTATAGATTTTTTTTTAAATATTATATTTTCTTCTATGTCTAGCAATGTATATTATTTTGTAAAATTAATGCTTTTTTATAAATTTAGCAAAGAAAATAGTTTATACATTATACAGACGGCAGATGTATATAAATTTTACGCAAAGTACGAGTTCGAATTCTGCCAGTAAAAAAAAAACATTACATTTTCGACTTGAAAAAGATTATAAAAACAGTAAAGAAACACAACTTACAAAAACACAAATGTTGAAAAAAGCCACGCTGGCACCAGCCAATTGCACAAATTGCGCAAATTGAGCTATCGTGGTTCTAACCAGGCTGGTTAGAACCACGATAGCTTAATTGGAAGAGCACCTGACCCGGTATGTCAGAAGGGTGCAGGTTCAAATCCTGCTCGTGGAAATTTTTTCAACATTTGTGTTTTTGTAATATGTTCGCAACAAAATTTGCGTTAAAAATTATAAACAAAACAAAAACATTTTTTAAACACAATTTATCTTACTACATTAAAGAAAAAATTAAGCAAAAGAAAAATAACTTAATTAAAGACAAAATAAAAACTAGGTATAAACAAAAAATGTCCTCCATCTGCACGCTCATGGGAACGGTCCCAAGAATGCAGGCTGGCAACACTACCTTTCATGGATAGCCAAGCTAATACGTTGGCAGTGGTAGCTGCCAGCCTTCTTGTCAATGGAGGCTTCAACAAGGCGAGCACTCAACTCTTTAACAAGCTGCCTTGCCTCCGGCCCCCATGGACCCAAAGTCTCCACCGCAAACGAAACAAATAAAAGATGTGTACCCAAGTTTGCGTATTTGTGCCGTTTGCGATTTTCACAACAACAACCTCCGTTAAAAATAACTCGAAGCTTCTATTCCATGCAACTGTTTACTAGGCTGTTGTGCCACCGTGTGTCACAGGCCCACTGTCACCACTTAGGTAATGGTGAATTAGTGTAACACCATGCTCCGTTTTCACTTGAAAAACATTGGAAAGTGAACATTCCTCAGTATTTACTGTAGAGTCATATTTGCATCTAAGTCAGAATTATGCAATGGGCTAAGATAATTCTTGATATTTTATTTTTTTGCATCTGTTACCACCGATAGCATACAAGCAATCGGTCGTTTCATATCGTTTCATATTTCAATTATTTAAAAGATATATGATGTTAGAACTACCCTATGTTATACTCTGGACTTTTGTAGGTACTGACAAATAAAATAATAAAAAAAAAAATAATAATATAAATAATAATAATAATAAAATATATTTATTTTTCTTCACAAAATTAACTTAAGTATTTACATGAGAAACATTACATTGCATTCCTCGGCTAGTTTTAATTACTTGGTGTCAAGACTGGTGCTTGAAATGGATTGAGACAATCTGTTATACATGCACCAGGTCCCCACCTCAAAGGCGGTTACATTGCAAATTAAAGAGAAAAAGCTACGTAATGAAAAAATATTTAAATAATAACATAATAAAGTAATTGTTTATTTTTTGCATCTGTTTTCTATACCGACAGTATAAAAAAACTTAAAAAATAAGTACTTTAGTCCAAAAATTTTTCACCTACTTCCCATTCAGGACGTCTATCTTTTAGCTGTGGAGAAGGAAGGCCGCGTGAAACTGCACAGATTTTATAGTGTACGTTTTGTCTTTTTATAAATTTCAAGACCGGGTGGGTGCAATACGAAATTCGCATTCATGACCCGACCATTTTAGTGAAATTGACATACTTTTTTTATTCGTTGTGTATTTTTTAAATTTACACATACTAAATGAGTTAATTTCTATTAAATTCCAGTAATAACTCAATTTGATAAAATAAAAAAAATATATTTTGATAAAATAAGTTTATGAAATATGAATGTTCGAGATAAGTGGAAGGGTTTGCGGGAGGCCCTGCAGTGAGACGAAATAGGCTAAAAAAATAATTTTAAGAACAGTCTAATCTAGAACTGATTTTGTGATCTTGGTACAAAACAATAAATTCAAGTCAAATCGTTTCTTCAATATAGGCCTTCAAAGGTACTTATTAACGTGATAAAGATAAAAGATACTTACTTCTCTATGGCCACTCCCGAGAACAGTTCTATTCTCCCATCATCTTCAGAGCTGGCACCAGGTGCTGCACAGCAAGCAACCACAGCAACGATCAGGAACGTACACAGCACTTTCATTTTTATAATAAATAAAATAGGTTAAAGAAGATTGAGATCTTTCTCCTTTCAAGTTTGAGGATCAAGTGAGACGTCTTAGGGATACGTATGCCTTTATATTGGGCGAGGGAAGACGAACTCGTAAAGGCAAAGGCTCAAAACAAACTCAGTTCCGTGTATACTCGGCTCGAGATGATCGATACTTGGACTGTATTTTTGTTAAGCTTTGGCAGAGCGCTTAGATTAATTGCTTGAAAGTACACTAAACAATTTGTTTGAAGTTATTAAAAAAGAATACTTCACAATTTCAATTTTCAGTATTAAAAAAATTGTAATCTATAAAACTTGAGAAAGAAAATGACATTGAAGAAAATTACATTACATTAGAAGATAAAATAAAGTACACAAACATTGGAAAAGCAAATGTGTTATATTGGTTTTGATAGCGTTGAAATTTATATATTTTTCTTGCAATGCATTATAATTTCCTACTTTTCAATACAAATATTGAATTGTTACTTAAAAATAACAAAGAACAAAGTTACTTTATAGTTGTAATATGTATACAATATAAAACTAAATCATAAAATATATTTTATACGATTTTTCTGCTATCACAAGCTTAGGTAAGCTTATAAGTATCAACTTTACACCGTCGTAGTCTATACTAAACGACCATTCATACACTTTGGATGAGCAAGCTCTATCAGCAGCCGTTCAAAAACAAAAAGGCATGACGGTAAACAAACGTACAGAGCTTCGTACACATTCACTGTTAAATTTTCCACCTTACTGCTTTAACCATAAGGGTGATAAGTCAGTGAATATAAAAGGGTTTGAGCGCTAGTAAAGTGTGGACACAGTAATGGATTTATATACGCGTAACTAGTTATTGTTTTAAGTGAATTATTTTTGGCAACTTTCTTTGTAAATTTTCACAAAGGAAGTAAACAATTCAGTTCTGACTGAGGAGGTAAAAAGGGAAATCAGGCCATAACTCACCACGCTGGTCGATGTTTACGCAGTTACCAGGCTCTGTGGTGCAGTGGTTAAACATTGGTCTCAGAACCAGAGGTATCAGGTTCGGTGTCCAGCAAAGATAACATATAGTGAAATCGGTTTGGTTCGTTGTACCGCTTGTTTTATTTGCTAGCTACCACCATCTTCTCTAAGTTTATTGTATTAACAGAAACTTTAGTAACTTGTTTTGCTCCTATATTTAGTGATAAAGTAGCTGTTCCTGGAAGACTTTGAGAAGAGCATTAGAAACTGGGATGACGTTAAGGGGAACCGGAAGACCGGTTGAAAAAAGTGTGGGCCTTTGCCGAAGAATGGGAAACATACAGATGCTAATACGAGTATTATAATTGGTTCACATACATCCACAGTTTGATGTAAGAGTAATAACAACAAAATCTGTCAGACCACAATTTGTAGAGTTTTGATTTGAAAGATTGATGCGTGAAGGTTGTATGTTAATAAAACATTCGATCACCCATCCTTTGATGAGCTTTAGCGACGTTTTTGAACAACGTAGTGGCCGTTCTCATATTCGGAGGTTGTAGCTTCAATTCCTGGGTCGGGCAGAGAGTTTTGGGTCTTTTAGGTTTGTAATCACCAACTCTCAATACCGTACTCATCAATTGAAGCGATGACTTGAATTAAACGATGGAGGTCTTCGCCCAGCCACAAAATGAAGAAACCCCAAAAGGGTTTCTTTTGAGGTAGTTTGCTGATTGCTACATTTGCTTGCATTTACTTGCATTTTTGTCCGTGTGGTGCCGGGCATAAAGAAATGTACCACCCCATCTCTCCCCGTGGGTGTCGTAGAAGGCGACTAAGGAACCATTCCAGAGGATGGGCAGCAGCATCTCTCTGTGATTACTTTCACGATCATCATGACGATGATGATGATGACTTGCATTTTCAACTTCGCCGGGCCGGCCTCCTTTCTAGAGGGAACGGCATCAAGCACTAGCGCTGTTGCTCGAACGCGTTTGTATGATACTTACAGTCTGCAGTCTCCTTATTTTGTAGCCCAGTAGTGGAGTTCCCACTGCTGGGCTACAAAATAAGTCCCACTGTATGCACTATATACTATACACTATATATATTGATATAGACTATTACTTATTCATTCACTAAGCAAGTAAGATACGAGGTTCGAGAGTGAAATTGGCCCTGTATCGTATTACTTGGCATTGTTTAACTTATTCATATACCTACAAGCATTGTGTGTCAAAGTGTCGTGGAATATAAATTTTAGAGCTGGGCTTTCACGAGATTCCCTTCCGTAATCGTAATGTTGTATTAATACAATATTTATGGGATTTGTACGGTTCGAAATCGCACTGACTCTATTATTAAAACAACAAACCAAGAAGCATCCGATTTAAAGATGATCGAACTCTTGTCAGCTTACATAGTAATTTTCAAAGTAAATTAAGTCACTGAACACTTTAGCACCGGCAGAATAGGTACCTATATAAAAGCTTAGACTAGAAGTTTGTAAGCGCTTTTTACAGTCTTTAGTTATTATAAATAGTTTATACCCAAATAGGACTGCCCTCGCCCACGTCAGATAATCGGTGACCAATTTTTTAGTCGGTTAAAATGTAACGTATGGAATGCTATGTTGCAACGCAAATGCACACGTCACAAAATCGGTACTAGAACCTAGGCGAAAAAGTCGGTCCGAATATCGGTCCTAAAAAAAGTCGGTCGTTAATGAGTATGATAAAAACTTTTACAATAAATTTGAGCTTTTTGTTACATCCAAAGGTTAGTAGATCAAAGTGATGCGATCACCAACAACTCAGTTAGTATTGAAAATAAATAAACAATACGGTTATTGCTATAATATTGATATGTGTAAAGCTTGAACTAAAAGCTCTCTGTAACCACGTGCTTCCACCAAGAAGGAACAACAACGTTACTACTTTTTACCAAAGCAAAAGGGTAAGAAAGTTAGGTAATCAAAAGTGGTACTATTAGTGATTTTCTCGATTCCGATCCCAACACCTCGGAGAATCTAGAAAGGGATGGGGACACGTTTACCCTTAAGAGGAACGTTAAGTTTCTAACCGCTCACAATTTCCTGGAATATACTGTAAAGGCCATCGAAGGCCATAAGCAATCCAATGCCAACTTAGAACGCCACAAAATAATAAGTAAATAAAACGCTAAAATGAAACTACATGACTACTGTAAGAAGTGTAATATACTATAATTATAAAAAAATATATAAAAAAAATTTCAACATAATTTGTGTTTTTGTAATTTGTTCGCAACAAAATTAAAATATTACTATAATTATTTTGTTTTTCATTATAATATTATTTAGTTTTTTCACTGTAGTTACACGGTGATGTGCTCGACTCATCCTTGGGATGTAGCAGAATACCAGTGCTTGCCTATACATATGTCTACTAGAGTATGTGTATTGGCAAAATTATCGCTGAGCTATGGCCCTTTTGCTCTGTTAAAGCACACACATACTGTTTTAATGTGCGTTTTTATTTTATTGTGTGCGTATTAAATTTTTTTTCTGTCTATATTTGTTTTTTTTTTTAATTTATATACCTACTTACTGTTTTTGCTTATAATATGATGTTGTATGTGATGAAGTACCAAATAAACTTTTCATCTATGATATCTGTCTAATACTCAGAACAATAACTAAAGCTATAGAAGGATAGCTAAAATAAAAATCGTGCAACTATGTTTAGTTCCGTTCTATCTTATGGCTAGAAAAGGAGGTTGGAGTGCGACAAATGTTTGACACTTAGTTTTTGTTTTTTGTATTGTTATGTCAGACGGTCATCAGATAATCGTTGATCAAAAAAAATCTTGAGTCCTTTATAAAGTCACTCACTACATTACCTCAAATATGACGTCACAAATCTGGTGACACCTTTGCTATTTTAGTCCGGTTTCTATAGCTTTAGTTATTATTCTGAGGTCTAATAAATGAACGGCCATTGCTATATATCATTGTGAAGTTTGAACTAAAAGCTCGACGTGACCACGTGCTTGCTCCCTAGACCAGTTCAAGGTCCCTACTTTCTCCCAAAGCTGACGGTTCCTTGCACCCATCCAAGGACGTTGCAATGAACTATACTTTACTTTCTATTTGAGGTTAGTGTAGTATATGGAAAATTGGGAGATGTTACTATAAAAATAAAATTAAAATTAAACTGAAAACTATTATATTTGTATAAGCAGTACATGAATAGGTAGCGGCAGGAACCTGCCTTTAAACTTACAAAATTGTATTAGTAGAAGGCACAAGAAATAACAGCCTTCCACCAATAAAGCTTACAACTAAACTCAATTGATTAGGGTTTCTCTATAAAACGGCGTTTTTTGTTAAACTGGAGTTTAATGTGTGTTTAAGATATTGTGTCTTTGATTCTATATCGTGGCAAAATCTCAGTATAACTAAAGCTTTATTGTTCTGCGGGCAAAATAGTGACAGGAAGTGTTTTAGATATTGTCTGACGTTAGACGTTTTTTAAATACCATGTATTTCTGACAGTCTTAGTTTATGTTAAAGAATGTGAAATAACATTTTTTTATTCATCTCAGAACCTCAGAAAAATAACTAAAGCTTTAGTTATTATTCTGAACTCATAAAAATAACTATTTAATTAGTTTTTGTTAAAGCTTTTAATGTTTCTTAATAATGCTTCCATTAAAATGCAAAAAGAATTTAATAAATGAAGATGTTTTGCTTTTAAAAGTTAAAAGTTTTATGTAGTGATGAAAAGCAATCACAGATTTTATAAGTTTTATTATTATTATTAAGTTTTAAGACTTTTAGAAAAAATATTTTTTAGACTAAGCCTAAAGAACCTTTTAATATTAGGTATATTTTTAAAAATATAAACGTGTTATTTTCTTTGTTGATTTATAAAATAAATTTGATTGTACTGTGTTACAAGATGGTAAATAATGAAATACGCATCAGATTTAATAAACGACTTAACGAGGATTTGGGTCATATAATGTGGCATTTTCATATTAAATGTAATTTAAGCTTAGTTTTTTGACTCAACTTTAATTTGAGAAAGTTATCTAAGTAGTTTAATTTAAAGTTTATATCTTAGATAAATGATAGGTCTCGCTGCGCTCGACAGCGAGACCTATCATTCATCTAAGGTTTATATGAAGTTACTAAAATAAGACTGAAGTAATAATAACATAGTATAGCAAGACTTTAATTCTCGGTTTGTCATAATGTATATAAATATGCATGTATTTGCATCAAAATCACGCCAAAAACAATATAGTTCGAAGATTTCTATAAAGAGGATCACCCTCTGGATCGTGATTCAGGTTTCACAAAATATTATACCATTGTATAATGTCATGCATAACAGACTATCGTCAGGTACACAAATACTCTTTTCTCGTTATGACAGATAGAAAACAAAAGCGTGCACATAAAAATAAGTTTGTCATGCGATGACGTTACCAAATAAATCTACCGAAATCAGAATGTAATACAAAAATCAAAACAGTATATTTAGAAAATCCACCAAAACTATCAACAGGAAAATGACTACTGGTAGAGACGGCTGAACATCTGTAATAGAACAGAACTTAGAAGAATGGGTAAGAGGAAAAGACGAATCTTTCCTAAGAAAAAGAAGTCAGTCTTCAGCAGGCCCCACCCGATAAAGAGAAAGATGATGATCAGGCAGAGAAGGATGAAGGCGTTCTTCCACAAACATAACCCTAAAATGTTCATAGCAAGAGGAGTGAGAAAAATGGTCGGTGGGTTCTACACCGTATCAGATAAACTTCGGGACAAAATAGCTGAGAGTACCTTGGCTTTGGACAATCCATTCAGTGCACAGTTTTACGAAGCCAGGTGTATCATACAATAGATGAAATTGTGGTGTAGAAGAACCGTTGAAATATATAATTCATTGCATGATCATTAATTTGTTATTATTTTATGTTTTATTCGTCTACAGGAAAGCACTTGCCCCTCATCTTACCTGATGGTAAGTGATGATAAGGCTGTAGGTGGAAGCACACTTTATCCTGATATCCCCCACTATCATAGTAGCACTAATGTTCGACACAAGTTTGTGGCGCCAAAAAATTAATATAGAATTCAATTATTGAAATTTTACTAAACGAAAGTTACGAAGCAGTTGGTATGTATTAAATTGTTGTTAGATTCAAAAATCTGTTGAAGACCCCTATTCTTAATGATAAAAGAAAAAAAATGTCGATCTAGTGATTGAGTGAGAAATTTCTAGTGAGAAATTAGTATTTCTGTTGAAGACTGATGGCGTTACCCTCATTACTTCATTAGAGAACAACTTTAGTATTTTAAAATACAGAGTTCGAAATAAATTGTACTTATCGTCAAATTGTAACTTCCAGATCTTTCGTCTTATTAACTGCTTAGTGGAATAGTGGGTTCCACATAGTTTATATAGGTCGGAGCACTGATCTAGATGTAAGATCTAAGAGGGTGGCCGTGGTCATCAATAAAGATCCTGTAGTTGGTGACGCGTCTCTTAAGCGCTGGACACACTGAAAAGACGTAAGGCGCAGGCCACATATAAATGGCGCCGGGCACGGACATGGCACGGGTGGCTTCCTCTTCCATTCAAACTTCATACTAAATACATGGAAATAATGCTCAATTTATGCACCATTTTGGCGCCCGCGACTCGCTTTATTTCCATGCACTTAGTATGAAACAATAATATAGATAATGTAAGACGCAGACGGGGCGCGGACAAATGTCTCTTCCGCGTCCCTATCATACAAAATGTATAGAAACGTCGCAACGCATATCATATAGAAAAAACAGGGCGTGGGCACGACGCTTACTCGTCTGCGCCCTATTGTAAAACATACAGAAAGGACAGGGCACGGGCGCGAGCGGACGAGGAAGGGGAGCGGGCGGGGGCGCGGGTGCCGGGCGGGACTCGCGCGTCGTGTCACACACGATGGTTGCCACCTGTAATATATTAAATAGTACCGTGCTATATTTCTGTAAATTTATACTATACGTTATAGAAAAATAATATAGGTCGAATAATACTATATTTTCATCAGTAATTCAGTTGTCGCGCTTTTTATATCTATATTATTAACTGTGACTGGAACGCAGCATTGGGAATGTTTCGTTCAAACGCATTCACGTCGTTCGTTGCACACGTCTTCTTCTTCTTCTTTTTGTGCAGTGGCGTTTCCCTTTGGATTTCGCCAATATCCGTTGCACACGTCACGGCAAGTAAATGTCAACTTCTTGGCAGTTTTGGGCTTAGTGTCATTCATATAGAAAATTCTTAGCCTTTCCCGAGAGGGATAAATTCAAAAAACTACAATAAACGTCAACTTCAAATTTGTTGATGAATGCCGCCGACCATTAAAAACAGTTTAATCAGGTATGTAATCAAAGAGTTTAATATATTTAAATAAATTGCTTGATTTTAACCGAACTAATTGGCTCAACCAATGCCAATTTCTGAATTTAAGGACGAAAATTGAATTTAAACAAATCGAGAGCATATTGTTTGGATTCTTTAAATTTAGTCACTAAATTAAATATTAATGTCAACAATTTGTATTCAGAAATAAATAGTTAACGAAATTATTTCAAAAAAAAGCAACGAAAAAAAATCTGAAAAATGGCAAATGCTTTTTAAAAACTCAGATATAAATTAATCAAATACATTTAAAATTATTTCCTTTTTACTTTTCATACCTGCAACTTCTGCTTTACGGAAAGATTTTTTTCCGTTATTAATATAAAATGGCGAGAAGAAAGGAATAGGGCCTCTATCAATTAAATTAAAAACGTATTGTTAATTTATTTTAATATGGACTTAAATTGCTCAGATTCCTAAATCATTTTTAAAATAATAATACTTTGTTAACCAAAATTAAAACTAATAACAAATACATATGGAAAAAAAAATTACTTACTAAAAATAAATGTATAGGTACTATTTTTTTTCTTGAATTTCCCAATAGTACTAATTTTTTTGCAATGTTTTGAAAAAAATACTATTTTACCTTCAAAAAAAGGTGGCAACCCTACGGCGCCCAGCGTCACGTCTGTGCCTCGTCCTTTCGATATGTTTTAACACACTGTTTTTGCACACTTTTTTTTTGAGAATTTCCTGTTTCGCTTTTTAGCTTCACCGGGCTTTTTTAGGAGCGGCTAGAAACTTAAAGGGTTCCTCAAGCCGTGTGAAACGAAGCACGGTCAGAGGGTTTCTAGAGGGAACGGCATCACGCACTAGTGCGTGTCCCCGTGCCCGTGAGATTCTCCGAGGGGTTCGGATCGGATCGGGGACTCGGACCTGGGCTCGGGTTGACCGGGTCGTGGGGGTGGGGAGAAGCGCCCAGGTACATGTCTGTACCTGGTACAGAGCGCGTTTGAACTGACTCGTCGTACACTTGTTCTACACTTGTTCTATGAGTTCTGTCTTGGGCCTAAACTAGTGTGCATGTTTAATATGTAGTGGCATTTAGGGATCGGGCGGGTGGGAATCGTGTACCCGCTTGACGTAGCGAACGCTCTTAATATCTTTTATCATGAGACTATCAAAGGTCTTGGTAGAGTCCTTGTCCGTAACGCCTACCAACTTTTCTGCATAGCTCAGCCTGCAGGTATACTAGTAACTCCATCTGCCTCACTGCTAAATATTATTTAAAAATATTAAAATGTGTGACTGTTTAACTGATTGATTACTTAAAATTTTGGTATGATTGTTTGTTAAACCTATATTTGTGAATGTTTATATAATTTTTATAAATGTTCATATAATTTTTAACCCAAATTTTGTTGTTTTTTTCTATATTTGTGATTTTAATATGAGTAGAGAGAGTCAAGTGGGCAAATATGTTCAGTAGAAGTTAAGACAACTTTTTGAAGCTTATTGCCAATCATTTTACTCGAGCAGCCTACAGGTAGAGTATACGCAACGAGCTTATAACGCTTATAACGTCCAGTCCAACAATGCGTTCAGGGTGATGTTGGGGTTGCCGCGTTTTGCAGTGCGTCGTCAATGTTCGCGGAGGCACGCACCGATGGGTTTCACGCCATCAGGCGGAAGAGAGCGGCGTCTCTCCTCAGCAGGGTGCGCTGCAGCACCAATAGCATCCTGAACACCATTGCTGATAAGGTGGATTATTGCCCCATCCAGAAATACTGGGTGGGATTAATCATAGGATAACACCTATGATTGATCTCACCCAGTATTCCAAGTATTTATAAGTAATTATTTTTGTTATCTAATGAAATGCTTTTCTATAATCGCCTCGGTGGCCGAGTGGCAGAGCGCTCGGCCCGATACCCGAAGGTCCCGGATTCATTTCCCAGGTCGGGAAAATGTATTTCGGATTTTTCGATGCACAGCCCGGGTTTGTGATCACCAACCCGCATTTGGCAAGCGTGGTGATTAAGCCATTACCCATCAGTTGTAGCGATGACTTGATTTCAATGATGGAGGCCTTTGCCCAGCAGTGGGACAGATATAGGCTGTTTACTTTACTAACATAGCCTGTAAGAATATATTAACTAACACATTTATGGATACTCACTGTCTGAAATAAAGTTTATATTATTATTTCCTTTATTTATTTTTTTACATATCAATTTACATTTTTAAATATTTTCTAAAATTATTATTATTATTTAAGCCATTGTTTTTTCTACAAACTCTTAAATAAATGAAACGCATTAAAAATGAATACATTCATTTTTATTATCATAAATATCTTTGGTTATTCATTGCCATAAAATAAATAAATTACTTACATCTCACTCAATACGGGTATTAGTTCCGGGATAATTAAATAAAAAGTATTTTAAACTTGACAAAATCCATAAGCTACTAAATCCAAATTATAATTATTAAATTGACCTCTTAAACATAAACTTAATAGGAATCTTCTGTGCATTTTGTGATTTAGGAGTGACTTGTAACAAAACACACTAACCACTATTACACATTAAACATTATAACACAATTTATTTATTTTTTACTCTAATTAAATTAATATCTATTAACTTTAATCAATTGACAAAAACGCTGTGATATCATAACTAGTCGTATCGTATCGTATCTTAGTGCTAGTCGTATTAAAATAATCAGAAAACAAATACAAAGTCGTTATTATTTCTAATAATCGAAATACAAAATAAAGGTGTGGTAATGACTAAGGCTACGTGCGCACTGTCCGGTTAGCCGCACTGCGGCTGCCCGTCCGGCTCGTCGTCGTTGGTCGGCAGCCGCATCACAGTGTGTCTGAAAACTGTGTTTTCGTACATATTTGTAATTGCGGCCCGCTGGTCGGCTGTCCGGTTAGCCGCACTGCGGCTGCCCGTCCGGCTCGTCGTCATTGGTCGGAAGCCGCATCACAGTGCGTATGAAAACTGTGTTTTCGTACATATTTATAATCGCGGCCAGCCGGACGGCTGACCGTAATGCGGCTAGCCGCTCAGTGCGTATGTAGCCTAACACTGTGAACATATTTGTTTTTTTTAAAGTCTTTTATTTTCATATAAAATTTTTATGTAAAGATTCGTTCGAGAACTTAGTACGTTTTGATCAATTTGATGTTGACCAAAAAAGCCTTCAAGAAGTTATATAAGCTTAAAACCACATACCTTTTAGTCTGTGCTTAAAACGTATTTACGCGATATCTATAAAACTGTATTCATAATAATAATATATTTGCATGGTGCTTATATGTCGGCATTTATCCACATAGGTCCACCTTCCACTGTATTAAAACTGAATCCATCTGGCTGCATAAACGGTTTTATTTTTCATTCGTTCACGTGTCAACAAAAATTGTTAGATTTCAAAATTTTTAGTTTCCTCGTTTCATTCAAATTATCTTTTTAGTTTGAGTTCATCGAATTAATGAATAAAACTTGCACTAGGCATGATGATAAGTAGTAACCGATCATCGAAGACTAATGATGCTGATACTGATTTTCAAAGGGCCACTCCCTTCTCGAGATCCATTCCATCTTTATCTTTATCGTGACTTTCGACCAAAAAACAAAGCAATTTCATTAAAAATTAAACTATAAAAATCAAAACCGAAAATATGAAATCCTATACAAATAAGCTATTAATACGAATAAATTTATCACGCGATCAACAACCCCAATACATTCCTCATCAGGTTATTGTCGAATCGTCAATGAACTTGTATAAATGTTATAAGAGAAATATAAATTTCTGTCTCACATCGCTTGCCATTTCCCCGTCTCTTCATAGCCTAAACTCTTCAAGTAATTAGGTATGTAATCACCCCTTTTATAATGTTCGTCATAGTAGACATGGTCTTCGCTCTTCGATGGGACCTGGATGATTTCCACTTGGGTCTTCGTGTCGTCCTTTCTGTTCTGGTAGCCGTAGTGGGAGTGATCGAACATACCCTTAAGACTGAGCACCGATGCCATGACAGTTGAGAAGAATCCCATCATTAAGCCTGTGGAAAAAGGAAACTGTTAGAAATTTTGGAGATTGTCAGATTCTTATCATTTTCTTCTTGAAAGAGTGCAGAAAAAAATTCTCAACATACTCAGTTACAGGTTTCATTTGGGACGTAAATATAAATCATACAGTTCAAAACTAGATAAATTCAATATTTCCTCGCTTGCTTCCCGTCGCCAATGTCATCAATTAATTTATCTCTACAAAATTGTAAACTCGCATATCGATTCACCATCTATTCTATCACAGCTCAATTTTAATATAAGATATAAATCCCGAAGTTCCTCCTATAAATTATTTTGTCTTCAAGTATACAAAAACAATACCTCATTTTATAACCCGTTAACTAGAATGTGTCGTCTATACAATGAAACTATTGCTGGACATTTTTCTTTGGACATTTTTGATAAGAACCTATACAAATTTAAAAAAGAAGTTCAAGCTGCCCTTGTTTGAATATCTTTCAATACATTTGATTAATCTAAACATTTCAACATTATTATTATAATTATTATTTTTTGTTTTTCTTTAGGAACCTAGTATAAACCTAGAATATCATAATACTGTATTAACCCTCATTTTTAGTACCTGTATACCTACTTGGATCTTATTGTGCCTACATCTTAAGAGTTACGGTTTAGTTCAATGTAAAAGTGTAATACAAATTAAGTGCATGCTTAGACTGTAACTTGTTTTGTAAGCCTTAATCAATAAATAAATAAATAAATAAAAGCGTAGACAAAGTTAGACTTAGTTTAAAGATGATGATTTCATAATAAATACAGGAGACAGCATCAGTTTTGAACCAGGTTTAACTTCAGTCCACGTTTGGAACAACAGGATAACTTTAAATGAATAACGTGAAAGTGTCTTTCTCCAATATAGAAACTAAATAGAGGGCAGATGTTATCTGCCCATGTCGAGCATAATAAGTTATAAGGTGCCTTATTGAGAGCATGAATAAACGCTTAATTAGCAAAACCTTGAGCATTTTAACAATTTAAATCAACAAATTGTATTTTTTTTTTCAATTTATTTGTTACACAATAATTACATGGTTTGTTTGATAAGCATCACAAAAACCGTTTGTCGGTTTAAAACGGTCGTATTAAGTTAAGGCGACGCATCGCTAAACAATAAATCTCATACGTTTTGATACGAGTGTTTGCGCCCCGTACCATAAAAAAAACTGTTTTTTTTTCCTTCAAATTAAAACTACAAATTATTTTTAAAAAATGAGCTATAATTTTAAAGTGTGTGTTAAGACTAATCTACTAAGAAAAATTTGATGCTTAAATCGGTCTGGTTAGCCTGTAAAATGTGAATCTCTGTTGTAAAAGAGGTTACTTTGATATTTTTTTCTCTGTTATAAAAGTTGAAAAATCGTGTTTCTGCAACTAACAAAATGAAGTCAATTAAATGAAAAATCATGTCATCAAATATCACTTTCATATGTTTTGTAATTGTTGAGAAAAATCAAGATCCCCGCCACGTAAATTACCAATGCGTCGTCTTAAGAGTCAAATTGTGCCAATATTTTTTGTATTTGTTTTTAAAATTGTCATCGAACATATCGGATAATATTTTTGAAGATATTTCGTTCATTAGTGTGGGGATTAAATATTGATTTGATCGTTGGCCGTAGTAGTTGTTAACTTTAGGTACTTGAAGCTTGCATTGACTAATTTTTCTTGTTGTGATACTGTGTTTGCATTTTATTTGTACTTCCTTGTTCAGAAACTGCTCGGTGAGTATTAACATTTTAAATTAAATGTAGACTGGCAGTACTTTACAGTAATTAAATATACCTAACGTTCCATTCTCGTTACTTAATTTTTTTTAGTCTTTTTGGGTAGTATTGTTTTTAATATTCTTAGCTGTAAGTTGTAAATTCTATCTAAGTTGGTCTTAAAGGTTCGCCCGTAACTAGTGATACCGTACGAAATAATCGATTCAGCGAGTGCGTTATATAAATTTATTAGAATTCGGAATGGTACTTTATATTTTAATATTGAAAATTTGGCTATCATCTATATATATATCTCATATAGCAACTACATAGCGTATATAGCGTCTGTTTTTCTAATTCTTACCTTTGGCTGAGAGAAATGCGAGTGCCTTCAAAGCTATTGGTATCAAGAAACTCTTAGCTGCCAACAACCCTAAAATCAGCGGCAGCATATATTTCTTCTGCATCTTATTATACTTGTTGCGCCTTCTATTCTTCTTTCCTTTCTTAATGACCTTGAATATACATTTATTATTTTTCTTCGACTTTCTATGCAATTTCTTCTTTGGTTTCTTTTTTATCTTCTTGCTTCTTTGTTGTATCGGTGGCATCCCTGACACCTTAGCTTTTGGCTTTTGCTCTTTTAATGCTCTTGATTCGGTTTCCGAAGTTAAAGATTCTGGAAAAATGAAAGGTCAAACATCTGCTATTTGTGTAACGTTAGGTACAGAAGTTATTATATTGTTATCTTTGGACTAAAACTTGGTAGCAAGAGGGTAAAACTTATTTTGTAATTGTAGAACGTCAATGTTTCCGACGAAACAAGAATCCGACGAAACAAGAATCCGGCGAAACAAGAATCCTGCGAATCAGGAATCCGGCGAATCAGGAACTAACCGTAGCTTTACTTAAAAATAACACAAAGAACACACTTTACACGGAATCCATAACCACCGAGGAACTGGCTATCTTATCTCTAATTATAGAAACACAACAATACTACTGACACTGAGGTTATGGTGACATAATATTCAGATAAGCTAGCTAACCAGACGGACTTATAACAAGCCCTATCATCAACCAAACTGAGTACAAACTTGTACGCACCTCTAGGAATCGAACCCAGGACCTGTAGGTCTGAACGGTAGTCTTAACTACTAAACCACAGAGGCGGTAAAAATTCTATGATTTTCAAAACGTCAAGCTATGAAAGCGACGAAACGAATGCGGCGAATGTTGTATACTGTGCAAAATGATCTGTCCTTGCGTTCATGCTTAATTAACACTAAACATCAAGTGTAGTAGGTTTATTGTCTGCAATAATAATAAAAAAACAATTATACAAAATTTGGTTCAGTTGAATATTTAAAGATGGCGCTGTAGCATTTTGAATAAAGCTAACAAGTTTTCAATGTTTGGTATAATTAAAGCCTAACTAATGTCGAGTTCAATACTATCTCAACAGTATTATAGGACCCTGTTGATCAATTGTTTAATAGTTGGTATATTGCTATGGAGTATATTATGTTTACCGATGTTACTTTGACGAGGTACAAAAGTGCTATAATTATAGGACTCGAAATTATAAGTATTGTTATAAGACAAATACTAGTAAGAAATTAGGATTTTCTGCCACTCTTAAACTTTACAAAGAAAATAATTTTGAACATACCTGGCAGTGATCCCTGTCTGAAATTGCCATGAGTGAATATCCACTCCAACGGTTCCGTCGAATTGAACGTATCGTTGACATAATCATCACTTTTCGGACCGAATCTTAATAAAGTTTCCGTTTTCACTATACCATAGTTGTTCGTATTGTCCAAAATCAAACTGCGCGAGTATGGAAGCATCTCAAATAATTGACAGTCGAATAAATATTCTAAATCTGTTTTGTTTATTTTAAAAGAACAACATTTTCCAAAAATCTTGAGTTTAGAATTGATTGACTTCTGTTTTGGTTTTCTTATTTTATTTGTTAGCAATTTTTAACCAGTTGCCCGGCCAAACAAGTAATGACTATACCATGAGATATCGTTGACATTTATACCATGCAAATGAGTTCATTACAGCCTATCAAGCATTGCGATGTCTTTTTCTACATAATTAGACACTAAAGTGGTCAATTTACTTGCCTGTTGAGTTCACTCCTGTTTCGACTCAGTTGGATTTTGAACCTTGGGTCAATAGAAAATAGAGATTGATATTTCCTTTCTTATTTTCAGAAATCGGAAGTGTATTTTGTACAACGGGAAAGCTAAATTCGTCTATGGCATTGAGACAGTTTTTCGAGGTCGCAAAGAAAATGGTACAATAAAAGGATATTTGTTGTACACGTAAAGAAGTTTGCTTGAAGTTTACAGGTTGATTATAATTATTTGTCAGTATCTAAGTTTCGACAAAAGTATCAAGCAAGCTTTTTTCTAATTATTTTTATATGGCATCCTTAGTCTCATTACCAAACGCTTTTTGGATAAGTTCTACATATACAAACTTAAGTTAACTTAGTTACTTTTTGTTCTGCATGCCACTTTCTTACTTGAATTTAGTTTTAAGGTAAAATTATATTTCTTTAGGTAAGTGAATAATGTATCTTAATAAAGAAATAAATTTCTTAAACCATAAAACCATTGTCACTGATCGTTTTCATCATCAGTTTCTACATAACTCTCTGCTGGGTTCAGGCTTTCAATCAATAATAATACTAGATTAAGGATGCGAAACAAAAATGCATCACTTTAGTGGCGATGTTTTCCTCACATTTACATCTAACTATTTTTTTTTACATAATGTAAAAATAAAAATTTCCTACACTTACACCAATTATCTAGCCCAAGAGAAACTTCGTTATGAAACTCGTTAAATGGTTACTAGACAACGGATAAACATACTTAAAATAATTTAATACCTACTTATTATGTAGTATTATGTACCTAGAAAACACCCAGACCCGAGACAATTTAGAAAAACAATAATTTCTAAATTGACCCGACCGGGGATCGAACCCGGGACCTCAGAGATGGCGACACCATGAAAACCGGTGTACAGACCACTCGACCAAGGAGGTCGTCCAAAATGGTTATAAATCATCAACAACTTAATAGAAACCTCAAATCTCAAATTTAAACGTCTATTAAGATTGTCAACTAAATACTGTAATGAAGGCCTCGAACGCCTCGGTAACCGAGTGGCAAAGATCGCTCGGCCCGATACCCGAAGGTCCCGGGTTCAATTTCCAGGTCGGGCAAAGTGTGTTTCGGATTTTCAATGCATAGCCCGGGTTTGAGATCACCAACCCGCATTTAGCTCGCGTGGTGATTAAGCTTCCCTGTGTGGTGCCGGGGATAAAGAATTGCACCACCCCATCTCAACCCGTGGGTGTCGTAAAAGGCGTTTAAGGGCCCATTCCAGAGGATGGGCAGCAGCATCTCTCTGAGGTTATTTTCAACCTACTGCGATCGCCAACCCGCCTGCCAAGCGTGGCGAATATATTCTCCTCATTCTTGGGGGAGGCCTTTGTCCAGCAGTGGACGTCTTTTGGCTGAGATGATGATGATGGTGATTAAGCCACTACCCATCAATTGTAGTGATGACTTGATTTCGATAATAGGTGCCTATGCCTTGCAGGGGGACAGTTGTAGGTTATTTTACTTTTTTTTACTTTTTACTGTAATATCTTTTGCTGTGATATCTTCCTAATTTGAAGTGCTTATTGGGAATCTAGTACTATCGTTGCTCAAAGGTTCAAGTGTGGTATATCTTACCTACATATTAATAGCGTAAGCCGATTTTTGTCCCAGTGATTATGGGACGATAGCTGCACATAAAAAATCGGTTATGGTCTCATTTTGAAGAGCTCCAGAAATGTGCAGAAAAATAAAGAAACCTGTCAAAGGTTTCGAAATTCCTAAATAATCTGTTGAATAAACGCGAAATTTTGCGGGCGACCTACTAGTAAACAATAAAGCACCTGATAAGACCGGGGCATAACCCACCACGTCGGCCCTATGTGGGTTGGTGGGTTTTAATGATTACGGCTACACGACCACAACCGAAAAGAAAGAAAAGAAAGAATGAAAAAAAAGAAAAGACTGCAGGCAGATGCTGGATGCGTCAAGCTGAGGACAGGGCGCTATGGCGCTCATTAGGGGAGGCCTATGTCCAGCAGTGGACTAAGATAGGCCGATGATGATGATGATGACCACAACCGGGGCCATTGGCTTAACGTGTGGGAGTACGAGGGATCTCGAGGTATTTAAGCTCGGTCATCCATCTATTAAATTAGCATTCGCAAAAGTAGCTTAACTTGTAAGATCGTTACATGAAAACGTGCTGACATCTAATTCTGTCCTATCAAACTCTTTATCAGTTTCATACAATGAATGTGCTTTTTTCGTCTTTTTAAAATTATTTATAAACGGTAGAACGTATGCTCATTTCAAATCAAGTGTAATATTGAACACAGCTTCTGTTCTCTAAAAAGGTCTTCCACATGTAGTTCTACGGTGATGATGGAGGTAATCACACTGGAGACGCCTAAAACGCTTTATACATTTAGAAATACCCTTTTAGCAGTTACAAAAATATCTATAGCTGCGTTCAATGTCTTTCTACGATAAATAACAAGATAACATTCTCAATATTAATTGTAATTGAGTTTTCCTACTTCGAAAAACTTAAGTGCACAATTTGCATTCTGTCTACTTTGTGTAGGATCAACTATCGCAAAGCGTAATGATAAGCTGGAAGTTATACCGATGCGCTCTACTTGTCTCAACATCGATAATTTCTAAACTAAGCCCTGTTGCTCTTTTCAAATTCTTATTAAAATAGAAGTACCGATAGTCGCCTTACTAATGGATTAATGGTACCTAATAAAAATCTAATATTTAGAAGTTCATAATTCTAATCTTGATATCTTCTGTATGTTGAAACTTTGGTCCCGGTTGTAATTGTAAGTAGTTATTACCTACAGTGAACTTCTGCCAATTGCTTGCTATGTAAAGAACCATTTCTTTTTAAATCTTAGCTAGTCATAAGCTGTTATAGAGGTAATAAGAAAATATTTTAACAAATGCAACATCAAGGTAAAGTTTTTCACTAGAAAAAATCAACCAGCCTCTGGAAGCTCGAGTGGGAATAGAACCCACGACCTATGCATAAACGGTTCAATGATCTGATCGCTGAGCTACCGAGACCACAGAAGGCTCATTAAAACTTACTAGTAGTTTGTGATTTGAGCTGCAAGCCAGTGGTATTAAATCACTGTGAAGTTACTTACTTCCCTCACAGTCGAAGACTTTTGCAAGTATTTAACAATGGAATCGAAATTTTCTAAAGGTTTTTACAGAAGGGTAGGTAGTAAAAATTGAAACCACTCAAAGCATGTGTGTGTAATTGCGTAATATTCTTTATATCATTTGGAGTATTGCATATTCAACATTATTCTGTCTAATATTCACTGGTAACTACAATATCTGCCTGTCCTTATACCTATATAAATTAACAATAAATTATTATTTAAATAACTTATACAATACAACAATAAATAATGAAGTATATTTACAAAAGCGCGAGCCCTATATTAAAATCACTATTAACAATGTTAAAGTTTTAACTAAAAAAACAGTGAGAAAAAAATACAGACCGAAATAACACAAAAACAAAAAAAAATTGAAAAAAAAAACGAAAACTTCGGTGGATAAACCATCTGCATGACAGACTAGTATAGTCACGGTCGAGTCCCCCATGAAAATATTATCTAAGTTTGGATGGCAACTGCGATTGTGTCGACTTTATTTAACTACTTTTGTTGGTTAATAACCGCCTTTCTGTAAACCCATGACTGCTGCGAACAACGCAAAGAAGAATCCAGCCAATCCTGTCGCTCCCACCAGCAATATCAGTCCTCCAATCATTACCGGTACCAGTGCAAAATATTTCATCTTGTACGCCAGAAGTAGGGGCAAAACGTATTTCTTCAGTTTCGTCTTCTTTATTTTGGGCTTCAATGGTTTCTTGTGTTTGAATCCTTTTGTGCCATCATCGACTTCAGGCTCTATTTCGTCTAATCCTTCTTCCTCTTCCTCTTCTTCAGCATCATCACCTTCCTCACCGAAGAGGTCTGAAACAAAGAAAAAATCTATTTTTAGTTTACATGTTTTTTTAAAGGATGAGAGTAGCCGCATATCAAGCTCAGTGGCGTGCGCTTGGAGAGGTTTAAGTCCATCTATGGACTAATGGAGGCTAATGATGATGATGGTGGTGTTTTGTTGTCATTAATATTAGGGGAAGACGGGACCCATAATGAAATATTTATTAAATTTATAAAATACAGTCAAAAAATTAAACGCCCTATTAAAATTAAAATTGAAGGCTTTTATTGAATTAACAATTGTTAATTTTTACTTTTTATTTTCAAGTGCTAATTGCTGCACTAAAGCTAAAATAAATTGATTGCGGAAGACCCAGGTTCGATTCCTGGCTGGGTCGAGTGGGCGTTTATTTTTTTTTACTGTATTTTATAAATATTTAATTTAGCTTTAGTTCATCAATTAGCACTTGAAAATAAAAAGTAAACATTGTCAATTGTTAATTCAATAAAAGCCTTCACAGGCACTAGTTGACATCAAAACTATAAAAAAATACAATTAAAATAAAATTTAAATGAAACTAATTCATTGAATCTACCACCAGTTTGGTTTTTGGAAGAGTCTTCAATCCAAAATCTCAGGAGGCTTTGCACTGGTTGATTTCAGTTGGTACATTAAATCTCTTACTCCCCAATGGAAAAGCGCAGGGCTCTCATCACACTTGATAATTTATTGTAAGTAAACGATGTTGGGGCCAAAGATGGATGCGTACTTCAACCTTTAACTCTTTTACTGCCAGAACATAACGCAAGTGACATTGTTGTTGTTCACATGACATGACAGCGAACATGACACGGTGGAAGCCACCACCTACAGCTTCATGGAAGCCACCAAGACGTAGTTATTAGCAGTAGTACCATAAACAAAATGTAAATAAGTTATCTAGGTTAGTTATAGGTATCTACATCCACTGGTAATCAGACTAAATACAAATTAGACTTGAGGTTGGTGGCCTAATCACTTGCCCACAAAGGTGACTAAAGCAACAAGAGTACATTAATTGACGCACCGAGTGACGCCAATCAACGTTTTTAATTTTTCACAACATTCACAAAGCACCAAGACTATATTGCTCGTATACTAGCATGAATAATTCGACAAACAATCAAAAAAGTGTTTCAATCTAGTTATTGGAGACTTTTTTCGTGACAAATAAATAGGTGCTACGTAATCATTCACGTTGACTGACATTTCTAAGTAGCAAAAGCAATTTATGTTCTTTAAGTTATTGGCTTTGTTTTTGTATGAGTTTTTATTGTGTCGACAATGTATTTAGTCAGTGTTTTGAAGCTACAATTATCAGTTTAATCAATTTCAGCATTAATGCTCTCTTGTTAACACATTCATTAAGTGCATGACACTGAAATAACTGGATTAATTTAAGTTTCATATCTTAGATCAATGACCGGTAAGAGCCATTATTTGCTTTACAATGTATTACCATAATTAAACGTTTTGCACGCTTGTAGCTAAGTTGAGTTAGAAGCTAAATCATGGTTGCTTAAAATGTTGCTGAGTTAAGTTGTACACGTTTCAGTGAAGATGTATTATGATTGTGTCCAACCATGGAGATGAAAGTTAATGAAGATAATAAATACGGATTAAGTTCTCTCGACTCGACTCGATGTTGATATTGTAAATGTGTTTGGCAATGGTAGGTTCACAAAATTTGCAAAGGTCGGTTAAAATCAGGATAACCTAATTGGTAGCAACTGGCCCAGCTTGCCAGGAGTTGCTAGTTCGAATCCTGCTAGTGTGATTTAGCTTATGTCACTGACGAACGTACCTATGCACGCAAAAGAGGTTATGACAGACAGACAGATAGAAATGACAAAAATGTAATGGTTTATTTTTATACTACTATATATTTTTTTACTACGGAAGCTTAAAAATTAACTTAAACAGAAAAAAATATAAAGGTATCATAGGCATATCCTAAAAAGGTAAGGATCAGTATGCATAAAACAATTTTTGATGATAATTTAATGTTTTCGACAGAGTATATTTATTATAATCTATTTTATTTTACTGATAGTGCCATCTGCTATCTTTATGGCCGCTATTTCTATAATCCATTTAAAACCTATGCTATGTAGGTAGAAGTCTGTAGTATTCATCGTTATAAGTGATTTTATGTTCATTACCAGGTTTCCCCATTACATCAACATGTCATTATTTGTATTGAAACAGAAAGTCGACGATAAGATGATAATTAACAAACTAGGTGCTGTGTACGTCGGAGGAGGCGACAGCATGGGCTACTTCACCTGTCCTAGGGTACTGGTGGGGGCGGGGGACCACCATCCCCCCCACAATCCCCGCGTAAATTCCTCAAGGTGTAGAGGCGGTACCCCCCACCCTAAGGGTGAAGCGCCTTAGTGAAAGACGTGTCCAATGGGAGCAACCCTGCTATGCACGACTTTAAAGTTTATACTGACACCCCCTGTCAACCTGACGGTCACAAGGTAGGTGTCAGACAACCTTGCGCAAGTAAAACTCGCACAAATAACCATCAACGTCAGGTCATATCGCCAGATCAGGACGCGCCACGGCACGGCGGGTCGCGAGCGACTCCTCGGAGTTCTTGGGATCCCGCCCAAGTCCCCGGTAGTTGGGTGCCCTAGGTTTTTAGTGGGTTGGCCATAGCATCAGGCGAACCCCACATACTCCGTGTAGTTGGAGCCACGCGGGATGATGCGGGTGCAATTGTTATTAGGCTAAAAATGTGCTAATCACGAATTTTGTTCACTATTCGATCGCGTCAACGAAAACGACAATTAGTATGTGGTAAAAGCAGCGCCTTCAGCCTTACCATGAGATCTAAAGCAGTATTACTGCAATATTAGTGCAGTTATGATAACGAGGCGGGTGTATATACGCTGCAATACGCTTCTCTTTTTTTGGATAGCGTTTGCTGACTGCCTCAGGCGGCATTTTTAGCGTTACCGGACTTTACACGCTTCTCGTTTTCACAACCGCACGCAACCTGAAGAATAACACATGAGAAGATAAGGTCCTAGCCCACCACGTCGCAATACCGCCATCTTACGATCTTACATCACGCATATTCATCATATCATGCAAGTCCTTGTTTCCTATTAGGTTTTACAAGGAGTTCGGATTGAGTCTGGAGCAGAACAACCCGAAGGATGACCGGGTCGTGGGGGTGGTGAAATCTTGGGGGAGCCGGGGTGTCTGGTGGGTTTTCGGGCATCGGTGGCTCAGAATAACGATGGTGCAAAATCGTAAGAAGTGATGGGAATGGGGGGAGGCCTTTGCTCAATTATGAGACGATACAACCCCGCTATACACGACTTTAAAATTTAAACTGACACCCTTCACCAACCGTCAGGTTACACGAAAAGGTGTCAGACAACCTTGCGCAAGCAAACTGACTAGGGACCATCTATGTCAGGTCATAACACCAGATCAAGACGCGCCGGAGCGCATTCTTCATCCGAAACTCTAAAGAAATGATACAGGCTTACTGTAACTGTAACCGTATTTTTCGATTTCCTAGCGGTTCTTACCTATGGTTTATGTCCACTGCTAATGTAAGTGCACTCGCCGTGACAGGCAGTGACCCTATCTCTGCAGATACGATGTGTGTCATTAAAACGAAACTCTATACTGGTCTATTTGCGTTTATGCCTGTGGCAGAAAGATTATTGAAAATTTGTACATATTTGAAATGGAGATGGCGTACTATTGATATTGTTTAAGATTCACTTTTTTAAAAAAGCTTTTATTTAACTTGCAATGTACCTTTGTTTGTTTGTCCGGGTGGAATCTTGCAACTGAATTTTGAAGCAGATATCTTCAACCGATTGAGCTGAAATTTTGTATACATGTTCAGTTCGGATGACACTGCATGGATAATTGTATGACGTCATTCTAAATCCAAGATGGCGGCACACCCAAGATGGCGGACTGATTGAATGCATTCCTACAATATGGGTATCAAATGAAAGGGCTTGCTGATAATAACTCGAAAAATAAAGTGACGTCACTCTAAATCTAATATGGCGGACTAAGTTTTTAATGCTTGCCTACAATATTATTTATTTATTTATTTATTTATTTATTAAACATAATTAAACGGGTAAAAACCCAATTACATAATTATCTTAAACAAATATAATATAATATAATATATTATATATATAATATATTATATTAATCTTTATCTTTAATATGGGTATCAAATGAAAGGAATCAGATGAACAGACTGAGAAACGTGTCCAGCGAAAAACAGCGATCAACTAGTAAAACTTTTAAAGTATTTTTTTTTCTTTTTGGTGCATTTAAATAAAAGCTTGTTTTTTAAAAAGGTTTTTTACTTTTAATTTATTAAATAGCAAAGACAACTGGTCCAGCGTGAAAACAACGCAGCATAAGTCACACTTACTCTGCCGGTCTACAATGTGAAAAGTGAGCCTATATAGAGTTTGGCAGATACAACCTAATTGGTCTGAGCCTGACCCAGACGGTCAGGAGGTGCGGTCCCGCTCATCATCATCATCATCTCAGTTAAAAGACGTCTACTGCTGGACAAAGGCCTCCTCCAAGGTTCCTCTCTCATGGAGATATAATGTTTTTCTGAATTAAAATTTGTTCGTAATCAAATTCCACAAAAATTGTATAACATACAAAAATTTATGGCTTATCTATAAAATAATACATTTGATTTTATTTAAAATGAAACTTATACATTTCAGTTGTTTTAAAGTTAAGAAGCTTGTTACAAATTAACATTGTACATATTTTCCGAATTACTTACTCTTTTTTTCACATGGGAAGAGATACACTTTAAAGTAGTGTCTGTATAATATAGGGGTAAGCAAACACAATTTAGTAGAAGTGGACGCCGCCGCGCCGGTGTGTACGGCTTGAGGAACATTCAGTTTCTTCGTTGGTCCCGTATGCGTATCCAATAAATTACCGATACACGGAATGACGTAATAAATTCTATAATCACTATTATAATTAGTGGCACTGTCCGTTGTGCTAAAGTCACATAAAACGCTATATAACCGGTGCCCATTTACTGTACCGTGACAGGCGATCACGCTATTTACCAAAGCAGTATAATGTACATTTGCATTTACTGAACCACAAACGGAAATGATTGCAGCCAATGAAATTCAGGGTATCAGAGAGAGTGTAGATCGCAAGCCGTGCGATTGCATGTAGCGGTATATAATGATGGGGAATTGAAAACTGGAATGACATTTTCAATATTGGACGCGGAATCCTAGCGGATTTTATGATTTTTGAAAGTGTATATTTGTGGGTCGTTCACCCCAGAACGGGGGGTAGGATCGTCGTGATTTTTTGCGTAGATGTAGTTAAAGGGTTCCAGGATTAATATCCGGGAACCCCTCAACTACATCGGCAATTGCTTAGACAACTTTATTTAGAGATTAATGTTTGGAGGGCACGCGACTTTTAGGAAAGAATTTAATTTGGGTGAAACTAGTGATTGATATAACAAATTAACAGGACCTTTTATAAACACTATATTTTTATGACTTTGTCGGTCTTTTCAATGGAATAAATTACTTTTTAACTTGTTGTCAAAAAATAATTAATTAGATTGAACAATGTAACCATACAATAGTTCATTAGACATTAACCTGCAATGAAAGCGATTAGGACAGTATTTAATTACATATTATTGTACTATCCAAACTATTTAATGAGCAGTGTAGTTTCAGTTTTCTGTACTATCATAACAATATCTGAAAATAAAAGCGACGAGGTGATCACTCATAAACAGTTTTATTTTTTAAATAGCTTCGTTCAAGTAATTAATGCAATAAATAGATACACAGAGAAAAAGAAAACTAAGTACCAGTATTAATAAAAAGATAACAACAATTGCGTGTTAAGCCACTTACATAGAGTTAAAATATCAAAAAATATCTTATAATATCTATATATCATTCTAATATCTTATAAATTCATTACGTTTTATTTTAATCGGTAAGAGAGTAAATTTAATTAAAAACGATAAAAATTATGACATGACATTCTGATTTGCATTTACCAGGTCAATAAACCTGTTGACAATAAATGTTTGACAAGTAACTTTTTTATCAGTATTAAATTAAATTAAGTGGAAAGGTACTGTTTTTATAAACAATCGCGATTTTTTTGTTTAAAGTCTTTTTATACAATAATAACAAAAGCTACTAATAATACTCACACGAAATTGATCTCCTTGATGCGGTTTGCTCCGAAAAGTCTTTTGGCTTCTCTATCATCGGATCGGTGTCAACATCAAGAGATCTCTTCTGGAATTCCTGACTCCTGATCAAAGGTATCGCTTTTGGGCGAAACTGTTCCTCCGCGACTGGCTTCGGCTGGTCCGTGATGTTTTCATTACTTTTCTCTTTGGCAATTTGGATATAATTACCGGGGAAAAGTACCTCAGATTTGTACTTGTTACCATTATCCTGTGTGTAATAGACACTCCTCTCCACTTGGGACGGTTCGTCTCTTCTCAAAGGTATCGCTCTAGGTTTGAACCCGTATCGGTTTCGAAGGTAATCGTTGGGTGCTCTGGAGTCTCTAGAAGTCCTGGACGGGACGTAATCATCGCTGTAGCTAGAAGGTTGTATCACAATGGAGGTGCTCGTGACATTGAGTACCGCCGACCCATCACTGTTCGACGCACCAGACATGGACCATAGCTTCGTCAGCTTATTCTCGTACTCTGGATTTGAGTAAGCTAAAACAACAGTACATAACACCACTATCGCCTGCACCTGCAATTGCATTCCTGTCTTCATTTTCACTTAGCTAATTAAATCCTTCGTGTTATGATCACGTATTGCACAACAATCCACAAAGCACTTTCTTCTATTGTTTCATAAGTGTCATCCCGTCCACCATTTTGTTGCAAGCGATCGCGCAAAACTGAATCACTATCGTTGGCGGTCGTTATATTTATACACGTGTAAGTATAAAGTTGCGTTTTTCCCGACTATTCACGGTCGGATTGGCTCGTTGGCTTCCTCGGATGGGCCACGAATCCGATAGCAAGCGAAATATATGACAAATGTATAAAAAATGTATAGAATCGGCGCATGCTATTATTCGAAGTACGGGCGGCTTCTTCCGTTAATGATTTCCATGGCGATGCGTCCGATCGGCGCCGGCTAGTAGAACGACTTAAGCAAGTTTTTCAGTTTTTTGGGGACTAGGTATTACCAAAAAAGTATTTCTCATTTACCCTATTTCATACTGGACAAAGGAGAGGCTTAGGAGTTCGAAGGCGCAGTGGTTAACGCGCCCGGTCACCGAGTGCTGAAGTTAAGCAACTTTCGCAAAGGCCGGTCATTAGATGGGTGACCAAAAATTTATCATCTCGAGCTTCTCCGTGCTTCGGAAGGCACGTAAAGCCGTTGGTCCCGGCTGCACTAGCAGTCGTTTTACCACCAATCCGCGCTGGGCACGCGTGGTGGTTTATGGCCTGTTCTCCCTATCCATCCATAGGGAAGGCTCATGCCCCAGCAGTGGGGACATAAAAATGAGCTGATGATGATGATGATACTGGGCAAAGGAATATAAATTATTATTGATTTTAAAACATTGATTTGTTGTTTGAACTTAACCTTTATTTAAATTAGTTCTGGTTGACTAAAAAACGATCAACAACGCCCAACGGCTTAAACCGCTGGCCCTAGAACGCAGAAATTTTGCATGCAAGTCCTCTTTATGAAGTCGGCAAGAGATAAAACGGGAGTTTTTGCAAAACTTTCCCGATATACGGGTACGGGATACGGGTGTAATTATAATGTATAAAATGGCGGGCGGTCGCTTATAACCAATAAAATCTAAAAGTATTATTTGTTTTATTAGTATTTAAGCGACAGCTCTGTCGTAGCGTAAACGGTTTATTATTAGACTTATAATCATCATAAAAAGCAGTAAAAACATTGAGACCAATTAGTGCAAGAAACAAATTTCTATACTATGAGAGGCAGTTATAACTGTTATTTTAAATAAGGTTCGAAAAAAAATTACTTCTACTTTACTATATAAAAACCGTGAAAAAACTGTAAGAGACTACGCGCTGGTGGTCCAGATCCAGCCAAGTTCATCCACCAGCCACCAACCTGGTGCCGGTTCAAATTGCTCGCACGCCTGCCGGACACGTGGTGCCTACTGCCGCTTGCTGATTAAGGTATTTCCTCGTTTATTTCTTCATCGAAATGCTTACCCATTGCCCTCGTCGCAATCCCTCGCAGTTCAAAACCTCGCCTAGTATAACGCCAATAAAAATACAGTCCAGTATAAATTATACTCGTAGCATCGCCCTCGCCACCATTTTGTGGTGCTTTGATTAATCAATAACGAGAACTTTAGCAGCTAGCACCTGCGTGTCTTGCTGCTGCTGTTGGTTCCAGTTGTTGTCGTTATAATATTAAAATGGCATTAAAAATGTGTGGGAAAAGTCCTCATTCCTAAAACGACCAGAATATTTCATAAATACCTTACTTTTAGACTAATCATACCGCAAGATCATTCAACATTTTAAAATAATTTTTTGAGAAAACTCAGATTCTATGACTTACACCGTTCTTTCACTTCAGCTCCAATTGAGTTCGATAGGGGGCAATTTGTTGTGTCGTTACAACGTCGTCTGATGCTATGTTTCTGGCAAAAGGCATTAGCGTGACGCCCTAAGTTTTTGTATTGCCGAAAGTGAGAGCTCGCTGTCATCTATCTCGTGATGACAACCATGTGAGAAGTTAACGAGATTATTTTTCGGTTTGTGGTTCCTGTCTAACTTGCAAAAGACATGTAAATTATTTGACATTATAATTTTTTATAAGATGTAAAGGTAAGTGCTGCCTGGTATTATTTTTTCTAACCAGGAAGAGCTCGATGGCGCAGTAGTTGACGCGCCCGTCTGCGAGTGCTGTGGTTTAGCAACTTTCGCAAAAGGCCGGTCATCGGATGGGTGACCAAAAATGTTCCTCCTTGCTTTAGAAGGCACGGAAAGCCGTTGGTCCCGGCTGCATTAGCAGTCGTTAACAACCACCGAACCGCATTGGGCTCGCGTGGTGGTTTACGGCCCGTTTTCCCTATCCATCTATAGAGAAGGCTCGTGCCCCAGTAGTGGGGATATCAAATGAGCTGATGATGATGATGATTTTTTATAAAGTTTACAATAATTGTAAATGTATTGTAATATTGTATAATTTGCATTTTGCTCGACATGATAAATTTTGGTTAAGGAGAGGGTTTCCAAATAAACCGTGTTTTTAAATGAGTCTTATTCGAAATGTATAAGAATTTTAAATCCAATAAAAATATATGTTATTCATTTTCTACTACTACTGGAAGAGGTTTGCCTCAACACACCCCAGTAAGATAAAATAAGATATGATACCTACTTTTACCTACTCTTCGATAAAAAAAAATTTGGCAATCAATCTGAAATCCTTAAGAGCATAACATCACAATGCTATCTGAAGGCAATTAACATAATTCCACGAGTGTCTCCTCTGTGCGTGAAACAAGAATACTTGCTAATCACACCATCGTAATTACTCCGCGTGATAGTTTTAAATAAGACGTAGAAATTAAGCCCACGTAATGACGTCGCATGCCAATTAGAACAGTAATGGAAGGAGTTATGACTAGAGTTGCGTGATCATTTATCTTTAAGGCTTAACTATTTTTTGTTTGATTTGGTAATGTCACACAGTAGTCGTAGATATATAAGGGAAAACTTAAGATTAATCGTACATATGATAAAAAAATCTAATAAAATTTTTATCTTCTAACTTTAATAGCATTGTAAATGCAAAATTCAAAAAGAATAAAAATATCGTGCACATGTTTTTTTTCTACTTTTTATTTCAACTATGGGGAATATTATTATTAAATACTCAACTTATATACGGTCCCACAGCTAGGGAAGCAGTAGCCTCTATCATTGAAATAAAGTCATCGCTACAACATGGGTACTGGCTTAATTAATAATTAATGACCCCGCTTGCGAAATTAAAACTTACCTATAAATTACACTTTGACCGACAAGTGTGATTTACTAACTAGGTTGGTTCGTTAACCAAATCTTACTTGAGAATTGAACCTAGGATAGCGAGTTGAGCGATTTGCCACTAGGCTACCGGAACGTTATTTTTGTTTGTAACAAAATATATTACTTATATTTGTTTTCAATATTAGTTTGTAGAAATAAAAAAAAATATTGAAATAATATGTGCTTCTTTGCGTGTGCATTGTAGGATGACAAGGAAACAGGTACTTCCACATCATATAGGTAATTATAGTGCGTGTTTACTATGACTAATTAGGAAGTAGAACATACATGTTGAATGGACAGAACGGAATTTATATGTAACTCGGTATAGAATTGTCTGCTTTGAATTGTAATTTATACTAATATATAAAGCTGAAGAGTTTGTTTGTTTGTTTGTTTGTTTGTTTGTTTGTTTAAACGCGCTAATCTCAGGAACTACTGGTTCGAATTGAATAATTCTTTTTGTGTTGGATAGTCCATTTATCGAGGAAGGCTTTAGGCTATATAACATCACGCTGCGACCAATAGGAGCGAAGCATCAGTGAAAAATGTTGCAAAAACGGGAAAAGAGCCTAAAAAATTAAAAATGCTGCCGAAAGTCACTATTCCACGCGGACGAAGTCGCGAGCACAGCTAGTTTGTTTATATTGAGAAGCTCTTTGGCGAAGCGGCTAGCGTTAGGATCTTTTTCAATGAAGGGTTCAAGTCCATCCAAAATATTTATTAATTTATTGGGAAAGAAACAGCATTTTATAGTACAGAGGCAATAACCAAATCTTTTTTTCTCATTTGTCAAAAAAAATTGTATGTGTTTTTTCTCCCGTATTTATTTTTGAGCCATTCTTCTCAGTCTTAATTTGCTGATTAGCTCATACCACTTTTTCGGTCGGTAACAATGAGGCTTGAGGCCCGCCGTTGTCTGGAATGCCTCCCTTCTTCCAATCACAAGGTCCAACCGTTACCCGGTCCCCCGGTATACTATATATAAGTTGTGCCATGTAACAGAATAGAATAGAAAATAATACAAATAATAATAAATAATTCCACGGATGAGTAAGTATACTAACAATACAATACATTGGTGGAAATAAATATTATTTTCACTTTTTATTTAAAGGAGGGCAAAATCCCTACTTTCTTAAGTTCTCAATTTATTTTGAGTACTTAGATCGGGGTTTAAAGCATATACTTTTAAATCAATACATTATGTATACATATTAGGCTGCACAGTGATATTTTTAGTTTTGATCAAGCTCGTATATTTTTTTGACAAGCTGTTTTATCGTTAGAGTTACAGCAATTTCTGGCGCGAGATCTGACACTTGCGCCCCGTGACGTATTCGTGCATTGACAGGTAGTGTCGCCTGACGTTAAAGTGGTTATTTCATTTCATTTTTAGTTTTTTTTTCTCCCTTTCCATCTATAGGGAAGGGTCGTTCCCCAACAGTGGGGGCATAAAATGTGCTGATTATGATGATGATGATGATTTTGAGGAACAGGGGTAGGTACAAATTTAAAAATATATTTACCTTCGCTTTTTCTTAGAATGATTTTAATATTTTAGTATTATTAAATAATTATTACTTAGGTTAATATGTTGTAATATTTTTTAGCAACTACTGAGATTATTGCCAGCCTCATCTCGTTAGATGACTGTCTGTATTACGAACCTGTGGTGGAATCATGAAAACTTAAAAATGAAAATATTTTATTTTAAATAGTTATATTTTTACTAAATGTATATATAAATACGTGAAGCAAGAACTTTGTACCTCTTTTTACGAAAATTGCGTGGACGGAGGAGTATGAAACTTCGCACACTTATACTTTATATAGAAAAGGAGTACAGGTCAGAAAGGTGATCGAAGGTTTATTATCGTTACGAACCTATTATTTAAAATGTTTGTTTGAAATAGATGGCTTCTTTCGTTTTAATGATCTCCAACATATTGCGTGCCAAGTAGTTATATTACTTAGGAAGTCATAACAGATTTACGATTATCTTATGATAAACTGTATGATTGTAATTATTCTTGCTTCAATGCTTTTATTTGTATAATTAACACTATACTTGCGAAGTATTTGCATATTGTTAAGTTAATTACTTTCTTTCCTTCAACACGTTTTGGTGCAAAAGAGTCGTCGTCGTCGTCGTCGTCGTCATCATCATCATCATCATCTACATCACCAGCTCATTTTTGACCACACTGCTTGGGCTCGAGCCTTCCTTATGGATGGATAAGGAGAACGGGTCATAAACCATCACGCGGGCCCAATGCAGATCGTTAACGACTGTCTAAAGTAGACGGAACCAAGTGCTTTACGTGTATTCCAAAGGAAAGAGGAGCTCAAAATGATACCAGTGGTAGAGCCACGCTGCATTGCAGCACAAAATGGGCCGGCTCGCCCGGCGTAACACCACCCTCTCACAGAATATCGGCGTGAAACAACGGCACTCGTTGCTGTTGTGTTTCGTCCGGTGAGTGAAAGTACCGGAGGCCCATCTCTCACCCCTCCCCCCTCCCAATTCCTACTCCCTCCTCAAGATCCAACTCCTTTCCAAGGTTGGCAACGCATCTGCGATAACTTTGGTTTTGCGGGTGTCCATGGGCGGCGGTGATTACTTTCCATCAGGTGACCCGCCTGCTCGTTTGCCTCCTTTTAACATAAAAAAAAATACACTTTTGATCACCCATCCAATGACCGGCCTTTGCGAAGGTTGCTTAACTTCAGCAATCGCAAACCAGGCGCGGTAGCCAGAAGGCATTAAGCTTCTTACTTATATTGCTTACGTTTATCACATAGACTAGTGGGTCACCCGCAAAACTTCGCGTTTATTTAACAGATTTTTTAGGAATTTCGAAACCTATGACAGGTTTCTTTATTTTTCTGCACATCTACGGCTGGAGCTCTTCAAAATGAGACCATAACTGATTTTGTATGTGCAGCTATCGTCCCATGATCACTGGGACAAAAATCAGCTTACGCTATTAATGTATAAGACTACTGCTTTTTTTTAAATTACTTTTGGGTAAGCACTTGGCTCCCTGTGTGGTGCCGGGGATAAAGAATTGCACCACCCCATCTCTTCCTGTGGGTGTCGTAAAAGCCGACTAAGGGACCATTCCAGAGGATGGGCAGCAGCATCTCTCTGATGTTACCCTCAACCTACTGCGATCGCCAACCCGCCTGCCAAGCGTGGCGATTACGGCAAATACCCCTCATATCCTTGGGGGAGGCCTTTGTCCAGCAGTGGACGTCTTTGGCTGAGATGATGATGATGATGAAGCACTTGGCATCTCACCAGATGATAAGTATGTATGTATAAGACCGAAGACCAAAGGCGGAAACGCACTTTACCCGGAATCCTCAACTACTGAGTTACTGACTATCTTATCTCTAGCTGCCGGAACACAATAATGCTACTAACATTGATGTTTCGGCGACATACATAGATAAGATAAGGAGCTAGCCAGGCGGACAAATAAGCCATACCACCAACCAAACCGAGTACACAAAATGTACCCTTCTGGGAATCGAACCTGGTAGCTCTGGGTCTAAGACCTGTGGTATTAACCAGTAGTCCACAGAGGTGCTTTAACCTACGGCCTTATTTATTGCATGACACATTGGTGTACGTACATAATAAATAAATAAAAGATATTAAAATAAACAATGTAGCGCCCCGTAAGGGCATAGCAAATAGAGGAAGTATAGATAGGTTTGAACATACCTATGTTATGGTATGTATACCTAGGTATTAAGACAGGTAATTTAGCCACTAAACAATGTAATAATTAAAAATTATTGTATGAAAATGTTTAAATTTATAATACAGTTACATAAATATTTATAAAATTTTATAAAATACAGTTAATAAATTAAACGCCTACCCGACCCAGCCAGGAATCGAACCATCTATACTCAAACCTTTGAGTATAGATTTGAACTTATGTAACTGTAAATTTTACATTTTATTTTCAAGTGCAAATTGCTGCAGTGAATCTAAATTAAATATTTATAAAATTTTATAAAATACAGTGGAAAAATTAAACACCTACCCGACCCCGCCAGGCATGTTATGGTTTAGTTAAATATGGCGTTATAGTTAAAAGTGGCCGTAACGTCTTATTTAACTAAACCATAACATGTGAGGTGTTCATTAGGTGACGTAAAAATGCTAAATTACTTCATTCAAATAGTTTGTTGAGCATAATTTGATTTTCTGTCTCTAATTACTAGATATGTTTTTTTTTTCATTCGTGGCGCTAGTGTGCGGCGTAAACGCTCTTAAGGAAACATACAGCTTTATAGCACACATATAAACATTTAAAAAATATTATACAGTAGCATTTAAAGTTTCCACTGCTAATTTGTACAAAAATAACGGTTTGTTGAACAACGGTGCGAAAGAAAAAGAAAAAAACCAAATATATCGATACAAAAATACAAAAGTAACCATCAAAATCAGGTAGAAAATATACGTCATATTAAATTAAAGTTAGGTTTCTCTTAACAGTCTACGAAAACGAGAAATGTTTTCGTAAAATACGTCGATGTGATTAAAAGTACTATTGAATTCTACGGACTCTTATAATATAATTATTACGCCTATAGTTTGACTTACAAATTGCTACAAAAAAAGTTTTCTTTTTCAAGGTTTCAACATTGCGAAATAGTTTAATTCACAGCAGTCCAATGCTATTTCCCTTTACCTTTACATTTATTAATTTAACAAACAGCATGTATGAATGAGAAACTATAAAAGTCGAAAGTAAATAGTACTACGCAACAATTTCTCATCGCTAGTTGCTTTCAAGCATTGCATTGTGAAGATCGCACATTGTGTTCAAGTTCGAGAATGGCTGCATAGATGGCGTTGTAAACTATCATTGTTTTTATATAAGTCTGTCAGAGTAATCAATCAACATACAATAACGAACATCGTCATCAATTTTTTTTATGTTTCTGATGAATGGAAACACCACAGAGAGAATTGAAATGAAATCAAATGATTATTTATTCACGCCAAACAAAGTACATTTTTGGTGGTAATTTTAAAACGGGTCATAAACCACCACGCGGGCTCGGTGCGAATTGTTAACAAATTCTAATGATTGAATGTCAAATAAAACTCGCACTAGGCAACCCAGTTTATGAAGGAAGGACAACCAGTTTGATGCTGAAGTTGAATTGTAGTTTGTGTGGATCATGATATCAAGAAAAAAAAATTTAACCGCCTCTGTGGTCTAGCCATATCAAGTAGCGGTTACGACATAAGTCGACGCTCTTTGTGTCGTAACGGAACTTTTTTGTAACATTGTTCCGTAGCATTTCGTTTCGACGCCGTTTCGAAAAGTGGGGAATAATCGTAACAGTAACTTTCAGTCACACGCGCCGTCGCCGCCGCCGTGTCGACACATCGCGACTTATTTGTGCTCTCTTCTACAGCGCGTTCATTCATTCATTTCGTTCCGTTCATTCTACTTGTCATTTTTATTCGTAATTTATTCGTTTCGTTTTGTGGATTGTCTTTCGCCGGCAGCCATCAGAAAAAAATGTAAGTAGTATTTGATTTAGATATTTGCTATTCAGCCTACAGAACAAAACAAATGAAAGCACCTGGGCCGATGACGTAATTCGCAAAATGGCGAATACCTAACGTCAATGTTCATGTGATTACCGAAATAGTTTATTGGTTATAGATGATCAAACAATTTATCCTAGTTTGCTTATAGCTAAACTTCTTCATACAACAGTAGACTCTAAGTTGACGATGTAGAGTCGATTGAATTCGATCGCTCAATTGTCAAAATTTGACACTGTAATCTAAAATGGAAAACGCATAGAGAATAAAGTTGTTGGGTATTTAGAGTGTAAGTAAGTAAGTGCAAATTTACTCTAGTTTGTTTATGGCTAAACTTCTTCATACAAAAGTAGGCTCCATATAGACGATATTTAAATTCTAATGTCGAGTGGCGAGCGCGATCATATTGATCGCTTGGGGTTTGACGGAATTTCGCCGCAATCACCTACGATCGCTTGGAAGGAACAATGTGGAAGGTTTTATTCATGCAGTTTATATAAATATAACAAGAATGTACACTATAAAACTGATACGTTATGTAAATAAGTAAAATTAAGTGAAAAATATTGATCTATTTTGGAAATAAAACTCAACACAATGTTCTGTAACTGTGTTTACAAGTGTCGACATGTATCAAGATTCGATATACTGTAACTGTTTTTACAAAATGGAGTTTTTTTATTTTTATGTTTGCAGTGGTTCTCAACATGCCCTACAGATTGGTTCTAACAAAAAATGGTCCCAACGATGAAGTATCTGCGGTGCCGGAAAGGTGGGTGGTAGAAACATACCTATACTGGCCTCGTTCACTAAAAAAAAGTGATATTGAATGTCTCAGGAAAAATGAAAACAGCATACCTGACAAGTCGTGGAAAAAAATTCGATGTAGATTGAAATTAAGTGATATTTGTTCATTCGAAGAAGCACTCCGTTTAGAGGACTTATATTCTAAATTTCAACATACAGAAGATGAGGAAAAGTAAGTTTTGATATAGTTTTCTTTATTTACTATAAAGCTAAGAAATTTTAATTTTAACATTTGATGTTATGTAGGTACAAACGCCAAAACAAAAAACAACAACATTTTAATGCACTGTCAAAACAGTTACTCGATGTTAATTCTGAATTTGATATGAATGAAAATGAGAGAAGCTTAGAAGAAGTCAATATAATACCTGACAAAATTATAACAAAAAATCTGGCTGATCCAGACGAAATCAACGTACAGGTAATATCGTTAATGTTTCTTATTGTTTTTCTCTCTTTTTTATTGTGTGTATTAGTGAATAATTGAGATTGTCTATCTATATATATATATCAGGTATTAAGCAGCGACAACCAAGATAATATACCAGTAACTGTGAACGACGTTCAGGGTACCAGTACCTGTAATGATGAAATATTAACTATAACAACAAATGAGCTCTTAAAAATTGTCCAAGAGAATAATGCACTTCGAACTGAAAATAAAACGCTGAAAGAGGAACTTCTTCACTCAATTGAATGTAAGTATTAGACGTTTTTATGTTTTAAGACAAGAGACTGTTATATCACTCAAGTGTCCATCTGTCACATTTACATGCTCTCCAGTATTATGTATTTTTATTTCTTTCTTTTCTGAGAACTTACTGTTGTTGTGCCACACTTTTTTATTACTTTTGTTCCAGTTCAAAAAGAAACGAAGACAAATTTTGCTATTATGCAGACGCAATTAGATAAAATCATTGAAATACTTCAAATTAAAAATCAAGCAAGCAGTTCAATTAATGCAAACGATGGTCTCTGTACTAGCGAAGACAGCATTGATAAAAAATTTATAGGCAATGTTAAGTTCCCCATCGAGACCAAAGTACAATTAGATGAACTAGAATATAAACTCATAGAAAAGGATGTCATGACTTATTTGGTTCGTTATTTTTCTCGTTATTTCTGTGAAATATTTACATATTATGATGAAATATTATGATGCTTTTGTTATTTTTTTACTGTAGGTAAAAAAGTTTTCTAAAACTTTTGGTACCAGTGGAATGGCAAAGATTTCCAAGATTGGATTACATATAATGAAATGTTTTATTAAAGATGAACTCCTTAATCAGTTCACGTGGAAGGGCATAAAGGGGAGCACAAAAATGGCCTTTGTTCAATATGTGAAAATAAGAGAGCTATTTTATAAGGTAGCACATCTTGCTGACAAGTCATGTTCCTTCAGTGATTCCGATTCAATTATACAACACAGTGCCATTAAACACAGTGGCCAGCGTATGAAAAGACATACTTTGTGAGTATAGTTCCAACAATCATTACTAAATGTGCAAGTGTGTTTGTTTATTTGTTTGTCCTTCCTTCATGTCAAAACGGAGCGATGGATTGACGTCATCGTCGTCGTGATAATTTTTGGCATAGTGATAGATAATAAAAAGGCCGCAGAGTGACATAGGCTACTTTTTATTCCGGAAAAAAATACTTTTCCCAAGGGATCGACAAAACCGAAGTTAACGCAAGCGGAGCCGCAAGAAAAAGCTAGTTATTCAATAAAAGTATGTACAATTAGTGCACCATTACGTCATATTATGGTTCTCCATTTAAATTTCAGGTCTTCCAAAAGCAAAATAAATGTGAAGAAAACAAAAAAAGAAATAAATATAATTGAAAAAGATATCAGTCAGATAGATGAAGCAAATCTGATTATCGTGGATTAGAATATAATAAAGAAAACTTAGATGACGACTGTAGAGATGTAAATGAAGAGAACATAGATAAAGTAAACACTAAGAAACTGCAAGTGATTGATGATAATGATCGTGGTTTAAAAAATAATAAAGAAAACATAGATGACGATTGCAGAGATGTAAATGATGACAACATAGATGGTAGTTGAAACACTGAGAAACTGCAAGTTATTCATGATGATTATCGTGGTGTAAAAAATCTTAAAGAAAGCATAGATAACAACTGCAGAGATGTAAATGATGAAAACATAAATATTTCAATTACTGAGAAACTGCAAGGAATGAGTATAAAAAAAGAACCAGGTATAAAAATTACAAAAATTTTCAAAATTCAAAATTCAAAATCATTTATTCAGTTTAGGCTACAAGTAGCTCTTGTGAATGTCATTATGCCATCGGTTCGTAAATCTACTCTGGGCGGGAGATCTTGTACTGAGAAGAACCGGCAAGAAACTCAGCAAGTGTCCAGCTCTTTTCTCCCTTACAGCGTCAAAAATATTGGAAAATGCCCTATCATAGCAGAACACTTTCCATTACAAATAAACACAAAAAATATATATAAGACAATTACAACATGTAAAAAAACAAAATAAAAAATGTAAGTTAACAAATTTACATCAGATAATTATGTAAAGGTTTCAATTTCCACAATGTCATACAGCACCACTACAGTACTCTAGTAAAAGTCAAAAATTGTTTAGGTAAAACAAAGTCAAACTATAATTAATAATACTAAAAATAAGATAAGTATGCAAGAGCAGACCAGCCTCCACAGGCGGCACCCGTTCACGAGCATGACATATGAATCAGCCATCGCTTCGCTCAACCATATTTTAGGGAACGTAACGACCCGACGCATACAATATAACTAACTTACTTTCTATCTAAATTTTATACTAACATAAAATGCGATCTATATCCAGCCCGCATCTTCCTACTGCTGCTAGGCATCTGTAGTGATTAATTTCTCTTTAGGCATTCTGTGCCATTTAATGTATTTTATATTATTTGTGTAAACTTATTATTTTATTTTTATTTTTTTATTATTTTATTTATTTTTTTTTTCCATTTTTTTTTTTTTTTTTTTGTCCTAAACAATGTTTAAGATGACATTTAAATACGTACTTTTTATTAATTTAGAGACGATTTCATAAATACACAAAATCAACCTTCTTGTTTGAAAATTACAATTCTTTCTGATGTCAAAATACGCAACAAAGCATCTTTGCTTTGTTGCGTATTTTATGGTGGAATAGAAGTGCAATTATTGTAAACAAATGTAGGTATTTTTGTTAAAATTCGATAAAACTCTTCAATAAAGAACAATTCAACTTAACCCCTTCTATTGTACCTTGTGCTACTTGAGATAATGGTAAGTCACCTTTTCTTAGGTAATAGTTTTTTTATCTTGAAAAGCACACTTTCAAATGGATATGCACTCAGAGAGGGTAAACATCCAAATCTGGTAATATCGTTTAATAAGTGACATAAGTTATGAATGTTACCGCCAACCGAATCTTGGCAATATATTTCTGCGAAATTTTCAACGTAGTCTTCAAAAGGCTGTTGAGCAATATGACTAGTATGATTTATAGGCATCACTAGAGCACAATGTAGTGGCACAAAATAAAGCTAAGAAATACTGATAAACCTCAAATGACAAATTAATGGTCTTTTAAAATTACGGGGCCATAGTATAAAAGAAAATTTTTGAATTCAGTGCCTTTCCAAAAATGATGGCTATCTAAATCTCTCAATCTGCCTTGATGGATTTCTTTCGGTGTAAATGATTTAATTTCTACAATTTCTTCTCGAAAATTCTTTTTTATCCTTTGCTGACTATTTTGTGTTGAAATTGAAGTTGCCACTAGTCCACCCTACTAAGCAACGTTTCATAACGCCCAAATGTAATAGATAAAATAATATATTTAGACATCATCACATACATTGTTCTAATCCCAAGGTAAGTAGCTAAAGCACTCGTTTCATGGAAATCAGAAACAACGACGGTACTACAACCACCCAGACCCGACACAATATCGAAAAGTTCGTTTTCGACATTGACCCGACCGGGACATATAGATATAGATGAAGAGCAGCGGTGATCGGAAAATCTTTAACTAAATCTATAGGTAAATCTTCAATTACTGTCTTTTCTTTATGATGATCTGGATCTATTCTATTACGAAAAGAAGAGTCAGTACGTAAGGGCAGGTCGGTTCGAGTAAAACTCATATGACGATATTTTTTATCATATTCCCCTATTATCGTACACTTCATGCATCCGTGATAACTATTAAAACCCATAGTTCCTGAAAAAATAATACCTTTACATATATATATATATATATTATTTGGTTTATTATTATTATTTCTAGGGATAAAATATGCAACTGGTAGGTATATTATGCATTTTATGAGCCACGCTAAGTAAAAAAAAACCGGGCAAGTGCGAGTCGGACTCGCCACCGAGGGTTCCGTTTGCACAGCTACGTCGTCAATCAATAACCAGTATCTTTTTCAGGGAGATTACAGAATGATGATGATTGATGATGACGATGTAGCTGTACAAACGGAACCCTTGGTGCGCGAGTCCGACTCGTACTTGGCCGGTTTGTTTGTATTTGTTGTTGTAGCGGCATTTATAGCGGTTTCCTAAGTATAGCCCGCTGACAGACAGAGAGACAGATTTGTATCTGACGGGGAAAGTGAAATATGTGTAGATAAAAAATAAGTATTTAGGTATCCTTTAACAAAACACCGTGCAGAGGTATCGCATATGAAACAGCGAATTTTAATATTGATGACTTTTCTGACAAATCTTCCATCTTTTAGCAAAATCAAAAGCTTTTCTACAAATGGCTGTAAAAAGTCATTAACAGGTGGTTTTGTACTGCCATAATATATTGCAACAACTAACGGTGAAACATCTTTTTCATTTATTTTACACACAATAGGCCAAAATTGGTTTTTAGAAGTTTTGGCTATAGGCAAACCATCAATGTTGAACATCAAACATAAATTTGTAGGTAGCTGCGTTAAACTTTTAGAATAAACTTCAGATATACAATTACGTATACCTGTTTAATATTATGTGAGCAAAATGTCTTGTTTATATGAGGATTATATTTTCACTGAAACACACTGGTTCTGTAATTACTTTTATTACTATAAACTGCACTTTCACATTAAAAATACAGAGAGCTCGGCAAACACGTATGTATTGTACGAAGGCTGAACGAACAGAGGGAGAATGATAAATTTAATAGAACGAATGCACTGAGTGAATATTAAACATTCTCACCCCTTTCAAGACTTATTATCTAAGTTTACACAAATATAGTTGTTGACATTAAGTGTCCTTATTTTATTAAAATAGCATGTAGAACCTATATCACAACACTAATGGTATTTAATATAATATTGATTGGTACTATAAAGAATCTACAACGTTAAGTTCCAAAAGTAGCAGCGGTCAGTATATCTAAAACTAGCAATTTAAATTTAAACATTAACAGTAAGTATTTAAAGTTATCGCATATGTTGTTTATAGCATTACAGTAGTTAAAAGGTAGGTAACACTTATAAAACTATTCTATTATTATAATAAAAACTCAAAACTAACATTTATTTGTTGGATAGTAAACATAAAGTTAGGTAAAAAAAGGTAGGTACACGATTGTGACTTACATACAAATTTTATATGAAAACAGTATTCTTAAGTATAGTTACATAAGGTTATTTATAAGTAGTTTGCTCATATGGCAAAATAGTTACAGTGCAAATTATTGCTCTTCAGTCTTACTTGGTAAAAATACTAACTTTTGAATAGGTCTAGAAAAATCACCTTTTGATGTACGAACAACTACTGATCGGATAAGGCCATCAGTTTTATTAATATTTGTAGAAATTACTCTGCCCAAGGGCCAAAAAGTAGGAGGGGTGGCTTCATCTTTAATTATGACTAAGTCTCCACTCTTTAGGTTTTTATGAACATTTAACCATTTATTTCTAGTTTGCAATTCTGACAAGTAACTAAAATAAAATTGTTTCCAAAATCTTTGTTTAATTTGAATGATTCTTTTATAAACTTTTAATCTAGACTCATTAATATCAAGTTGATTAGGTTCAGGTAGGTCGGTTAGAGCTGTCCCTATAATAAAATGTGCAGGAGTTAAGCAAGTTAGGTCATTAGGTACATCTGTTATCGGATGTAAGGGCCTGGAATTCAGTATCCCTTCAACTTGCACTAAAACTGTGTATAATAATTCGTATGTTAGTTTAGTACTAAATAGGTATCTCTTAAGTAATGATTTAACAGATTTTATACCTGCCTCGTATATACCGCCCATATGGCTTGCTAAAGGTATAGTAAATTTAAACTCAATGTAATTGGAGGCACAAAAATCAATCATTTCACTGTAACATTTCTGATTTTGAAACATCTTATATAGCTCATGGAGCTCAGATTTAGAACCTCTAAAATTAGTAGCATTATCTGAATATATACAAGTAGGTATACCTCGTCTGGATACAAATCTTTTTAGAGAGCATATAAACGCCTGAGTTGATAAGTCAGTAACCAACTCCAGGTGTATTGCACGACTAGCTAAACACACAAATAGGCATATGTAGCCTTTGGAATATCTACAGTTTCTAGTCATGGAACTTCTTATGGCTATAGCGCCACTGAAATCAATCCCAACATGAGTGAATGCTCGAGTCAGTGTGACCCTGGGTGCTGGCAAGTTTGACATTTGCTGTCCACAGACCGTTCCTCGATACCTGATGCATCTACTACATGAGTGAATACATTTCTTAACCTCACGTCTACCGCTTATAGGCCAATAAGTGAGTCTTATGTTGTATAATGTGTTTTGTACCCCTGAATGAAGTAGCTTAAGGTGGTAGTGACGTATTATAATTGTGGTTATATGGTCTTTGTCTGGGAGTATGATAGGATGTGCTTGATTGTGCGGTATGTCTGAATGCTGAATGCGACCCCCTACTCGTAAGATATTATCCCTATCTAAGAAAGGGTTTAATTTTCTAAGATTGCTAGAAGTGAAGGTATGTAACTTTTGCGTATTTGTTACAGATTGAGTGTAATTGTTTGATTGAATGTTTTTCATTTCTTGAACTTCTTTGCTATATGTATGAAGTTGTGTAGTTTGTATAATAAAATCATGGGAACGTTTGAGCTCTGCCACAGATAGTTCTATTTTTTAAATTATATAAAAATCTGAAAAAGTATGCCATTGATCTAACTAAGTTTGAAAAGTTAGAATGCTTGCAATAATATTCATAGAAAAATGAATAATTAATATCTACTAATGAGCAAATATTTACCACTTTAGTATCTGCTTTTTCATCAGTAGTATTCTGAGTTAATTCAGTATTTTGTGGCATAGTAACTGGCCATAGTGTTGGGTCTTGTTTAAGCCACATGGGACCTTGCCACCATAAGGAGCAAGATGGTAGAGCATTAGGCATAACTCCACGCGTGATCAAGTCAGCTGGGTTTTGTTTCGTATTCACATAATGCCAATCCTCACTGGTGGTAATGTCAATAATGACCATTAACCTATGTACCACATAAGTGTCATGTTTTAGTTTGTATGGCGATTTAATCCAACTTAAAACTATAGAAGAGTCAGTAAAAAGGTATACTTGCTGAATGTTAATTTTACCTTTAGTAGTAGCTTTAAACCTGTCTACTAATTTAGCTAATAGTAGTGCTCCACACAGTTCTAGTCTAGGGATAGACTGTTGTTTTTTGATAGGTGCAACTTTAGATTTGGCACTCACTAGTGTGCAAGTAGGTTCCTTATTAGGATAAGTGGCTCTTAAATATAAGCATGAACCGTATGCCTTGTGAGAGGCGTCACTAAAACCTAACAGCATAATAAATGTAGGTATGTCAGAGAAATAATACCTAGAGATGTGTATTGATTCCATAGTATGAAGCTGCATAATAAATTTTTGCCAATTTTCTAGCAAATCATTGGGAATTAAAGAATCCCATTCTATGTTCTGTTTCCAGATGTCCTGCATAAGTATCTTTGCTAATATAGTGGTGGGAGCTAAAATACCCATAGGGTCAAATATTTGTGCAATTTGGGACAAAATATTTCTTTTAGTACAAAGAGTGTTTTCTTTGAAACTTGGCATACAGATGTTAAGTGTATCTTGTGCAGGTAGCCACTGTAAACCTAAAGTTTTGACAGATTCATGTAACATAAAGCTGTAGGCATTATTGTCATGTAGCAAAGTAAGATTCTGTGCAGACGTGTCTAAACTTAATATGCGAGTGTAGATATCAGGGTGATTAGTTGCCCACTTGTGGAGCTGAAATCCTGCCTTACCTAGTACTTCAGTCAGTTCTGAACATAACTGCATACATTGATGAATAGACTGAGCCCCACAGAGATAGTCGTCCATATAAGAACTTGACTTTATGCAATCAGCCGCTTCTGGGTGTGTATCAAGGTATCTGTCTGCTAGATCATGCATAGTGCGGCAAGCAAGGTAGGGTGCACTTTTAGTATCATAGGTGACTGTATCTAATTCTAAACATTTTAATGGTTCAGACTTAGAATCACGCCATAAAACTCTTTGCAACGGAGTATGTCGTGGATTAACCCAGATATTGCGGTACATTTTAATAATGTCACATGAAAAAGCATCTTTGTAAAGTCTGAATCTTAGTATGATATCAAAAATGTCATTGTAAATGTTAGGACCTTCGTACAAAATGTCATTAAGTGATAAACCACTGGAGGTCTTTGCACATGCATTGAACACAGGGCGTACCTTTGTTGAGACACTATCTGGTCTAATTATAGGTAAATGAGGCACATAATAGGTATGTGGGTCTGTAGGAGAGAAATCATGTATGTAATGAGCATGGCCAAGCTCAATAAACTCATTGATGAATGACCTATATTCAGTGTAAAGCTTAGTATCTTTTGAGAGTCTCGTTTCTAACCTAATTAGGCAATGATAAGCAGTATTAAACGAATTACCTAGTTCCCCTATTTTCTCTAGCTGTAAAGGTAAGTCCACAATATATCTACCAGTGTCATCCTGTGTGGTAGTAGAAGAGTACAAATCTTCACAGTATTTATCATTAGGTGATAGTAACTTTCCTGTAGGTTGAGGAAGTTCCTCCTGGTTCCAGAATGACTGAAGTATATTATCTGTGGAAGTGGATGCCAAATGCATGCTAACATGTGTATTGTTACTTGTTGGAAGCTCACAGTAGTCAGGGATAAAAGAACCAGATACAACCCATCCAAATTTAGTTTCAATCAAGAAAGGTAAGCATGAACCAAGCTTAATGCGACCTGCCTGTAGAATTGTGTAGAATAGCTCAGCCCCAATTAGTAGATCAATTGAGCTAGGAATGAAAAAGGTAGGGTCAGCAAGTGTGTGAGCTTGTTTGACTGGTATGTGCCATGTGTGTGTAGGTATATAGTTATGTGGTAGCGGCACTGCTATATTGTCCATAACGATGAACGTGAGGTCAGCTTTGTAGTCACTGTAGCGAGAAGAAATACTAGTATGCATACTCACTTGAGTTTGTTTTTGACTATTACCAATGCCCGTTATAGTACAAGTTTCATTCTTAAGATCATGCTGCAGCAAAGAAGCCAGTCTGTGGGTAACAATGTTCACCTCACTGCCTGCATCCAAGAGAGCTCGAGCATTCACCCATTTCCCAGATGCATCTTGTATTTGGATGATAGCTGTGGAAAGTAATGTTTGTTGTTTGTTAGCATTAGACATTAGTACAGTGGAAGAAGCGCTTTGAGTTGCATGTGTCTGTACGCAATGCACATGCGGTTGCATTTGTGTATTAGGTGCATGTAGTTGCATTTGAGAGTTGTTAAAGTTATTGTTAATAACATCTGTAGTAGAGTTGGAAGTAGTTACCGATGATGTTGAATCAATGTCAGTTTGCATCTGAGGTTGGTCTGTAAAAACACAAGAAACCTGCTGTTGTTTTTGCTCCATATGTATACTTGTGTGATGTCTACCACGGCATGTTAAACATCTGTATTTTGAGCATTTATGATTTGCCTGAAATGGATTTAAACAGTTGAAACAAAAAGATTTAGCTTTAACCAATTTCAACCTATCCGGGATAGACAGCATGAGGTAGTTAGGACATTTATGTAATGCATGTGCATTTTGACACAATAAGCAAGAAGTATTGACATCAACAGCTGAGACATGGGAAGATTTGAAATTACAAGGCTTATCAGCTTGGAGCTTATCAGTGTTCAGCATTTCGAATGCCGTTCTACGAGCACCAAGAAAATCTAACAATTCACTTATGGTGGCGATAGTGTTCTCTTTTCTATTAAGCTCCCATGCAGCACGCAACGAATTGTCTAATTTTTGAGATATAATGAACACCAACAAAGTATCCCAACTGTCGACTGGCAACTTAATAGCTTTAAGTGAGTCCAAACTTTGTTGCAATGTGACTAAAAAGTCTTTCAGATTGTATCTAGTGATAGTAGTGAAATTAAAGATTGCTTTTAGATGAAAGTTTACAATTATTGTCTTATTTTCATACCTTTTAGTTAGTATCTCCAACGCTTTTACATAGTTTTCCTCCGTGATTAGCAAAGAAGAAATGAGTCCAGCTGCTTCTCCTGTGAGAGCCGACTTTAGGTACTGCAGTTTGTTGACCACTGGTAAGTCGGTGCCATCTACCGAAGCCATAAAAATATTCTTGAAAGCAGGCCATTGTCGAATGTCCCCGTCGAACCTAGGAAGCTCGACCTGAGGCAACTTAACGCGTGGCTTTCTGTAAGTGCAATCGTGGTTGTTCATGGTGGAGCAAAATGGTTCGCGATCTGACGACATTCTAATAGTTGATCCATTTAGTAGTGCATCCATCCGCGCCTTAGTTGCGAAAAACTTGTCCTCAAAATGACTCCGCTCTTGATCATGGTTAGCTGAGAGCACAGGATCATCTCCGTCGTGGGATTCGATAGCCGTTTGAATCTCGTCAAACTTGTTGAAAATTCTGTCAATCTCAACTTGCCGCGCCTTTACTTCGTGCAGGGTGTTGTTTTCACTATTGAAGTTATGTATGAAATTACAGATGCGAGTTAATTTTCCTTTTATCGTGCTACTCTGCGTTTTCAATGCGTCCACAGATTGCTCCGCATCTTCCGCCATTTTGTTGGTTGCCGTACCTATGTAGCGAGCGTGTTAACTTCGTAACGTAATTCTAGCGTATTCACTGAGTTGTATGTATCTTCGATTCTCCGTAATTTCCACTGTCGCCGTTTACAGTAAAGTAGTATTTTAACATTAGTGTGTTCACTTAGATTTTTAGAAAAACGTATGCGGTGATCCGCTCTGTCGAAACGAAAAAAATAAAGCCGAGAATGAATGAATGACTCTTGAGTTTCGAGTTGACGATTGGTTGGCGTGAACACCGTCGATAAAACAGATTGGTTTGTGATTGACTGAACGGCGTGTGCGCCCGTTGGATTGGTAGGTAGCAGACTTGGCGTCGATAAAACAGTACCGCGCTTGACAGTTTGGCGTGTTCGCCACGTAGCGGTGAATATTGATTGATGTTTGTTTAATGCCGGCTCCAAATAGATTGCTCAAAGCACAGTTTTATCCGGCTCGAAGGACCAAATTATGTTTAATATTATGTGAGCAAAATGTCTTGTTTATATGAGGATTATATTTTCACTGAAACACACTGGTTCTGTAATTACTTTTATTACTATAAACTGCACTTTCACATTAAAAATACAGAGAGCTCGGCAAACACGTATGTATTGTACGAAGGCTGAACGAACAGAGGGAGAATGATAAATTTAATAGAACGAATGCACTGAGTGAATATTAAACAATACCATTGTACCAATATTTTCCACTTTCCATGGCGACAATATTGGCAAAATATCCATATTGGGCATATCTCTTATTATTCCTAGTAATCCATTCATAGCGTTTTGGCGTATTTGATGCTGTAGTGCCCAATGTTGAAAGTAAGATTTAAAAGACAATTATATGTCATCATCTAGATCAGAATTTAATGATTCATTATTATCGTCGTAGCTTGATAACATTTGACTAAGTGAATCTACGTCGTTTTCTACAATAACAGAATGTCTGAACGTTTCAGATAGTTCTGCGATATTGACTTCATTGGTCATAAAATCAGATGCAGTAAATTTAAAATCAAAATTTCTAGTTTCTGGATTTAAAATCAAAATTTCCAGTTTCTTGACGTGAAGTAGAAGTATTCATATTTTCCGAATTCGTTTTTTGACTTACATCACTTGAGGTGGAGGGCAGTCGAAGCGTATTTTCTGAATAAGGTTCTAAAATATTATGATCAGTGATGTTAATGACGGTAGTTGTTGACATTGAATGGGCGCATTTGGCTTTCAAAGTAAAAAGTAAATAGTGTTGAATAATTCGGCGGGCTGGTTAGAACCACGATAGCTCAATTGGGAGAGCACCTGACCCGGTATGTCAGAAGGGTGTGGGTTCAAATCCTGCTCGTGGAAATTTTTTCAGCATTTGTGTTTTTGTAATTTGTTCGCAACAAAATTTGCGTTAAAAATTATATAAACATTTTAAGGTTCTTGACTTACATCACTCGAGGTGGAGGGCAGTCTAGGCAAAATGTCTACAAGAGATTTAAAAAAATAGCTGTCATGTCTTTACCAACATTATAACTGTATAACAAGAAAAATCCTCACCTGTCTGTCTATTTTCTGAACTCGCTTTGGTTGCTTATGGCTCATTGGTATGAAAGAACAATAATTTTCTTAAACCAGCAGCACTGATTCCAATATATTGAGTAAAGTGATTGAGAACCACTACTGCTTGTTCTGTTTGGTCAAATTCAACACTTTACTGTCGTGACCGTTATTGTGTTACAGCAAAATTTATTGTAACTCAGTATCGACAATGTGTCAACAATTTAATTTTAATATTTACACATAAATGCAAACTAAATAAATACAACGTGACGAAAATGAATTTAGAAAAATTTATGTCGCAACTCGTCTAAACAGAAACAACACATGGTTACTGTAACATTTTTTGAAAATTTTGTGACCAAAAATGGTTGTATGGAGTGATTAAGACTAATAGGAATATCGAAGTTTGTGGTATTATGATGTGCAGACTTGTGTACAAGAAGGCACTTTGCCATTAATATTGCATTACAAATTGCATGCTCTGTTATCTCACACAATATTGAACCCTGTATAGTTGGGCTAAGATTGAAAATTAATCAAATTGTGATGGTGCTGATCTGGGGCGTTTTTATTATTTATAGTTAATGATTAGTTTTATAGCTCATAGTATTTATAAGTTTAGTAGTAGATTAATTTACGATTATATTGATGTACATACACTTATTTTTCAAATACATTTTGAATTAATATTATGAATATTTATAATTTTCATAATGATATAATATAAAATAAATAATGCTTTTTCATTCGAATGAAACCTTTATTAAATCCATAACTATACAAAAGGAAATGCATTTTCACGAGTCCAAGACTCAATACTTATATCAAATATTTAAAAAACATTGTTTAAACAAAATTATTTGTTAAAAATTTATTCCTCAAATTGTTTAATTATTTAAAGACAACCAACAACAAAAAATATAACCGAAACAAGTTACAATACAGATCAATCTTTAACCTAATGATAAGTGAAGTAATGAAACAATAATTAATGAAAGAATGAGTGAGTGAATTTGTAAATGTAATGTTTATTGATTACACTCAACACACACAGTTAGGTTTTAAAAAAAATAAAACTAAAACAACAGTATGTATCATGTAAATAAAACTAACTAAAGTCGCTTAGACAGCAACGCACGATCTATTCACATGATGTTGCTAGCATCTATGAGTTGTTGAGACAGCTAAACATTAAGAGCGTTTACGCCGCACACTAGCGCAACTAATGAAAAAATAAACATATCTAGTAATTAGATATAGAAAATCAAATTATGCTCAACAAACTATTTGAATGAAGTAATTTAGCATTTTTACGTCACCTAATTAACACCTCACATGTTATGGTTTAGTTAAATAAGACCTTACGGCCATTTTTAACTATAACGCCTTATTTAATTAAACCATAACATGTCAGGTGTTTATTAGGTGACTTAAAAATGCTAAATTACTTCATTCAAATAGTTTGTTGAGCATAATTTGATTTTCTATCTCTAATTACTAGATATGTTTATTTTTTCATTAGTGGCGCTAGTGTGCGGCGTAAACGCTCTTAAGCGTACCGTACTCTTTTTTAATTAAAATAATTAAAACATGTCATAAAATAGAAAAATGAAAAAAAAACTAATCTGCTTTTTACAATTTTGTAGTTGTAACCTACGTTTTGAAGGGTTCCAAGCTATCGTTAGACACTACAGGTACAGAACTGCCAAGTAATAATTTCTAAAAATTCTTGGTATCGCTGACCCACTTCTAGGGTTCTCAGGAAAGGTTTATATTCCTCTGACTGCACTGTGTACCTATATTGATAAAAAGAAAAGTTTCAGATGTGTAAGTGAAGTAAATGATTAAATAGAATTTCAAGTGCAATAAAATAATATCAAGTCACTTATGAAAACATGTTTATAAGATATGGCGGAAAATTATCGAGCACTTTAGAAATGTCTGAAAGTCCTTAAACAATTATCAACAATTCGATCATTACTTTTCAACAAATTAACGAAATAAATTATTATAATAAAATCAATAAATTAATGAGTATTCAGGCACAGTCGTTTAATTAATAATATAAAATTCACTCATTGTATCCTACAGTTGTCTCTTACACTATAAATAAATAAAGCCTTTTAATAAAAAGTACCGACAATTGATCCTAAGGACCAATTTTACTTACTTCACTACCTAAAACTTACATACAAGAGGCTGATCACAACACTTAAAGGGATAAAATAAAAAACAAAACACAACTCAAAAGAAAATGGTGGGGCAAATGAAATGATAAAACAAAACACTATTAGCTCTTCGTCGTATTTAACTACAGTTGAGCGTTCGGAACTAGTTTGAAACAGCTTAATCCTTTTTGTAAGCTGAATAAGCTAGGTCCGAAACGTCGTTGTAAGCCCGACGGTCCCAACCGCCGCTGCTGCCTCCTGATGACCAGCCGTGGCTTTCGTGACCTCCACCGCTACCTCCCTTCTGGGCCATCAGCTTCTTCAATGCGATGATACCGGCCAGAAGGAGAGCGATCTGTAAAAGGAGAAAGATGATTTGTTAAACAAGTTAAATTGTTTTCGAATCCACTTTTGTGGGGATACAATGTTTATGAGCTTAAACCCGAGACCTCTGAATCCGAGACCAGTGATCTAACCAGTAGACCACGAATGGAAAAAAAAAAAAATAACATAAATTTTATAAATATTTAATTTAGCTTCAGTGCTGCAATTATCACTTGAAAATAAAAAATTGAAAATTCAGTAGACCACGAGGTGGTAAATCTTAAGTTATAAAACCGGGATCATCGGTGTAACTTGCTGTCCGAAACACGATCGAGTGCAAGATATTTTAAAAAGAAGTTATATCTTCATTATATGTTTATGCTGTAGTATCACGACGACGTCACATATTATACATACACGTCGCAATCAAAGGTCGTTTGTCACAGGTGGTCACAGGTCGAGTACGAACTTGTCGGATTTTAAGATCATGAACTTCTCTTCACAGGTGTTAATACTAATATCACTCGAAGTAAATCTCGAACGGCTTGATAGAAATAAGCCGCACGAGATTTACTTGAAACGACATTAATTCTTTCTAAATCTTCGCATAAATAAAAGTATAAGAAAAATATTAAAATATTATTAAACTTTCTCGGACTAACAAGCAGCTAGCTTGGAGCACTGAACTTATACGACTGCTTCCTCTATTTCAGTATTACCATGTGCACAACTAAACTTACCGTGATTTAATACAATAATTACGGTAGTTTCTTAAAAAAAATATATGCAATTAATAGTACTAAAACTAGAAAATATTGAGCTGTATTAAGTATAAATATTTGATATGTTTTTCAAATTTAAATACGTCTGATTTTATGATCAACCTATGTCTAACTTTTAAATGTAATAACCCTCGGTTAGGATAGTGGTTGCGGTTACAACCAGATGCTAAAAAAGAACTGATTTATTATCACCAATTAATAGTACGATAAGTACCGTGTTTTTATGAAGATAACTATTATTTGAAGATCACTAAGCGAGACAAGTTTATTGATAGACATACGCTTTTGTCTGCTCACTTTGTTAACCCAACAGTGGCGACGACGTCAACTTGACTTGACGCCGCCGCCAGTCTCACGCACCGGGATGTTCAATGGAAGATTGTTCTAATTAGGTATGTTATGTAATAGTTTGTTTATTTTTTTCAACACATGTTTTTTGACGATTAAACGAATATATTTAATTAATCGCATCTCGTTTATTATACTATTTATAATGAATAAATAATTTGACTGAGAACATTAAAAAATACCATTTATTTATACATAACTTTTAAAAATAAAGGTAAACACTACTACTACTATTGTATATTTTTATGATGAAATCAGTTATTATAGTATTTAGACACAAAGAATTTTCATAAAAGGTATTCCACTTTTTCAAAATATCTGGTCTCACAGACATTTATGACACCACCACTGGCAGGTTAAAATTATTATTATGAAATTTAGACAATACGTCGAGATGATTTCATTGTCCTATTATAATGGTTTGAGATAAGACAAAAAAATAAATATTGTTATTTCATATTTTAGTAGTAGTAGTAGTTAGTTTAGTTATAAGGCCAAAGGCGGACTACAGCAGACCTTTAAAAAAACAAACTTACCATCACAATGTACAAACTATACTTAAGTTTCCTTATGTGAATGTGTAATTCTTGTGAGAAATAAAGTTCTTAAACCTAAAATAAATAATAAACTTACAAAAAACTACTCTCTCCCTAAAACAAGGGAAAGTTTTAGTAACAATGGCAACACCTCCCTTATCATTATGCGTTTATTTGAGCATGCGGAATGCCAACCATTCTCAGAGGAAAGACCGCACATGTGGAAAAACGTTATTAAATTCCACCATTACGAAAATGTATTAAACTGTATTGTTACCTAATAGGTTACTGTAGAGCATATTTTGCTGAAACTACTCAACTCAATGAGGTTATTAACCGTTCAACGATTGTAGACTCTACTGTTATCGAAATATGATAAATTTTTGGTTGAAATGTGGTATACAGTACGATTTTGCGTATTTGATTAGGTCTCTTGATAATGATTTTGTTTATACGTACGTAGCTTTATAGAATCTATGTATTAATACGTGAAGCAAAAACTTTGTACCCCTTTTTACGAAAATTGCGCGGACGGAGGAGTATGAAATTACGCACACTTATCACTACATAGTATAAAATAAAGTCGCTTCCCGCTGTCCCTATGTATGTATGTATGTATGCTTAGATCTTTAAAACTACGCAACGGATTTTGATGCGGTTTTTTTTAATAGATAGAGTGATTCAAGAGAAAGGTTTATATGTATAAATACTTGCATAATATAGTAGAGAACACTGACAATTTTAGAGGTTTCACATTTTTTTGCGTTTACATTGCAAACGCTCTGGCTAAACCCTACGAGATAGATCAAAATAATGTACTACAATATTATACACCTTAAAAAGGTCTACAAAAAAGTCCATGATGGTATATGTCTATCTCTTAGTAATAATAACCCACAATAATCTTTTTTTATCCTTTACTTTTTACGAGAAATAATGGCTTATTTACGAAGCAATTTTAAGCAATACAGCATTAATCCTTATCCAATTATGTACCTTAAATATATTGTGCATTTAATATAGATCAATATGGCCCTTTTACAGCATGTAATTTAAATAATTATTTACGAAGATATTACAGATTTAAAATGCAGGGACATAGCGGTTGCGTGTATCAGCATTGCACGCGTGCGAAGCCGGGGCGGGTCACTAGTAGTTTATATAGAGAAGGAGTACAGAATGTTAATATTTTTTTAAATTATTCATAGAAAATACATTAAATCAATAAAACAAACATTACACACACTAACATGTATTTGTCACACACGCATAATTATACTGTTTTTAAAAATTTCAAAAATGGAAGAGAAGCGGCCGAAATCTGTCAATGCCAATACAAACTCACATTCTATCTTTTTTAATTTTTCATTGCCTAAGATACATGCAGCCTTAATAAAATTACGGTTGAATTTCGACCACTGGGCGACCAGTATAATTTGAAATAGTTTGCTTTTAATATTCCAGTTAGTGTATTGTTATTTCGGTGAAATGTATATTGTTCGATAAAAATATTTTATGTGCTTAATGGATAAGAAAGTAGTTTAACTTTTAGGTTAGTATGTTATTGTGTGTGTTTTATGACATTAGTTGTTTTAAAGCTAAGCACAGATCTTACGTAGTAGACGCCCTTAGACTACCTCAAGCGACAAACTTCGCAAGGTGATGATGATGACACAATTTAAGTGTTTCATACATTTAATTTCATTTGTTTAATAACTCAAGCAAGTTCTTGTACTCGCAAGTTCAAGCCCTAACGATAAAGTCAATACAACGTAATCGCGTTTGATATTGTTACCATCCATATGGGAAGTCCCTTTATTTTTTTGACAGTGGAAAACTCGTCTCCCGAGTATCACCGCGCCCAGGGAGGCGCAGATGGTTAAGGATAAAATCTAAACATCGATAGCCAATTTAATAATAGTCTTTGTTACAATGGCACCCCTAAAAACGCGCGTCTTACTGTACACTGTACGGTTTATCGCAAAAAACAAACTGGGAAAGGTTGCTTATGTGGGGTTCTTCCCTCTAGCTCCCGCCTCCCTGCCCAGACCCGAGGGTCTTGACAGGTATTCGGGAGAAGGAGGGGCCTACCACTAAACACCACTGTGCATTCCCTCCACGTGCTACTAGGGTGACTGGGATCACCGGATGTGCTACCACCAGTAGTTATGGGAAATCTCTAGTACCTATACAGCTAAAAAATAGACGTCCTGAATGGGTAGTAAGTAAAAAAATTATGGACGATTCAAAAGCACTTTTCTAAAGTTTATTTGAACAAAGAATATTTGACTTTGACTTTGACTTTGACTATTTGTGAAAGTTACACAACCCAACTCCTCCATCAACTACATGTCTCTTACGGCCTTGGGCTTCGAGAGACGAAAGCACACGAGGTCAATTTTATTATACATACGAGGGATAATGGTAATACAAGTTAGACACAAATAAATCGTAGAAAGTTCCCCCGAGGGTCCTATCACGAACAGTTTCAGGTTAAAGGTTGAAGGGAAAGTACTTACACGTACCCACTGGCTGTACCGTCATTACTCGTGGTACGTTGTTATTAGGGTTGACATCAATAGAAATATATTTAACTTTAAATGGATGTATAGGATTTTTATCTTCAATTTTCATTTCACTTTGTGTATATAATTGAACACGAGACTAAAACAGGTAGCATGCTTCATTCGAAAACATATAGAAACTGATAATACATTACTTAGAAAGGTAATGTTTTTAGTAAATTTAGCTTAAAACCGAATACACCAGATAAAAAGCACTAGTGTGCAACAAACTATTTCGACCACTATCTCACTCTTTTCGTAATCTTCTTCTTATTCTTCTTTATGGTATCGAACTTGGACATGATAGTAACTTTACATAAACTAAAGATAAAAGGATACATTTGTGAGAGTAATTGTTTAAACGTACAAGTATCTTAAAAAAATCTCTTGTTTACGTAAACTATCCTACTTAAGACCAACCAGCATCTGTGTAACAGTTTTTATACATAGTCAGGTACATGTGTATTGAACATGAAGCAGACGAGTACATGTGTATTGAACATGAAGCAGCATGAAGGAGTTAAGACCAAAAACCTACCCTCCTATACCCAATATGAAATGGTGGGCGCTACTGTCAACTGTCACCCTATGAACCCTTGCCCACGTCCGATAATCGGTGACCAATTTTTTAGTCGGTGAAAATGAAACGTATTAAATTCTAAGTATGTTGCAACGTAGACGTCCTACAAAAATTCGGTCACAAAATTGGTACTTTTAGTTTAAAAAATCGGTCTGAATAACAGTTCTACAAAAGGTCCGTGGGGAGGGAGCCGTAAAACAACAAAGGGTGTCTCCATTTGTTGTTTTAAGATAGCAGTTGTCAAATGGGACTATATTAAGTGGAGAAGTTCCTAACAGTTTCTTACTTGGCAACTTACTCTTTCGTAAATCTGGCCTTTCGAAAGCTGATCAACTAACACGAAAGCTAGCCTTCACCAACAAGTTCCCCACGATTTGTAGACAGCATCAATTAAGCTGTCATTACTTCTCATATACATGATGAAGAAATGCTCAAGGCATGATTCAAAGCCGCAGTATCATAAAGCACGTTTTTACTTTCAAACGGCGGGTTCAACTTTAATTGGGGGCTACGACCAAATTCGCGTACTTTCTTAGTTAATTATTGTTAGAAACTTTCGTACGTACAGTCACGAGTATTTACATATTGGTAATGTAACTCTTAATGCAATGGAATAAGAGTCAAAAGTGTATACATATTAATGCTCATGACTCTACACGGCGTTGAAAGGTGAATGCTGCGGGTCGTTATTATAGTTTTGATTGACGTCAGCTTTGCGAGTTGGATGACGTAGTGGTCTGTTATATCATCATCAGCTCATTTTATATCCTCACTGCTGGGGCACGATGCCTCTCTATGGATGGATAGGAAGAACAGGCCATGAACCACCACGCTAGCCCAGTGCGGATCGGTGGTTGTTAACGACTGCTAATGTTATCGGGACCAACAGCTTTACGTGCCTTCCAAAGCACGGAGGAGTGCGAGATAATTATTTTTGGTCACCCATCCGATGACCGACCTTTGCGAAAGTTGCTTAACCTCAGCACTCGCAGACCTGGCGCGTTAACCTCTGCGCCATCGAGCTTCTTCTGTCATATCCTCGAATGGTAGACCAAATTTGATGATATCTCGAGTCTCTTCACATTTCGGAAGGCACAGTTGAAATGAAATTGACGTTTTGTATGAAGATTTTTTATAAAATTCTATTTTTCATGCTAACGTTTTTTAAATTTTCTTAGCATCAATTTATGTTAATTCTATAAAAATTGTAGAGTAGTGTGTTTGTTTCACTAGCTAAATATACCAGACATTAAAAAGAAAAAATATCAAGATCCTTCAAAGCTACAATGAAACAAAAGAAAAATTCCGCGAACAAAAAAAGTTGTCAATTAAAAAAAAAAAATGGGTGATAAAGACACAAAATCAATAATCATTGTTAAAACTGAAGCCTAAGTAACATAGTCCTCATTAAAGGTGTATAATAATATTAACAACCGGTATTGACAAGTTGCCAAAATTTTGGTCTTTAGTTAAAGATTGGCTAAAAGAAAAATGTTTTTATAGTATCCAAGAATACCTAGATTATAAGTAGATGTTAAATAGATTTTAAATATATATCTTTTGTTATTTGTTATAAAGTCAAGAGTAAAGACTATATTAACTGAAATAACCTGATATTTGTGCATACTGTTACCTTTTTCTTTACACAATAAAGTACTTACTTACTTACTTACTTAAAGTAATAGACCTATTAATAATGAGAAAAAAAACGTCAATTTCATGGGTAAGGAAAAAAAACGTCAATTTCATGGGTAAGGAACAAATATAATGGTTGTTAATAACTCTGTACTTGTGAGCGTTATTGATAATGATTCGATCTTCTTGTAAGGAGAAAGCCTGAGACTAGCAGTGGGACGCTTATAGGGATAACCCTATAAGCGTCCCAGCAGCAGATAGGATATACTATAGGATATAAGCAAAGAGGTTTGAACATTTTTGTATGGAACCTGGCATACCTACATGTCCGCCATTTTGAAAAAAACGTGTTTTGGCGGCCAGTGATGAAATGCAATCAATCAATCAATTAGTATATCAACATTTACAAAATACTGTAAACTAAAAGAAAACAATTAAAAAAGCTTACATGCCTTAAAAAAGAACATGAACAAATGATGTTTGCCAGATGACCCACGGTCAAGTCATAAGTCACTAGCGTAAAGCTAGTAGCCTCTTGTTAATTGCTTCTTTCACAGGTGACCTACACGACATAAGAAAGATCATGAGTTTAAGGCCCACTTAGGAAAAGTAGTCTTTTCAAAAGCGCTTTCTTCAGTTCGTATATAAATATAGCCTTAAGCCAAAACAAATTTCAATATGACATACATGTTTACTATACTATCAATGTACATAATTAGAATCCACCACGTATCCAACACATGTCAAAGGCCAAGGAAAAGCCACCCGGTTCACTAACCTCCACTCTCGATAAAAAAACGCTATTAAACTCCCATTATTGTACGCGATCTCTATGTATACCAGGTCATTGGTAGCTCACTGCCATTGAATCGCTTATAAATGTAACATTATGGAGTCATCGTTTTTGCATGCGAGAACAAATAGTTAGATCATTAACTCGGTTTACATGAGGCTTTCATGCATCATCTGTGTCGCATTGACCGAATGCCCTAATTATGATCGAAGTGTTAGGTTTTCTTTTGTTTGTTGTTATTCTATATCGTGGTAGCGCTTAGCATTCATCTCATATGATGGCAAATCTACACTGTGAACTTTAAGACGTTTAAGTAATTTAAGTCATACTCATGAATGGGAATAAGTTTTTGTACCGGACAATCTGTAAAATCGTTAAAAAGAAATCAGCTGTTCTACATCTTTTTTTTTAAAGATTTCAGGGCTGGTCCCGTACAAGAAATTGCTCTATTCAGGAGTGCTTAACGCAAAACAAGTTAATTTTAACTCACAATGTGAATTTAGGGACGGTTAACTGGAAGATACAATCGCACTTGGAATTCTCCACCACTGAAAATCTGGCTATCTTACTTATAACTCACAATAACACATAGCGTTAATAGCTAGGCGTACATAGAACTTGGCGAGATTTACGATCAGCCCAAGATCAAAATGTGCCAATAGAGAATTGAACTCAACGAAAAATTTAATTGCGTTAAAAAGCTGGTCTTAGACGAAGGTCCCCTGAGTCTTTGAGTCTTCTTGTTAGCTTTTATATACTGTTTTTATTTATTTAAGTACTCTAGCAACATTGTCTCTTAGAGAATGTAAGTGAGCTGAGATCGTGCCTTCACTGTTCCAGAAATAAATAGAACACGGCTGTTATTGCTTTAATGGGATATCGCAAAGTTACGGTAGCGTCAGAGTATAAACTGCTAGAACTGAAGAAATTGTAACAAATGTATGAGTTTTTAAACACAAACTAAATCCTATATAAATGAGATATAGTATTGATAAATAAAATCGTAAAGCTCACAAATTGTACCGAAGACCTTATTCTATTCCATAGAAATGAGAGAAAGAATATTATCATGAGATGAGGTTCTTAAGACTTCTTTTTGGCAGAAGATCTCCATACGGGGATACGAAATCATGGCGTAGATTTTGACGTTCAAAAATTAATTTGTGTCTGAATCAACGACATGTTATATCTTCCGGACCTCTTGGTGTAGTTACCCACAGCTCAAACATTGACTTATATATCCTCACTGCATGTATGGTGTCAACATTCAAAACAAGTTGCGGTGCGGTGCGGTGCTAAAAATGAATGCAATAAGCACCGCACCGCACCGCACGTAATGGTATCATTTACCCCAACACCAGAAAGGTTCCTTACTTTGTGGTTACGTTTTACCGACCCTGACACTTTTAGTTATTGTACTTCTTTGCTTATATAGCTTGATTGGCTCAATCTTCTTTTATTTCACAGAAAACGTGCGTCACACTATAAATATGAGTAAGACAATGACAGAGTAATCTTATTTATCAAGACAAGTTGCATGGGAGAAGTTCCTGGCATGGTAATAACACGGAGTAAAACTTGGTTAACTTATCCAAAATGTCGACGTAGTTAGATACAGATGAGACGCATTGAAATGTACTGGAAAACGGTGGCTCAAAAACGTGAAGGTTTCAGGAGGTCTTACCATAACAATTGAATGTAACTAACATAGCATAGCCTTTAGCTAGCAGTAAAGGTAACTAAAAGGCAATGTCAGATTTCCGCTTCATCTCTATCTATCGATAGTCTATTCCTGTTATCTTTCTAAAACATAATACTTACTGATGTATTATTCAAACATTAACCAAAACATGTCTTTGATATAATATCATCATCGTCATCATCATCATTATCATCATCGTTTCAGTCAAAAGTCGTTCACAGCTGGACAAAGAGTTCCCTCAAGAATCTCCACAACGACTGGTTTTGATATACATATATTTAATCAACATAAAATAAATTAAAATTATAAGAAAAAAGTCTAACAAATTGCATAGTAATTTTGCATTTTTTTTTTTGCAAACAGTACAGAACCGGTACAACCTTAACCACAGCCCGCGGGTTCCAGCGCTGGAGCATCTCGGCGAAGTATCATTTCCGATCTGTGTCAGAAGGTATGGGCGACCTTGCAATTTATTTGCCATCTCTAATTGCGTAGATTCATATAGCTTTGTGAAAATTTGTTAAGCGCACATTTCGTATTAAATCATCATCGACGTCTTCATTACTGGACTCAATTAACTCGGCAACAATAACACATGAGAAGATCGGTCAATAGATGAATGTAAAAAATTTTGAACCGCATATTTTGTATAATATCCATCACCATTGTTCATAAACCTCCCAAGTCTTGAATTCAATTTTAAATTCAACATATGAACAATAGCACTTGAGGACATCTGTCTAAAAACCACAACGCTAACAAAAAAAAGTAAAAGCCAGTGACAACTTGCTATCTTACGATATCAACGACTTCGTCCGAAGGCAAGATCCGAAGCACGGAGGTCGTATAAAGTAAGTGATGTTAAATCACTTCAGGAAATCAAAAAGTCTTCTTTAGTAGTTAATATAGTGTAAATAATCACATGATTTTAAAAATCTTACTAAAGTAAGAAAAGGCCAATGTAACAATTCTCGTAAATTAATAAAGCTTTCAGTTTAAACTTTTACAAGCAGAAAGCTTCTTAGTTTTCTCTGCAATAAATCTTAATACATACCATTAAATAAGGCCAAACATTTTCTAAAGTGAAGATACTAGCAACAATGTATTAAGTATATGAAAGTGAAATTCTTAAGGTCTTCATATACTTACATCAAAGAAAATAAAGTCGAAATTTTTTATCCAACCCACTCTTGTAATGAAAGCAAAGAGGTTATGATAAGTGCTGACCTTATAAATCATAACAATAACAAAACACGATGAAATAACTGTGATTAAAAAGTATGGTACTCAAGTGTTGGTTTAAGAAATTGTGAAAGGAAGTTAATGCCCTTTGTTATTGAAGAGGAGCTCGATGGCGCAGAGATTAGCGCGCTTGGTCTGCAATTGCTGAAGTTGAGCAACTTTCGCAAAGGCATCGAATGGTCGACCAAAAACTTATGATCTCGAGCTCCTCGGAAGGAACGTAAAACCGTTAGTCTAGGCTGCACTAGCAGTCGTTAACAACAAACAATCCGCACTGGGCAGGCATGGTGGTTTGTGGCCCGTTCTTCCTGTAGTGTTTCCATCTATAGGGAAGGCTCGTGCTCCAGCAGTGGGGACATAGAACGAGCTGGTGGTGGTGGTGGTGTAATTGAAGAGCTTTTAATTTTTAAGGAGGTCTTCAATTTTATTGCAAAAATCAAACGATACGTGCGACCTCCTTGGTCGAGTGGTTTGTACACCGGTTTTCATGGTGTCGCCATCTCTTGAGGTCCCGGGTTCGATCCCCGGTCGGGCCAAATTAGAATTTATTGTTTTTCTAAATTGTCTCGGGTCTGGCTGTTTTCTATGTATAATAAGTATTTTAAGTATGTTTATCCGTTGTCTAGTAATCATTTAACGAGTTTCATAACGAAGCTTGTCTTGGGCTAAATAATTGGTGTGTGTAAAAAAGATTTTTTAAAATGTTTTGTGACAAATTAACTTTTATGAGTCCATTCAATCATTGTGGTCCTCATTCAAAACCAACCAATTAACTAATTAATAACACCAGGCACTGAAATTAGAAATTGTACAGATGCCTGTTGACGTTGATGCGCTCAACCTATCCAAAACTGTGAAAAATTTTTCTTCAATAAATAATCAACCATATTCCATAATCATAAAGTTCAAAGTCTTTTGAGGAAATCTGACAGTTTGTGGTAGTCTGATGTGCATGCGTCTTATGCCCATTTTCACCATTGACCCTTAAGTTTTAGGTGACCCCTAAGCCTTTAGGTGACGGTTTTGCTCCAACAAACTGTCACCTAACATGGCTTAGGGGTCACCTAAAACTTAGGGTCAATGGTGAAAATGGGCTTAAGATGCCAGGAATTAGAGCATCAAACCAACAGGCGTGTGTACGTTATACATTCTCTAAGCAACGTTCAACTGAAAAATTTGGAGCATAAATGTAACTTGGTAGGGCTAGATTCGTATCACAATTTCACCGCGCGTTCCCAACCTTGAATGTGGAACATCACCTATCTGACATTCATCGAAATGGTACATTCTCACACGAAAGATCAACGATAATGTCTCACGTCGCGTCGCGTCGCCTAATGAAACAGTTCCCACATTGCGAACCACGCTTTACAATAGAACAATATTAGAATGGATGACGGTAAAGTGTAATTAATTTTTCTAATTAGAAGTTTTCTCTGGATATTTCTATCGCTGACATAGCATTTATATCAGATGTGCTTGAAAAGATATAATTGTCGTGCAGACGAAAGTGAAATTGGATTTATGGTGCAAACGCTACTCTTTTGTTAATTGATAATTTGCTGGTTTAATAGGTGTTATTCGCGCATACTTTATTGTACTTTGCATAGGTATTTGTTGCTTATGAAAAATACTAAATAAGAACCCAGTGGTTTTATTTTTCTCTAAAGATTTCAACGAAATGCAATGAGAATTCTGCCAAATTTTGATTCTAAGTTTCCTAATTTTTAAGATGATTTGGTATTGTTTTCTTAAGTACCTAGACTACGTATAAATATTATTACGAGTACACTTTATGCGGATCTAAAATTAAAATTTGATTGGTATTTTATTTGTAAATTTGTTTATAGTTTACCGCGACACAAAATGTTTGTTATTGTCATTTCTCTCTAATGATCATTGCAAAGAAAATGTGTTTGTGTGGATTTGTCATCAGCGTTTAGTATGATTACTGTGCTCACTTCAAGTTTGTCGTTCGTTTTGTCAATTGGTCATGGGATTCAAGGCATTCGCTTTTATATTGTAAAAGCGTTCAAAATTTATAACTTATGTAGTTGTACATAAAATACTAAGTGATTTGTCATATTTGATAAAACTTGCGTCACAAGCTACTGTAGTAGCAATTTCCTTAAAAAATATCCAAACATTTATTTTTAATTTGTCGATTGGTTTCTTTTAACTTAATGTTTGTCTATAACTGTTATCTTTTCTACAATGAACTCGATTTAGTTATTGCTTAAATGATGCTTCAAATTACCTAAAAGAGGAAAAAGACTTTGTTGACAACATTAATCATGTTGCATCTGTAAGTCTATACCAGCTCATTTCTCTATCTGAGTTATCTAAGATAGTTTTAAGTAAGAGTTAGTTATTAATAGTACTGATGGTGTATCTGTAAGTCTATCGTTATTGTTTTCTTGCTTATTGTTTTATTTTAATTATAAGCTTGTCTATTACTTTTAACGATGAACCCAATTCAATTTTTTTTTTCACTTATGAGTTTAATATTTTTTTAATAGCTTGAAATTTTCCTTAAATGGCATGCATCTCTATCTGAGTTATCTATTTACCTTTGAGACGATCAACGCTTTTCCCGCCAACACGAAGAGAGCAGCTATCGCCAGGGGGATCATGGCCGCCATCTTCATGCTAGCGCCCATCATCATCATGCTCATCATCTTCTTCATCTTTCCTCGACCTGGAAAATTCATAAGCACAAGTTATGATTTGGGATTCAACTGTTTTTGTAGGTTTTCAAAAATGTTGGTTCTACGGAACAAAATCTTGAAGAAAATTTTATTTTAGTAAAAGAATGAATATGAAAATATATTTTTTTTTAAATATAGCTGTGTCTAAAAAGTGCACTGGAAGTCATAACAAAGCATACTTGTACGTAAGTAAGTAAACAGCCTATAATTGCCACTGCTGGGCAAAGGCCTCCATCATTGAAATCAAGAACTTGTAGAAAACTTAAAAATATTGTGTTTTACAATACTAAAGTTAAATAGTTTTGACACTTGCAAGAGATATTTCAGAGACATAAACTAAGTGAAGAACTGTTAACTGATTTATGTTGATTTGATAAATAATTTGTTTTAGTTATTTGCACTTTCGTATTTGATCATAGTAAATGTCTGCTAACAATTAGCAATTATCATCAAATCAAAACTTTTGTTTAATAGTTTAGTGAGATGACTTGTATATCTTGTTTCCGTGCATATACTCGAATAAATAATGTCGTTTGTAAACGACAGGTTCGCGTGGATTTAACCGACAGCGTTTCCTTGACAATTACATAGACGACAAGAAAATTATTATCATCATGCATGTATTCATTGTAAGTGCTATATAAAGGAGATCACCCAATTTGGGCTATTTTCAAAAGTACCGGCCAACTAAAAAAACTTTATATTTTATAAGACCTTAACTTAATGAACATTTTTTATTATGACACCAAAATTGTAAGTCCAGTCTTTGAATTTTTATTCAACCGCTAATTTATTAATATTATGTCAGTGTAATAAAAATTATGTACTTTTTTTTTAGCAACGCGTGTGACAGGCGTTCGAAAGTGACAAAACAAACATCTGAATAACGCATTTAAATATTTTTATAAACTATGTAAAAATATTCTCTTTGAACCTCATTTAACAATACAAAAAATGATCCAACAGGTTGGGTTCCACAGTAACAAATGAATAGGAATAAGTTAATAAAATATAATAATATTTTTGATTGGCCGGCATTTTTAGAATTAGCCCAAAAATGTAAGGACGGTGAATGATGTCCTTTTAAAACTTGAACCTTTTTTAAGTGATAAATTGACATAGAACTTTCATGTTATAGTTATTATTAGTATGTAAACGTTATTACCACAAAAATCCAATATTTATTTACATTTACGATAAAACTTGCAAAGGTTATATTCCACCATGAATGACCCTGTATTCGGTAGCACGAAAAAACCTTTATGCCCTAATCGGATAAAACAATACATTAAAGAAAAAGATTTGATCGTATACTCTTTATTTTTAAATCAATATATTTTTGCACGTTTAGTTTGGTAAGGTAGAAAGTCGTCATTAAAGGGTATAATTGCAAAAACCCGAACCAAAACAGAAACCTTAGAAAACCTTCGAAAAGGTCGACACCTAATCCGCCTTTTCCGTGGGAACATCACGTTTATCTAACCATTTCTGACAATCCAACTCTCGGACAATAGAGTAATGGCGTCTGCTCATCACCAAGATTTATCGTTCACAAAAACTGCTGACCTTTCGCGAACTCCAGTGTTCATTATTTGTGAATTACTTGACTTTCTACCGAATCAACATTTTGTTGTCCATTACTTTTACTTTCAATAGCTTTTTTGTAACGACTATTCAATCAACAGCGGTTATGAATGCTAGTTTAAATGTGTTGATTGATGGTCTACCTCTCTTAATCTTAGGTTCATTTTGATTATGAATCATAATGTTCATGATGTTTGATAGCATTCTCAGAGCTCATTAGCATTTAAACGTGACTAAGATTTACATGTTAGTTTATATGTCTCCTTACAAATGGAACACATGTACAAGCTTTTATTAACATAAGACTTCTTTCGCAAAAATGGCTAAATTACTAAGTTTCAGCAGCCTAGGAAAACTGTATTCTATATTGTCTTTTTTAATTGGAATGACGATTAATCTAATAAGAAATCGATGCTTTTCTTTGAGAGTTTTGAAGTCATATCGCGTTATCATTCTTATGAAACCTACTTCAGGCACCAGTCATTCACAAATGATAGGATGCTGTTTATTTTAATAGTATATTTTGAGCCTTTTGTTACTTCTCATCCCGAAGAGAAGAGATAAAGAGAGAAGAAAAGAGAAATTAAACGTTTTTATTATTATTATATATTATTATGTCATGTAGCAAGTCCGAATTGAAACTATGTTCTTTAAGAAAATCACAATGAGAGCCATTAGAAACCGATTCAGCATGTATTAGGGGAACAACCACGACTGATGTGAGAAATGACCATATAATTTAGCGGATTGCAAGCGATTCCACAAAACGCTATTGTGGTTTCTCCTAACATTAGGAGGTAGCTGTGATATGACATCTCATAGTGTACCAGATGAATTTCACTGTGATACGGTAAATAATATTGCTCTCTTTATACTGGTTATTAGAGCTGAATCTACGTGGAATCAGGATACTGGGTGTCTAGTGTGAGCTTCATTTATTTTCATTGAATTGAAGCAGTACCTCCCTGTAGAATACGAGGAGTTAAAATTTTGCCATACAAATTCTCGTTTTAACTTTCGTTTCGTTTCTGTCGAGCGTGCGTTTTGGGGTGAAAAGTATTTATTTGTTTCCAGAGTAGCTTCTTCTTTGAAATAAGTTATTATGTCTACCTATTTATCTTTTCACTAGATCAAGTACCCTTTAAACCGGAACACAGCACAAAAACAATACTGCATAGTGGCAAATAGGCATAGGAACAATATAGTTCATTTATTTTAAAGTTTCTTCTCGAATAAGGAACTCTATAGGTTAATTGGCACACAGATCGGCACCGCTCATCATCTCTCTGCTACAATCATCATTACTAGTTAATTCTCGAGATGATCATGTTTTCATGTGGTTAACAATCCGATACGAAAGGGCCTTTGCAAAAGCTTGCTTAATTCAATGTAGCCTCAATGAAGTGTCAGTGTTAAGCTGATTGTTATCTCAATTTATTCTGGACAAAAGCCCAAGGGTTCTTCTAGCTTAAGGCAGAATTACTTAGGCGATGGTCCCCGAATTTTATACGGTTATTAATTTAAAAGGTACAATCAACACAAAACGAATTAACTCCAAGAAAATAATGAAACTCATGAACACGGTATAAATGGCTGTTATGGTTTTAGTTACATTCATTTGAATTTTACATCTTAAATGGTAAGTTACAATGGTATTATTATTCAAAATTTATGAGCAAAACTCTCATAATGGTTTGCCTCTAAAAATTGAAAATTATTATTTGATAACGTAAACGTTTTGAATACCATAATATGCTGCACTAAAAGGAATTTATTGCAGTATACGAAGAATTAATAGATATTAGTGACTAATGCATTAGAAAAATAATTCTACAACTGCCATTTTAAAATCTAGAAGTTATTTATATTCCAGAAAAGTTTTTGTTTATCTTGTGTATTGAAAGGTGCAATTTCATACAAAAGCTTAAGAATAAACAATTTAACAAATGCACAATACAATAGTCATCTTTACTAATTGAGCATACACGTAGATATGTACTTTCAATACTAAGTGAAGGTGTTAGCTAAAGTGGAAAGGTAAATCATGAATAATAATTGTATTAGTTATGCTTTTTACACATGGAAGCGTTTGATATGTAAATGTATACGTATATATAACCAAAGTGTATAATGAGTATTCAAATGACAACAATACGTTTTTTAATGTATCGTTGTAACGTTTTCAATATCACTGGCCCGTTCTTCCTATCCATCTATAGGGGAGGCTCGTGCCCCAGCAACAGGACGTAAAAATGAGCTGATGATGATGAAACATAAATAATCATATTACATTTTGATGTCAAATCAAATGTTAACTAGAAGTAATGTTAATTCTTAATATTCAATAAATACATAAAGTTTAGGTATAAGAAAAGCAGTATTTAAAGTTGAAGATTCTTCGTAAGTACCTACCTAAATAAGGTACTTAGTTAAAACTTCAAGAACATAGTTGTTACTAAATCTTGTTAAAGTTGCTTTATTACTGACTGCAAAAAAGCATTTATAAGTGCATAAGTTCTATAATAGTTTACCTTCCTCAACGCCTTTGTTCAAGTCCTGGCCAGTGATCCTTGGCAGTGACAGTTGCACAGTCCTTGAATTGGCGAAAGAGGCAACTCTATCCCATAGCATATCAGACAGCGCCTCATTCTTATCAGCCAAGTTCCTTGGTAAACTGGTCTCGATATCATTCTCACTGATCGGTGACACCTCGGGCTCCGAACTCTTCACGATATCCACACCATTGACCAGTGGTATCGCATCCATCCTCGCTGCTCTGTCGAAGAACAAAATCGCCTTCTTCTTCAGGCATGGCAGTATTCCATCAGTCCGTTGGCAATCCTCGTATAATCGCATGATGTATCTCACACCCATGTCCTCCCGTGCTGACGCTGCAGTCAAAGCAACTAGTAACAATAACACTTTTGCGAACATTTTGATGTTTGATGTGTTCGGTACGGATAGGCAAAAAAGACTGGTGGAAGCCACGCGGCCGCTTACCGCTTATATAGGCTTAGCTATGAAGATTCGCAGTGTGGGTACTGTATTGCTACGGCGGTGTTATGAATGGAATGCTTTAGAAGGTTCATAGGTTCTTGAGGTTGTCTCGTAGTTGTGGATATAGTATTATGTTTGAAGGGTTGATTGTTGAATGAGTAGTATTGTTTAGACGTAATTGAATTCGAAATTATTGACAGCATTTATTTATTTTAGATTTAATTGTTTAAAAAATAGCAAAGTCATGCATAAAATTACTAATTTGAAAGTGTGTGTGTAAAGTGATAAGTTAACATCGAGCGAAAGGAGTTCACACAATACTTTTTCGGAGCAACAGTTTTTCGTAGCACGAAGCTACGACAAGTTGTAGAAACAAGGTTACTTGTAACAACTAATTACTAAATATGAGTTTTGTTGTTGTTATAAAATTTACTTAATAAAAATTCATAGACGAGTGTCTTTCTTCGATTCTAGTAGAATTAATTTTATGGACAAATCGAAACTTTACACATAGACAATTTGCAAACCTATGAAGCATAAATAGTCATAATATAATGATTTCCTATACCTTAAAATAAACCTGTAGGGCTTTTGTACAGAATTTGCCTAGATGTTTAGAACAATCTAATTAATTTAGTTGCCTGGCAGTATAAAGGCATCAGACCACCTACATATACTTATGGCATCAGCCATAAGTATATTCATTCATCGTCGTATCGTTTATCAAATTCATCGTCTATCGAATCATATAATCAGATGTAGAAATTAATTTATTTTTAAATATCAGATATGATAATTTAAAATAAATGAATTTCTAGATCTGATTATCTGATTTTGCGTGTGAAGTTAATGTATAACAAGGCTTAAAAAAAATAATGCATTATCATTATCATTATCAAATTGTTTGTTTCAAAAATCTTGTCTTATCTTGTCATAAATTAGTAGTAATGTATTACATGCCAGCTACGTTAGCTTTTTTACACTAAGTATACACACACCAACACACACACACACCAACACACACACACATACGCTACTAGTCTAAAGCTGAACTAGAAAATCATGAATCAAATGCCATAGGTCACTCAAAGTTGACGTAAGCGCTTTTTTCAATAATCTCATTTCAATTACTACTACTGAACTATCTTTTTCCTTGTATAACATTGTGAAAGTGAGAACAAGTGCCGAATGCTGACCTATCGGAGACGCTCACGTTCGGTCACGAACTTAACACGTTGCAACGTAGCTTATTAAACATCTTATCCGTCAAACGTGTGTGATACATGTAGCACGCCTACTTGAGAGTGGCAAGTAACAATGTTGAGATCATGAATGGATGGATATACTGTGGAAGTGTGGAGTGACCGACCGACCCGTATTTTGAATTAGCTTTTTAATCACCTGTCTCACACCCATAGGTCTAGTGAGGATTGATACCGAGTTATGTTTGGTTCACTCGTTATCATCAGTAGCTCATTTCTTATGTCCCTGCTGATAGGGTATGAGCCTTCCCTTTGTATGAAAACACCACAGGAGAACAGGCCATAAATCACCACGCGGGCCCAGTGTGGATTAGTGGTTGTTAACGACTGCTAATGCAGCCAGGACCGTCAGTTAAATGTGCCTTCCGAAGCACGGAGGGGCTCGAGATGATAAATTTTTAGTCAACCATCCAATGACCGGCCGTTACCAAAACTTCAGCAACCGTATACTAAGCACGTCTCAGCTCCGTAGGTCATGACGGGTAGGACGCACTGATTAAAAACTTTCGTTTTTTTTTTCTTTATCTGGCGAAGAACCGACAACCGCTGGGGTAAACGTGTTCTTGAGTGGAGACCACGACTCGGTAAACGTAGTGTAGGGCGCCCTCCGGCCAGGTGGGATGATGACCTGAGAAAGACTGCAGGCAGATGCTGGATGCGTCAAGCCGAGGACAGGGCGCTATGGCGCTCATTAGGGGAGGCCTATGTCCAGCAGTGGACTAATATAGGCCGATGATGATGATGATGATGATACTAAGCACATTTTTCATTGCGCCATCGAACTCCTCGTTCTTATAGAAGGGTGCCATATGGTTGCGATCATCATGATCGCATAGTACTTCTAGATAGACACATATTTTTCCATGTTACGAGCTGTAGTTGGGTTATGCATGAAGAAGCCAGCCTCTCGCAACCTGTGTGGCACCGCACCGACGGGGCCGAGACACCTGCTGCGTCCAGAGATACCGACGACGCTGCTGTACGTGTCCCGACTTCATTACTCTACGAAGGCGGAAGAAATCGTACATGCGAGTGAAGTCCAACGCCACTCTGAGGGTCGAGCGGTTGGAGTCCCGCCACATTGTGAATTTTAATTCATTTGTGGTGAGAGTACCGACCGACAATCTGTCGAACTTCATGAAAGAGGACTCAATAGTCCTGCCTGCTATACACCTTTCGTCCAATGACGAAAGGTGTCATATTCCGGCGGTTCCAAGGCCGGCTACCGGACACCACGCTGCATCGCACGTCGCCGTCTTTATACGTGTAGCATAGTTTTTAATTTATATAAATACATTATTTGTATGTATGTTAGTTTGTAAGGTATCTATTCTATGGGCCTCTTTGTGTTTTACCATCTTGTACACTGTTTTGTAGCCTGAAATAAATAAATCTATTCTATTCTATTATAAAATGCCGCGAACACTCTAAGTCCTACTTTACCCCCTTCTTAATGCCTAGCAGATATTTTAGTTTCTTCACCATTCATTACAACACCAATAACATTAGATTAACAAGTACCTAAAAAGCAAAGTCATACTTAAATTTGCATTGTGTTTTCAAGCAAACCTACAATTACAATGCCATTGAGCATAAAAAACGGAAAAATATGTTAAAATTGGTTTTATGGGTAAAAGTTATGAAATTAAATGCCATATGCGAGTACTTTCTCCGCAAACGTATGCTTTTTTCAAATTGAGGTCCGGAGCATAGTAACAAACAATTTTATTTGAGATCGGTATTTCTCGACAATAATTAAATCGCACCTTGATTTTTACTCCGATAGAATATTATGACAATTATTATGTCGAATGTAACGCATCATTCAAACCTATTTAATAGTGAAGTATTGGATTTTGTGTACAAAAATCAACTTAGATAAATAGCGAAATACAGTCCCGTGACATGGGATTGCTCAACTATATATATCATATCAATTGAAATACAGTCCATACACATAATTTTTCTGCTTCTGAACGTATGCTACGTTCAGAAGCAGAAGAATTAACCGCCTCTGTGGTCTCGTGGTTAAAACCATCGGTTTAGACCCAGAGATCCCGGGTTCGATTCTCAGCGAGGGGTACATGTTTGTGTACTCGGTTTGGTTGGTGGTAGGCCTTGTTTGTCCACCTGGCTAGCTACCACCATCTTATCTAAATATGTCGCCATAACATCAATGTTTGTAGCATTGTTGTGTTCCGGCAGCTAGAGCCAGTGCCTCACTAGTGAGTATCCCGGGTGAAGTGCGCTTCCATCATTGGCCTTATCATCACTTACCATCAGATGAGATCAAGGCATTGTGCTTACCCGTAAAATATTTAAAAAAAATCTTTATTTATATCTACCTTTTTAATTTTAATTTTAGCACTATCTGACCCGGCGGACTTCGTACCTCTTTGACAGTTTCTATGACAACAAAACAAACAAATCGTTAAATAGCTAGGAACATTTTGTGTTGAAAAATTAAATTGTCGTTTTTAGTATTTTTCGTTATTTATGTTTTTCACTGCTTTAACCTTCCCTGAACTTCCGCTAATATTTTAAAATCAAAATTAGCCAAATCGGTCCAGCCATTCTCGAGTGTTTTAGCGAGACAAACGAACAGCAAATAGAAGACTAGTGGCCGCTCGCGGTATCACCCGCGTGGTTCCCGTTCCCTTAGGAATATCGGGATAAAAACTATTCTTTGTTTTAATCCAGGTTATAAACTATTTGTATGCCGAATTTCATCTAAATCCATCCATCCGTAACAGCGTGAAGAAGCAACAAATATACACACATACGCACAAACTTTCGCATTTATAATATTAGTGTGATTTACAATGTAGTATTTACAAATATACAATTTCACTATAAAAAATCAACCAGTTTCAGGCAGCTCGAGTAAGAATCGAACCCACGACCTATGCATGCCGGTCCAATACTCTGACCGCTGCGCATACCGAGACCCCGGTAGCCCAGTAGCACTCGAACTTCCTGAGACTAGTAGATTTTGTTCTAAAATAATAAAAAAAGTTAAATTTTATCATATCTACTTTTATAAAAAGGTTTCCTTAATGGTTGACTGAAGCCCTATATAGGGCTACGGCCTCAAAGAAGGCCGCGAAAGTACATAACCACGGCGATCTAGATTCGTCCCGCCCAGACTGGAGGTAGTTGAAGACCCGAAGAGACCTACCTAATGGGTTAAAAATAATATTCTCAAACTTCATCTTTATAGCTTTTCTGATGTGCTTGCGAACCGTGATAATTCCGTTACAACAGTTGATGGTGCAATTTGGGTAGAAAGTTACGCGCTAAAATGGCACTAGGTATTAACGACGATTGACGACCTCCCTGGTCGAGTGGTTTGTACACCGGTTTTCATGGTGTCGCCATCTCTGAGGTCCCGGGTTCGATATTTAAAATGTTCACCTATGAAATGTCAACGTGAAGCCCATGAACAACATGCGGTACATAACAATTTATTTATTTATTTATTTATTTATTTATTAGGTACACAAAACAGATAGAAATTAAAAAATAACAAAAATGCATGATACATTGTATAAGAGCTAAATTCCTATCTAAAACATGTGTACACAACACGATTAATAATAAGCGTCCATGTTAAAGTTTACCTAATCTACAACTATATCCAATTAAAAACTAATTATATACAATACATAGGAATGGTGAAAAAAAAAAATAAAAAAAAAAAAAATATAACAAATTGTAAACTTATTCTAGGTTAATGTTGACTTAATTTTACGAAGATAAACTTTATGAAGTTTTCTTAATGAGTGGGAGATGCCGAGCCAAGAATTTCGCGGACATTTTTTTTAAATTCATGTATTTTCATTGAAAATAATTGTCGATGTTGTTATTAAGTGCAACCAGTTCATTGTATAGACGGCCAACAGTGGAAAGTACTAAGTCTAGTAAACGATTGTTACTATTGATTATATTATTATATTGAAATGATTGAAATGAATATATTATATTGGTTTAAATAACACATCGACATACTTAGTTTCTTGCAAGAGAAATGACTTCCGATTAGACAAATCGCTCGGGGTAAGCATGTTTGAACCATGAACAGCTGACCATGACATGTGTGGAGTATTAAAATCACCTATGAGTATAATAAATCTAATTATCTTTACTGTTCAAAATGTTTTTTTGGCAGTTAATATAAAATTCTTCAAGTTCCGCTACAGACATATCTGGCGGTAAATAACAAACGCATATGTTTATTATAGGCATGCTGTTGTTGACTGGCAATATGCTTACCCAAACGTCCTCAAATCGGTTCTCCCAATGAATTTGGCGAACTGTGTTAAATTTTTTACTAATAGCTAGCAATACACCACCACCATCGGACTTATTACTACAACTACTATAACGATCCCTACGAAACATATTGTAACGTACATCAAAAAACTCTCTGTCATATACACTATTAGAATTTATATTTGTTTCGGCTAGGCATAATATATCAAAGTTACAATATAAGGCATTAAGAAAAAAGTCTTTTAATTTAGAACGAAATCTGTTAAGAGCGTTTACGCCGCACACTAGCGCCACTAATGAAAAAAAAAACATATCTAGTAATTAGAGATAGAAAACCAAATTATGCTCAACAAACTATTTGAATGAAGTAATTTAGCATTTTTACAGCACCTAATGAACACCTCACATGTTATGGTTTAGTTAAATGAGACGTTACGGCCACTTTGAACTATAACGCCATATTTAACTAAACCATAACATTTCAGGTGTTCATTAGGTGACGTAAAAATGCTAAATTACTTAATTCAGATAGTTTGTTGAGCATAATTTGATTTTCTATCTCTAATTACTAGATATGTTTTTTTTTCATTGGCGGCGCTAGTGTGCGGCGTAAACGCTCTTAACATTTTGATAATAAATCGTAATCATTGTTGGTTAATAACTGAAACCAAGTATCCATATTATGATATTAACTTACTTTAAATAAATTACGCCACAATTTCTAAATATTAACGTAGTTTGCTTAGACAGTCAATGTTTTTGATATGGACTGCATTCGCGTTGTCATCTTTACGTAAGTACACACGACCATAGCGCACCCACACAAATTTATAATTATTTGTTTTGGCAAATGCTATCGTTTCAGCGTGAAGTTTCTTGCAGTCAATCGATAAATGCTCGGACACAAAGATTCTTTGATTATTATTATTATTATTATATTAAGACTTTTATACTAAAAATAACAATCGCACTTCACTCGGAATCCTCAATTACTAAGAAACTGGCTATTATACTGACAACTTACATTGTTGTTATGGCAACAGATTTAGATAAGGTAGTGGTAGCTACTCAAGAGGACTCTAAAGAAGTCTTACCACCAAAAAAACTACGCACATTAAATAAGATGGTGGCAGCTTTTTACGAGGACTCTAAAGAAGCCTCACCACCAAAACTACTAAGCGTTGTAAAAGTAGCCCGCTGGGAATCGAAAAATGGATCGGTAAGACTGAAGTTAGACTAGACTGAAGTTAGTTAGACTATTAGACTACATTTATTTAATCGTATGATAATATGAAATAGGCGAAGAAGGAATATACATGTCAAATTGCTAATTACTAAATATAATAAAATTCTAATTCTAATTATAGGTCAATGTCCAGGTCCCGGAGCCAATCGATGAAGTCGGGTGGCAGCTTATTCATATCATTTCTAGGTCCTGGGTACGCGCCGATAGGACATCGCTGCACAATGTGTTCCATAGTCTGGGCCTCCTCACCGCAGTCGCAGATTGGGCTATCCGACCATCCCCATTTGTGCCGACAGGCGTTGCAATGACCGTGCCCTGTTTTTAACCGGTTGAGACGGCACCACAACTTACGCGGCAGATCAAAACCCTTTGGTTTAGATGTGGGGTCAGCTGTCTGGGCATGAGTGCCATCCGTCACTGCCTCGCTCCACTCTCTCTTCCAGATGTCGTTAGACTACATGTGGATGTGGGATGACTCAAACGGATCTGTTTCCTGATACTTCCAGCATGGACATTTTCAACGATAGAGTGAACAAACTGTTTTCTATTCAAATTATATTACTACATCCTAGGCCTTATCACTTACCATTAAGTGAGATCGCGGTATAATCACACTAATAATATTATAAATGCGAAAGTTTGTGTGTATGTATGTGTGTATATTTGTTGCTTCTTCACGCTGTAACGGATGGATGGATTTGGATGAAATTCGGCATACAGATAGTTTATAACCTGGATTAAAACATAGAATACTTTTTATCCCGATATTCCCACGGGAACGGGAACCACGCGGGTGAAACCGCGAGCGGCCGCTAGTGAATTATAAAAGACTAAAAGAAAAATATAAAAACTCTGACTTGTCTCCTCTCATGGCAACCTTCTTTCTGGATGGAGCTCGATGGCGCAGTGGTTGTCGTTCCCGGTCTGCAATTGCTAATGTTAAGCAACTTTCGCAAGCCGGTCAACGGCTGAATTGGCAATTAGGCAGTCGTTAACAACCACTGATCCTCACTGGGCCTGCGTGGTGATTTATGGCCCATTCTCCCTTTCCATCTATAGGGGAGCTGAGCTGCTGATTTTTTGACGTTAAGTGGAAATGGAGTCTAGACGCAAAGATAACTGGTACAGTGTGCTGATGATGTCATTCTAAAAATTAACCTTAGGATTACTTTAAAAAGCTGTTTGCCATTTAAGCATTTGTTGACATTGTTGTCCATAGGTGTCAATTAAGGAGTAGGTAATAAGGGCCCTTGCTGTGTTTCTTTAATCGATGTGACGTACCTACTTACATTTATAAGAGCTCTAATGTTTTAAAATAAAATAAGAATAAGATTAAGCAACATTTATAAATTGATCTGCACAAAAACAAATACAAACTTATGAGAAAAAATAAAACTTATTTTTTTTTTAATAAATAATAGAATAATAAATAAAAAAGAACATCATAAAACAACTAACACAGCGAACAAAAAACAGTTTAATAATTTAACAAAATCACAAAAAAACAAAATTTAAAAGAAAAAACTATAAGTGCAAGGCCAACTGGTAGCTGTCTCAGCAATCGTCGCTGCGCCTGACAAGTTCCACATGTGTTTTTTGTAAGGTTTTGGGAAACAACAAAAAACGTGTTATTGAATTAATTAACGGAAAAAATGCAAAATCATGAATGTAATAAAATAGATATTTATTAGACACGTATTAGGATTACAAAATTTTACACAAATAATAGATATTTAAGGCACTAGAATTTTTTTAAACTAAAATGTGCACATAACTTGTTTGGAACTGACTAAAATAATTATGTATGTGCATTATGCACTTGAAGAATTTGGCTTTAAGACACTTATTGTTATTTTAGGGTGTATCATTATGTGATCTTATGGTTTACTTAGATTACAAAATAGAATAATATTATTAGCAACAAATAGAATTATAAAAAATCAGTCGTTATAACTATATAAAAATATCAAAAATAATGAGATCTTATTATGGCCACTTTTAAGTCTTAATTCTTAGTAACTCTTAATTATAATTATAACATCACACAAACATTATTGCCATTGCAATATTATTGCTTTATCACAGCAGTTCTTATAGTGTTATATTTTAATATTAAAACACTAAAAAAGGACAAATTAAAACTTCTATAAAAATCCTATAAAACTTAAACAAACATTATTATCAAATATGTTAACGCTTATATTCTAAATGTTGAATTCTAAACTTACTCCTTGTAATGAAGGTTATCATAAAATGCATGATAGTCGCGATGCATAAAAGGTTTTAAAGACTGGAGACTATCGTATTTGGTTTTATCAATTTTTCGAGGTTCATTAAATAGTTGAGCAGCATCCAATGTTGGATTGTAGGAACGCAGTCGCTGAGGTATGATTTTCCATTCGTCGGGGTGACGTAACTTGTAGAAAATACTACCATCTTTATACAGAAGAGCTCTTATATCATTTACCGTAGGATCTCCTGCTTTTTTGCCTGGACGAATGGAATCAAGGCAGACATCATCCTCGTAATTCTTGAAGAAAGTATAATCTACATGTTCAACATGGTATGGTTGCTTAGATCTTGCTTCCCTCATGCGACTGATATAATCACTCGGTGTGTAGATTGGAGGACGAAATTTTTTCTCCAACGTTGAGTGGACACTGTCAACTTGCATCATAGTATGTCCTTTTTCTAAAATGAGCTGTTCGATCTCCAAGCCGACTGGCTTGGAGATCGAACAGCTTCCTTTGTCAGCTTTAGTATAGCTGATGATAGAACTTTATTTCTGTTTTGGTAAGAACACCCATCTGAGATTATTATTATTTTTTTATAATTTAATTGAGACTTGATGAAATGTATTAAACAGCTTGTAAATTCATTGGCCGTAACACCCCCATCCCCCTCGTGCCAAACATACAGGTGTACATCTTTGTTATTATTTATATAAATGGACTGATTATGAACCTGAAGTTTTTGCTTGTAATACTGAACAGACACCAAAATCTTTGGACAAAGGAGGACAGACTGGACATCAACAGTTAGCACGAGAACCTCGGATGAGCTCAATTTGCGAGCTTCAATATGAGCATTGTAGGCTTCATTTTTTTTTTCGATGTGTAATGTATACTGCTCTTCTGAGATGTTCCCTTCTTTTTTAGCTGTGCATACGTCACACTGGTCTTTCCTTGGCTTAAAAATAGAAATCTTTTCTTTTTCCAATATTTGACTAAACAGTTTTCGACCAATATTTTGTTTTTGGTTATTCTTACACCACTCGGTATAAACTCGAAACATGTGAGTCTTTGATTCAAAAGTATCTTCAACGTAAACTCTGTTACTACTAGAGCGACAATAGTGACTTGGTACTTTATTTAGTAAGTTTAACCATTCTTTGACAGTAGTTGATCTAATAACTTTAGGAACAGGATTCGTTGTTTTATTTGACTGTCGTTTTTCATGTTTAGATCTTAAATCTTTTCCTCTTTCTGTATAATCTTGCAGTTTTTTAATCCATTCTGACAAAGTATCGCTATTTATATTGAAAGAACTGACAAAAAAGCTTTTGCACACCTTCACAGTAATATTCTGATCATCGGAGAAATAATAGTCGTAGGCCAATTGTCTTTGAGACATATTTTCCGAGTTACTCGTAGTTTTACGTCTTCTTAATACCGGGCGCAAACGAACAAGATTTTTTAAATAAGCTTTTTTCGCATCCCATGTAGTTAGACCCCAAAAATAATCAAAAACTGCTTTCCGTTTTTGTTCAGATATGAACCCACATAGAAAGCTTCTATCAGATTTCGAAATACAAGAATGTGTACATGGTTTTGGTTTAAGATATTTTTTAGGTTTCGGAACTAATTCATATCTCGCATTCTCGCCTATATCATCACACTTCCTCTTTCTTCCTTTGTATGCTTTACCGCATACCCTCTTTAACTTATTGAGCTCCCTTTGTTTTCCATTTATTTCCTCGTCACTACTCGAAAACTCAGTTTCAGATGTACTATAATTGTCTTCGTTTGTGCAAACCGTATTATTATTTCGCTCAAGTATCCCTGTACTTTCATCGAGGTAATAGTTTTCTTCATTTGAGTTATCTTTACATAATTCCATATCCTGTCTGAACTGTCCAGTGATTTCATCCAGAATATATATTTTTTCAATATAATGCGAGTTCTCATGAATGCTACAATCGATTTCCGATTGTTCTAAAAAAGGATCGAGATGTTTTTCATACGTTACATCATTTAACTCTTCAAACAAAGTTGTTTCTATATTTTCAGGTGTGTTGGGAATATTTTGATTCAAGTCTGAAGTTAACAAGCACTGCGTTGGATCATAACTATTTGACATAAACATATCGGAAGTATTTAAATCTGCATTTTGATTATGATTGCCGATTCCTTTAGCTAAATTTACCAGTATCTGCGCTCGCGATGCTGGTTTGTGGGGTTGTGGGTTGAAAGCCATATCGTCTAAAGAAAGAAAAAAACGAAGATGTTAGACAAATTACAATTTATTTGCTGGTTGGCTCATGTCAGTCTCTTAATAGAGGTATCATCATACAAAAAAAACCTAGCGTTAACTTAGAAGTATGACAGCTCTAAGGGATTGCAGACCTGAGTGTAAGATATTAATTTCAACTTGATACCTCCACGCGCTTCTGAGAAAAAGTGTCTTTACTGAAAGAAGGACAGACAGACGGTCAACGAAGTGATCCTATAAGATCCTTTTGGTACCGAACCCTAAAAACATTAACACACAAAAACTACATATTGCTCTCTTTATGGTTCATTAGGGATCACAAAAGGCATTTAGTATTTACATTGTGATTAGTTTCCTTATATAAAATAGTAATTTAACAGATGAATTATTATATTTTTAGTTATCATTGCTGTAAAAACGCAATACACAAGTTTTAGGTTAGAATATTATTTATTTAAATTGATTAGTTATTAATGATAATTATTAAAGAACATGCGGCAATTACATGAAAAACAACAATTATGTAGTAAATTCACTATGCACTTACCCATTTTACTATGTTTTAACTCTTAAAAACTATATTTTAATTTTGTTTACACCACAACGCTCACATCGCTGACACAGTTGGCGGGCGACTGAAGACGGACCACAAATCCTTTATGTGCATTTCTGTACATACGACTTTTTCCTAACGGTCAAAACACATATGGAATTTGTTAGATTTGTTTCTAGTTCGAATATCACAAAAATAATTTTACGAACACATATAGAATCAAACGGAGATAATGTTAAGCGAAAAACACAAAAATCAAAAAAATGCTGTTGTGGCAATGCATAGAATGCCACAGAAGCACTGAAATTATAGAATATAGTTTTTTTTTTAAATATCGCACCTTCCCCATGAATGCTGGCAACACTAAAGTGTTCAATTTGCATACCTCTATGCTTTGTATTTTTATATTACACTAGCACTTTACCCGCATCTTCGTCTCCGTGGATTTCTTTTGTCGTATTGAAGCTTTTTTTATCGTATTGAAATATAACTCTCTACCCTCTAACAAACAAACAAACAAACTCACAAAATTTACAATTTATATTTAATTTTATAATTTATATTAGTAGAATAGATAGATATAGAATTCATTCATTCATTCATTCATTCATTCATTCATTCATTCATTCATTCATTCATTCATTCATTCATTCATTCATTCATTCAGATATAGAATAGATAGATATAGATTTCGTAATCGAGTCGGATTAACTCTGCATGTTGAATCACACTAGTTTTATAAATGCGAAAGTTTCTGTGTATGTATGTCTGTATATTTGTTCCATCTTCACGCTGCAACGGATGGATGGATTTGAATGAAATTCGGCATACAGATAGTTTATAACCTGGATTAACACATTGGATAGCTTCAGATCACACTATAAATATACTAAACTACACCAATTTAATTATCCAATACAAAATTATTTGTTTGTTTAGTTGTCATGGAAACCAAAGAGAATTTAATCCCTTGATGGAAACTGTCAAAGCGGTACGAAGTCTGCCAGGTCCACTAGTATGACAATATTCTCACTACATCTGCGTATAACCTCCATTTGTGACAATTCAGTTCATGCAGTATCCAATGTAGGGTAATGAACTTTCTATGAACATCACGTTATGGGATGATTGGGTGTACAAAAAAAAAATACAATTGTCATGAGACGACGATATGGTGATAGGAATGCGAAAGAAGCTCGATATCGATTAACGCGCTTGGTCTACGATTGCTGAAGTGAAGCAACTTTCGCAAAGTTGCAAAGGGTGTTGTGTAGCAAAGGGTGACCAAAACTTTTATCGTCTCAAGCGCCTCTGTGGGTGGCTTTGGGAGGTGGATTATGGCCCGTTCTCCCTGTGGTGCTTTCATCTCGCTGTGGTCGCATCAATAAGGCTCGTACCCCAGCAGTGGGACATAAAAAATAAGCTGGTGGTGGATGTGAAATAATTGATTATTTTCCAGAAACTAAGTATTGACGGACGGGGTAACTTGAAAGCGATTGTAATGGCGATCACAACTCCTGGGCCCTAAGTCTGTTAACTCAATAACGTTTTAATGGCGTGGGTAGGCTGATTTAGACTTTTGTAAAATGGAGAAAATATCTACTGAGACACGACTGTGGACGTTTTACAATAGCAGAAATTATGGCATTTACTATTGTTTTCCACATGTAATACAATACTCGTAGTATGTTGATTCTAGAAGTAGTTACACTAGCGACGTCTATGAGATAAAAAAAAAAACAATATTTTATTGACTTTACAAAAAAATAAAGCCAAAATATAAAAATAAGTACAAATACAATATAATAATATAGTCCGAAAAAAAAAGATTGAACAAAGATTTATATAATACTAGTGGCCGCTCGCGGTTTCACCCGCGTGGTTCCCGTTCTCGTGGGAATATCTAGATAAAAAGTATCCTATGTGTTATTCCCGGTTATAAACTATCTGTTTGTCGAATTTCATCCAAATCCATCCAGTAGTTTTTTACGTGAAAGAGTAACAAACATTCATCCATACTTACAAACTTTCGCGTTTATAATAGGATTACTTACTTAAAATATAAAATAAAAACACACCGAGGCGTTACATACTGTAATCAGTTGTTTTTCATCTCTGATGCGGAAGAGGCGTTCCTTTATGTGTACAACAATCAAAACAAACATTACACTCTAGTGTTTTCTCTAAGAGTTGATGGGCCGATGAAATTATTTTGATACTGTATTCACCTTAGTCATGGGAAGTTGACGTCTAATAAAAGCCCATTCAATGAACTTTCACCGTGACCTTTATTATTGTAGTCATTTGCCTACATACCTGATTATTGACATAGTGTTGGGGACAACATAATAATTTTGTGTCAATGAGCAATGCCTCATTACTATTTGTGTTATCGCCAGCGTTAACAAGCATGTCTTTGACTCTGACGTCACAACCGGGAGCTGTCATCAAGAGACATTAGTGACGCTTGCGCGCCATTTTATCGCGTCGACACGTTTTCGAGCGAGCGCTTGCTTCACTTGTTCCTGAGCAGCCGAAGCGTAGACACGTACTTTAAAGACACTTTATTATTTTTCCTTGAGACCTGGTACTCCTACATTGGTTATTGTAGAAAGTTAATTCCTGCAATTTGATTATACACCTTAGAGTTTAAACAAATAATTAATAGTAATCATAGCATTCTTGCTTGAGTACAATTAAAAGTGATCATAAAAGTCTGTGAATAGTTTTGAGTGGTTTATATTTTAGTCTCTTATAAAATCGTTAGAGAAATTAAGTGTAACTGTGTCTTACGAATAAATGTAAAGATGTGTTAACTAACAGTGTTTCTTTTATCATTTGCAAAAAAGAAAAAAAACGAGTGAGCCTTACACTAGTCGCATATTATTTGACATCTCAAATTACTAATAATCAATTTTAACATTTATAACTATAAAATAAATAATGATAAAATCTATTATACACGAAAGGGTTAAAATCAATATTACAAAAGACAATAGAATATTATGTAGAATTTACAATGACGCATATTTTTAAAGATAATGCAGTAAATACTCATTCTTCTCACTTCCCATATAGAAGACATTTGACATATCTAAATGACCTTTGATAGTCAAATGACACAATGTGTTACATTATAATAATAATATGTCATGTTCATAATATCGATCACTGAATTTACAAAATGGCGCGCGCTTGCGTGCTCTTCCGACTTCCTGTTTTACAGTTCCGTTCCATTTCACGAAATCGTTCCTCATAAATTGCAAGAAAGCGGGAGGAAATAAAAAAAAAAAAATTTAGTACCTTTTTTAATTCTTTACGGGTAAGTACGGAATATTCCAATCTGTCATCCCGATTTGTCCACCAGGGTGACGGATGGAAAAAAATGTTTCATCTGTCACCCCGTCACTATGAGGTGGACAGATGAAACTTTTTTAGATTGAAAAAAGTTTCATCCGTCCACCAGCCGCTATTAAGATGACAAATAGAACTTTTTGATTCCCATTTGTCCACCCATGAGAAAAATATTAACTAGTACACCGAAGAAAGCTTTAAACATTTGTAAATGTATTGTAATGGTAATATTATATTCGGCGAGTAGGTAAAATCTACTAGAACTTATTTTGTATGCAAATAAATACTTTAGCATGATTTTTTGTTTATCATAAAAAGCTTTTTTAATGGATACTATGTGATTACAACATTTCGCAATAAATTAAAAAAATATTTTTGGCACTGCACTTTTTTTTAATAAAAAAATACAAAAAATCTTGAAAATATGCTCCCCTTAATAATGTATTTTAATTTTGTTCACTTTATATTTTTTTCACTTTATAATTGTTTTAATAATTACGAATCTATTTCAATTTACATCATTAAAATAGAACATAGAAGTATTTTTATTTATTTTTTCAAAAAAAGGTTGCATTTTCGTATCCAAAGAGGTTTCCGTCAAAACTTCCTTGTCTATGATGTTAAATTTAAGAAAAAATAAATACCTAGATAATATTTTAAAAAAAACATGTCACTTCTTGGCGGGAAAGTGAAGCGTCATGTCTGCGGTTTTGTCTTATTTTCCAAAATTTGTGTGATGTCGAATATTAATGTGAAATAATGGTGGATTATTAACCGTTAAGTGTTCGTGAGTGTGCATAAGTGTTGGCAAATGAAACAAAACAGTGCAACGTCACTTTTCAAATTCTCTCAATAAGCTCGCGTGAGGACTTAGTAAAGCCCCACATCTTTACTGAGATACTCGAAGGGTTGGGGGGTATATCATTTCTCACTTCCCATTTCTAATATCATTCATCATCGTTTATGGAAATATTGTTTATTTATGTATTACTTGTACGAAAAATTACTTTGACACTGGCTAAATGTGCTAATCGCACGAAGCCATCAACTAAAAGAAAAAAAAAAGAACATGTTTTAATTACAGAGTATATTCTAAATATTAATTTTAATATAAATATAATAGTATATAACATATAATGAAAATTTTAAAGAGGCTTAAAGTTACCGTTTCTATTTTGATACGCTATGCGTTTAAGGATTAAAAATTTTGACTTTCATCTCACTCGATGTTGAGTGATGATAAGGCCGACGACGGAAGCGCACTTTACCTTAAAACGTCGAATACTGAGACACTGGCTATCTTATCAGGCTAACCGTGTTTCGGATTAACGGTGGCATAGCCCGGGTTTTGATCACCAACCCGAATTTGGCGAACGTGGTGATTACGCCAATAGCCATCAATTGTAGCGATGACTTGATTGCAATATGGAGGACTTCGTCCATCCGGGAGACTGTCCAATTCAAAATTCATAATTCGAAAATTTTATTCAAAATAAACTTTCACAAGTGTGTTTAACGTCAATTGTCAAGCTCGCTCTAAAGTAGCCACCGGCTGTGTTTAATGTTGTAAAAAAACATTTTTACTTATCACTCAAAGAATTAAAAAGCAGTGACAAAATTCAGCGCTCACGTCAGCCTTCCCGGCAGCATAGTGGTCAGTGCAGCCACCCGGATTGCGGAAGACCCAGGTTCGATTCCTGGCTGGGTCGGGTAGACGTTTAATTTTTTCACTGTATTTTATAAATTTTATAAATATTTGACTTTTACTAATACCTACCCGTATATGAAACTGAAACAATCCATAATCCTATTATTTATAATGTGATTTTGTTTATGTAGAGTAGGTTCTTATTGTCTGTATACATCATAAAGAAAATAGGTAACTATACTCGTTTAATAATAAACTTATTATTAAGGTAATTTAAATCAAAACGGTAAATAGGAAAAGTTGCTGCAACTCTTTCATTTAAAGTATTTTTAGATAACCTTGCAATATTATCGCGGGTTCGAATCCCATCTGAGGTTTTTTTCTATGTATTTTTGTTATTATATTAATTGCTAATCACTTCATTATTGTAGAAAATTCAAAATTCAAAATTCAAAATCATTTATTCAGTTTAGGCTACAAATAGCTCTTATGAACGTCATTTTAAGCCATCGGTTCGTAAGTCTATCTACTCTGGGCGGGAGATCTTGTACTGAGAAGAACCGGCAAGAAACTCAGCAAGTGTCCAGCTCTTTTCTCCCTTACAGCGTCATAAATATTGGAAAAAGCCCTATCATAAAGGACACTTTCCATCACAAATAAAAACACAAAATGTAAAGGACAACCACAACATGTAAAAAAACACAAAAAATAAAAAATAACTAAATAAAATATATAAGTCAGCAAAAACATAATTTACCAGTTTAATTTTTTACAATATCATACAGTACTAGTAAAAGTCAAAAAAAACTATAGTTAATAATAATAAAAATAAAACTAATTGTAATGTTCAATGCAACGCTATTTTGTTATCTGCAGGACACTATTTATAAGTAGTATTATGTATATGTTTTTTATTATAGCCAGGCTGTTTTATCTTCTAAATATTCTTTGACTGTATAATAACCTTTTTTTAATAAAGAAGACTTTACATGTTTTTTAAACTTATCTAAAGGTAAATCTAGTACAGTATTTGGTATTTTATTGTAATAGTGTATACCTTGCCCTTTGAAAGTATATAAAGTCAAAAATGTTTGTATTATAAGAACATACTTACCTATTCTACACGTGTAATTAATTCGAAAGGAGTTTAATACAATTTTAAGTACATGAAATATGTTAATTAGCGCTATTATCTTACAATACAAATTGCTCTGCACACCCACACGTGAGAAAGACTCGAGCTTGACATTAAAACTTCATTTATGGTCTGATATGAAAAAAAAGGTTACACTAAAGATCGAGGCGAATGGCATATACAAAGAGAGGCCTATGCCCAGCAGTGGGTCGAGAGGAGCTGGTAATGATGATGATGATGAAAAAAATAATAGAGAAAACATAAATAATAATATCAATGTAGAAAATTTTACTTTTCATTTTTAAGTGCTAATTGCTGCACTGAAGCTAAATAAAATTAAGTGCCGCTAAAAGCACTCAAAAATTAAATAAAGCAGTGTAAAAATTCAGTGCTTACCTCAGCCTTCCCGGTAGCATAATGGTCAGTGCAGCCGCCCGGATTGCGGAACACCCAGATTAGATTCCTGGCTGGGTCGGGTAGGCATTTTATTTTTCACTGTATTTTGTAAATATTTAATTAATATAGAAGCCATAGAAAATGTGACTGCATTTTATGTTCACCGTTTTAATTTTATTTAGTACACCTACTTCTCGCACTAAAACAAAAAGACATATTATTATATTATATTATTAAAAAGATAGAAAGAACAACCTCGGAGGAGCTCGATGGCGCAGTGGTTAACGCGCCTGGTCTGCGAGTGCTAAGGTTAAGCAACTTTCGCAAATGCCGGTCATCGGATGGGTGACCAAAAATTTATCATCTCAAGCTCCTCCGTGCTTCGGGAGGCACGTAAAGCCGTTGGTCGTTGCATTAACAGTCGTAAACCACCACCAGTCCGCACTGGGCCCGCGTGGTGGTTTATGGCCCCGTGGCCCGTTCTCCTTATTCTTCCATAGGGAAGGCTCGTGCCCCAGTAGTGGGACATATTATGAGCTGATTATGATTAATATCTGGTTCCAATTTCCCCCGCATGTGTACAGCTAAATCTAAACGGTTAATATATAATATCCGATAAACTCGTAGCTACACCACATATAACGTAGTATGTTGTATGCCAGTGATGTCATGCTTTGAGCAGAATGTAACGGAATGTAAGAAGATAAGATTAGATAAGATTATATAAGATGAGATAAGATTAGGTAAGATTATATAAGATTAGATAGGATTAGATAAGATTAGATAGGATTAGATGAAATTGGATAGAATAAATCTATATATTAATACGTGAAGCAAAAACTTTATACCACTTTTTACGAAAATTGCGCGGACGGAGGAGTGTGAAATTTAGCCCACTTATAGTTTATATAGAAAAAGAGAGCAGAATGATAATATTTTTTTAAAATTATATATAAAACATTGTATAGCACAATTTTCAAAAATTTTAAAAATGGAAGAGGAGCGGCCGAAATCTGTCAATGCCAATCCAAACTTACATTCTATATTTTTTAATTTTTCATTGCTTAGGATACAATCCGTGCAGCCTTAATAAAATATTGTTATTAAAATACAGCTTTTTATAAAAATTACGGTCGAATTTCGACCACTGGGCGACTACAAGTACACTTTATTGTACACCAACTCACAATAAAGCTAAACGATATAGTTGCTTGCCCATCGCTATCTTTGGTGCTGGATAATTAGGTCAATGAAAGAGTCTCAAATGTCTAAGCTTGTATGCAAAAGGACTAAAGAGCGTAGTGTAAATTTAAACCCAATTTTAATTGATTTAGAAATACAAATAGAAAATATCTTGAGACGGGATAAATTATTATAATTATTATTATTATATCTTTATTGCTTTCCCATATGTATAACAAGGATCTTAAAATAATGTCAAGAACAGTATGGACCCTGTCGGGCACAGCAAAAAATTAGGGGAGAAGAGGACGTTTCACGTGCTTTTTCATTTTATTTTAATTTATTATTTTGTAGATCGTCTTTAAAATACTCTTGTAATGTATAGTAATCCTTTTCTGTAAGTAATTGTTTTAATTTCCCTAAAAATTCTTTTTCTGATAGGATGTTTTTAATTGTAATTGGTAATTTGTTAAATATTTTAATGCACATCACTAAAGGACTGCTTGCGTGTAGATGAAGTTTTGAGGTGGGTAGCATTAGTCTTGATTGGGTTTTTGGGCGAAATGAATATTTTGTAGGGATATCCTGTCTATTAGTGAAAAAATGAGGGTATTTTTTTACAAATTTACAAACCTCATATATTTAAATACATGGTAGAGTTAGAGTACTTAATTGTTTGAAGTGAGGTCTGCAGATATCGGTTTGTTCTATATTTACGATAATTCGGATTAATTTCTTTTGCTGAGTGTGTGTGTGCATTAAGAGTGGTCCCTTACCTTATTTTATGCCGACTCCATTTAAACCTGCAGCTCTGATGGCGTAGAATAGTATATAGTTCAAAATATCTTAATTTGTAAGTAATAAAACTACCTAACCACTATTATCCCCATCTCTTCCCGTAGGTGTCGTAAAAGCCGACTAAGGGACCATTCCAGAGGATGGGCAGCAGCATCTCTCTGAGGTTACCCTCAACCTACTGCGATCGCCAACCCGCCTGCCAAGCGTGGCGATTAAGGCAAATACCCCTCATATCCTTGGGGGAGGCCTTTGTCCAGCAGTGGACGTCTTTTGGCTGAGATGGACGTCTTTTGATGATGATGATGATGAACCACTATTAGATGTCACCCAAACACGCACATTCATTCACACACATGCTCCATATTTAAACACTCATACTTCACTTATACACCAACAGATAACACATACACATTCACATACATACCATATACACATACTTTGCGCATTAAGTACCTAATTTTTAAAGGGAATAAATAATTTTGAATTGAATTGAATTGAGTGGCGTGCACTTGGACAGGCCTATGTCCAGCAGTGGACTACAAGTATTGGTAGGTGGTATTGTTTAAATTGATACAGTATCTACACCCCTTGTTTGTAGTATTCTTTTAAAAAATACTTACAGGGGGTGTGGGTTTATTACCTATGTAACATAATGTTTCACCATATCCACCACAGTTACTTAATGGTGTTCCTATTGTTATGAATTTTAATAATAAATCAACTATAATAAATAAAGCAAAAATCAATCAATCAATTATTTACAAACCTTACCTAACAATTGAATAACAACAACGGAATAAATCACGGAAGTATCATAATAATCAATCATCATAATGAAATGCATCCGATTATTCAATTAAGTCAGTTATGCACGTGATCAATGAACTTGAAACTTTCAACTTTATTGCGATGTTGATAAGGTGTGTTTTATATGGTTTTTCGGTTCCTTTTGTTTTACGCAACATGATCACTAAATGACATTAGTAATTTGTCCGCAGTGCCGGATATAAGTTAGAATTTTTTAATTAGCACTTTTACTAGGAACAATTTCGACATGTTTTTTTTAATATTGTAAGTTATTATCATCACCAGGTCGTTTTGTTCCCACCGTTGGGTCATGAGCCTTACCTATAGATGGGAACACTACAGGGAGAACGGGCCGTAAACTAGCACGCGGGCCCAGTGCCGATTGGTGGTTGTTAACGACTGCTAATTCAGCCGGGGCTTTCCGATGCACGGAGGAGTTCGATGATACATTTTTAGTCACCCATCCGATGATCAGCCTCTGTGAAAGTTAGTTAACATAAGTAATCGCATAACGAGCGCGTTACCTACTATCAAGCTCCTGATTATACATTTTGTGCCTTACAAATAAAAAAGAATAAGGACCGAATTGTTATTCCGTGTTTTGTCTCTTTTACTCTAACTTTAAATGACGTTTAAATGACAGGAACAAAACACGGAATAACTATTCTGACTTTATTCTTTTTTCGGGTTCCGTAGCCAAATGACAAAAAACAGAACCCTTATGGATTCGTCATGTCTGTCTGTGTGTCTGTGCGTCCGTATGTCACAGCCACTTTTTTCCGAAACTATAAGAACTATACTGTTGAAACTTGGTAAGTAGATGTATTCTGTGAACCGCATTAGGATTTTTACACAAAAATAGAAAAAAAAACCAATAAATTTTGGGGGTTCCCCATACTTAGAACTGAAACTCAAAATTGTTTTTTCGTAAAACGCGGAGTGTGTGTGTGTGTGTGTGTGTGTGTGTGTGTGTGTGTGTGTGTGTGTGTGTGTGTGTGTGTGTGTGTGTGTGTGTGTGTGTGTGTGTGTGTGTGTGTGTGTGTGTGTGCGTGGTTGGTAATATAATATTTTTTTTCTTAAACTAGAACACAGTCAGTCGTCTTTACAGATTTATTTGTTGATGGAGAAAATACTTTTTAAAATTACGTTTAAATGAACAAACTGTTTGCGATGCTTTTACCGGTGGCGGAACATTATTCCAACATTTCGTGGCAGCGCACAGTGTCGCGAGTCTATACTACAACTTATCATAATTCTAAATTTTAAGAAATATTTTTTTTTATAATAAATTAATACAAAACAGGTACATACATATACATATGCATGTTTTATTCAAAATACATTATTCTATGTCTAAAAATTGCCTTAGAATAGGTTTTTTTATTTTTGTTTCCCGATCTGATTATTGAGATTAACGGATCTGAAGTTAAATAACATAACTGTAATTAGGTCGTGATTAGTGTGTGGTCTAGAGGTCTTTCGTGTATGTTTTTCTCTAAAATTTCTTGCATCTTTGTGTCTTCCTTCTAAATCATCTTCAGACAGTTGTCCAATTGGTAATATAAATGACTGTATCAATTCAGGTGAATGAACTAATATTTTATGAATGGATGTTGGTATACTGTATGGTACCACGAGTATAAGCTTAAATATAGATCATTTGTTTCCTTTAATATTTCTTGAAATTTATCTGTATTTATTTTAAATCCACTTGATATTATTCTGTTGATAAGATAAAATTTTTCAATTAGACTCTGCTCAATTCCGGTTATTTCACTAGAAAGCGTACAGTTTTTTAAAAATGTTCTAGCTGTGTAGCCGTAATTTGTTGAACCATACCCGGGCTCAGGTTTATCGACTATAAGACCCATCTTTTCCTTGAACTCCTTTTGAATTCTTTGTTTCTTTTCGTTTAAATATTTTCTTTTGTGCCTCAACTCGAACTTGCCAACACTTCAGAGGTAATCTTTAGGAATCATGAAGCCATATTTCGAAACACTCAACATTTTTAATATGTTGTGAGTTGTTGAACCTAAAAATTAATATCTCATAAATCGCAAGTAAGCGCAAATTGAGAGTTTCTTAGCTTAAAGTATACACATTAAACTACAAAATATAAAAAAACTGAAGATGTATTTTGATGTGTTTTTTTTTAAACTCTAATTGAACTTTATATCTGCTTCAATATTCATAGTCATATAAAATTATCAATACTCACCAATTTCAGACATATTGGATGATTTAAAATAACAATTTATAAAGAATACTAGTCCCTTTATACTAATAAAATAACTTCAAAGTGATAAAAGATAAACTTATTACGTAATTGTAGCAAGCAAGTAACCCGTTCGCACAAATGATTTTAATGTAACATCAAAGTTATAAGTTTACTTACCCACACAAGCCTTATTATTAATGCGAAAAAATTTAAACTACCTTTATTGGCTGGACAATTTATTCAAGATTATGTTGCCATATGATAAAGTCAGCTGCAAAAATCTTCGAAAATTGCATTTATGATAAAGACTCGCGACACTGTGCAGCGTAGCGAAAACAACCACGAAAAGCAGACGAACTGTGTCTTGGACAAGTGAGTCTAGAAGACAATCTTATTTTGCGACGGGAAAAAATAAGCTTTTCATAGAGATATCGTGGTCGGCCAGACTGCACAATACAAAAAAGCAAAGTGGAAAAGTGTAAAGAGCGTAGTGCCTCCATTTTAATAAGTTTATTACGGTTTAGAAATGGTGTAACATGTGCCCGGCGTGGAATTGGGAAACTAAAACGCGCGCATGCATTTTGAACGCGTTGAATAAGAGCCTTAGTCTTGGCCAGCAGACAGTTACCAATCACAGTATCCGCATAATTCAACTTGGACAATATTAAACTGTCGCAAAGTTTAATTCTTATATCTATGCTTAGATGCTCACGAACTTGATACAGTACCTTTAGCCGATAAAAACAGCTTCTTACTGTTTCAAGTACGTGTTCTTCGAATCGCAATCGGCTATCCATTACAAGGCCTAAGTTTCGTGCCACCAAAACACTTTCCAAAAAATCGTTTCCCAATTTAACACGTGGATTACTGCTTAAAATTTTGCTTATCTGAGCTTTGGAGCCAAGTACTAGGAACTTAGATTTAAGCGGATTAAGGAGTAAGCTTTTATGTTCAGACCAGCCTTTTATCCGGTTCAAGTCCTGGTTAATTATGTTTACAGCAGAGGTAGTATCTTCAGGTTTAAAAGTTAGATATATTTGGAGATCATCTGCGTAAAGATGCTACTTACAATTGAAAATGGACTTGGTCATATCGGCAATATATAAGATGAATAAAATAGGGCCTAAAATAGAGCCTTGCGGAACACCACGCTTTAGATATAATGTTTCAGAGGCATTGGTAGATCCCGCATTACCGCAAACCTCAACTTTTTGTGAGCGCCCATGAAGGTAGCTTGCAAACCATTTTATTGTATTGGAGTCAAATCCATAGAAGGCAAGCTTTGACAAAATTTGGTGTTTGACAAATTTTGGTGTTAATTGTGTCAAAGGCACGAGAGAAGTCTAATAACACGAGAATAGTTCCTTCACCTACATCTTGACCAGATAAAATATCATCGATTACGTCGAGTAAGGCTGTTGCTGTACTGTGTGATTTTCTAAAACCAGATTGCTTCAAAGGCAAGATATTATTTGCTTCCAGATATTCAGTTAATTGTTTACTTACTACCTTTTCTAGAACTTTAGACAAAGAAGGCAAAATACTTATTGGTCTCAGATCTTTTAGGTCGGTTGGGTCAGATTTTTTGGGTATCGGTCTAACAATAGCTTCCTTCCAAAGATCTGGAAAAACATTTGATTCGATTGATTTATTAATAATTGCAGTAATGGTACACAAAGAGTCAGGCAAAGTCATCATTAACATATCCCTTGTAATACCATCTACGCCCTGAGCATTAGTTGATATAGACTTAATTATATATAAAACAGTTTTTTCACTGACAGGCTTCAAGGCAAAAGTTGCAGAACCAAAACGATGATACTCAAAATATGTCAAAGTAGAAATGTCATTTTCTTGTTTAAAACTAATTTTAAGGAAGTGATTATTAATTTGGTCGGGATTATTTAAGTGGGAAGGTAAGTCATCATGTTTACTTTTATTAAAATCTACAACATTTCGTTTTATATTCTTCCACAAATTACGCGGATCGTTGGCGTTTTTATTTATGTATGATTCAAAATATGCAGTCTTTTCTCTATAAATAGCTGCAGATACAATGGTCTTAAGTTCTTTATAATACCTCTTATGAACGTCTAGTTTAGTTTTACGACTTCTAGTGTGTGCTAAATCACGGAGCTTCATCATTTGTTTTATAGTGTAAGTTATCCAGGGGTAACCATTTTCTCTAAAACACTTTGTTCTGAGTGGCGCGTGTCGGTCAAAAATATTAATTATACAATCGTTAAAAGCATTCAAAGTATCATTGATATCTTCACAAATTAAGCTATTCCAAACAATTGATTCTACGCTCGCATTAAATTTTTTAATATCAATGTCCCGTAATGAACGGTAGGTACGCCACTTCGGTATTATTTTAATTTTTTTTATATTAAGCTCACATGATATGAACGCATTATTACTTAAATCAGGTATGTATTCAACATTTATTTTATTTACCTTAACATTAGAGCATATTAAGTCAATTAAAGATTCTGAGTGGTCCGTAAAATGCGTGGATTGGGTAACATACTGCTCCAGACTAAAACAACGCAAAAAGTTTGTTAATTTTTGAGTATCAGACTCGTCAACTTTTAAACAATTTATATTAAAATCACCCAATAATACGATACGGTCAAACGCCGAGAATGAACACAACGATTCTGTAAGAGTTTCAAAGAAGTTATCTACATTGAACCAGGGAGGACGATAAGCAGTACCAACAGCTATCTTAATTCCATTCACTTTGAGCCCTAGCCACATCTGTTCTGCAAAGTGAGTGTCCGGGTGATCTAGTACTCGCGCAGTAATACCGCGACGGATGTAAAAGCCAACGCCGCCACCACGCGACCGCAGGCCGGCGGGTCGGGGCGCGTGTCGCAGCCGATACCCGCCCACCCGCGGAGCACGGCCTTCCTCGCCTAGGCGCAGCCACGTCTCATTTATGGCCATAATGTCTACAGGTTGCCGTTCCATGGCCGCAATGAATTCGTCATGCCGTGTACCCAAAGATCCCGGATTAAGTAGACCTAGTGACATGTTTTTGGAAATAATATGTACAATAATAAATGAAAACAATATTTCAATGTACTTAGAATTAATTATATAAAATTTTAGCATTGTAACGTGGCGCCAATCAACAAACATTAAATATAACTTTTTATTCTTTATCTCACAATTAAATTGTAACGGTAACCCTTTTAGCATCGCTTTCATTACGAATTCTATAGGCGGGTCCGGCGCCGTCTCGACGCACGAATATGCCGCCTAAGCGGGTCCACACGTAGCGCCACTGCAACCGCCGCGCTTCCATGCGCACCTTGTAAAAGAGCTCCCGGTTATACCGTGTGAGCCGCTCGTTCACATACAGGCGGCGAGGAGGGCCAGCAGTGGCACCAGGAAGGTCGAGGCCAGTGGTGTCGATGACACGTCGAACGCGCGCGGCCTGTAACAGCTGGTCCCGCAGCACGCGCCTCACCAGGCGCACTGCCAGCGGCCGCGGAGCCCCACCCTCGCCCTCTCGTCGCACTCCTACACGTACAACACTGGCTATCTCTTGCTCTCCTACAGTCATGCCAAGCTTTCTGCTAATCAAAGCCACCAGGTGAGTCGGGTTCTCGGCAGGCATTTCAGGTAGACCGCTGATTTCCAGGTCGTTTTGAAGTAGCTCCTGTTCACGATCATTTACTTGGGCCTTTAGCCGTTCCAAATCTGCTGCCATCTCACCTCTCGAGCCTTCGTCGCAGGTGTCAAGACGCGTTTCCATTGAAGATAATCGCTCCTCAAATCCGTCCATCCGCGAGGTGATGCCTTGAATGGACTCCGTAATTTTCTCTAACTTAGCGAATATTTTACTAGAATAATCAATAAAAGCTGCTTTGATGTGTTTCTCAATAGAGGCAGATAAACTTTCGTTAATTTCTTGTTTTAAACCATTCATAGTGTTGTTAAGAGTACCTGTCGTTAATATCTGATCGTCTGTTTCTGGCTCAGGCATGCTGTGATGGTGCTTCCCACGTACTGTGACATTGCTGATCAGCACTGTTGACGGCGACTCGGATCCGGCTCGAGAACAGCTGTTTGTTGCGATGTTGTCGTTCACCGCCTCACTTTCATCTGTTTGTTGATGTGTATTTTTATTGGATAGGAGGATAGGCGTTGAATAGTTGCTTCCTTTCTCACTTCTCTTATTATTTATGCAGTCATCACATGACCATTTCAATCTCCTCTCTTTGTCCATGAATGCAAACCGTTTGTACGTAACATTTCCGCAATCGATGTCAAAATGGTATTTGCAGGCAATGCATACTAAAAAATCTCTATTTGTTATCTTCTTAGAGCACCTCGCACAAATCTTTGTTTTCATATTCGATGCCATGTTAAAAATCAGTTTGTTGCGACTGCGGTTTGGTCACACCGAATAAAAAATAGCGCTTAGCCCTTACACGCTGCAACAGAACGCAACTAGTGAAATCCGCGTCTAAAAAGTCTTATGCGCCGTGTATTTTGCGTCGCTTACGTGTTTAAATGGAACACTGACAAAACATGCGACGGTATGCTTGTGCGCTTGGGTGCAACTGAAAATTTAGATCTTCAAGTCCAAATATTTTCTGAATCCGTTAAAACTGATAGTTCACATAATCACCAAAGTTTAGTTTACAGCACAAGCTTTAACTTGATATAATACAATAGGGGTAAAAAACACTTTTTACTGTACATTTGAATTAAAATTGCGGAGCAAAACAAATAGCCGCCCGCACTCCCACACTACCCTCACTCAAGAGAATAATAAAACTAAAAAAATATATGATGTACATTACCATGCAAACTTCCACCGAAAATTGCTTTGAACGAGATCTAGTAAGTAGTTTTTTTTAATACGTCATAAATCGTAAATCGCAATTTACCTTTCATTCAATCAACTCAAATATAAAAAAATAACCTAATTAAAAAAATACCCTATCATTAAAACATCGATTAAAGTTACAACGACCTACAAGAACTTTTATATTATGTTACTTGCTGCTACGGAACCCTTCATGGGCGAGTCCGACTCGCACTTAGCCGCTTTTTTATTTAAAAGGTATCTTGTGTCATGAACCATGGAAACCTAACATATTTATCATCATCACTCTCAGATTACCTTCACCCTCTGTAAGGTATAGGCCTCGAATTTAAATGACGTGTTTATTGCAATTCACTGTAAATAAAGATCTTTGACTAGGTACTTTATTATTTTAAATTAAATATTTAAGATGGCTTAAAGATAAGGCGTTCTACAGTCTGACTGAATATTTCGGTACAAAAACAGCATATTGGCTGTTTTTATGTAATATGTACCTACTAAAAATTGCATGTCCGACTAGGGTAAAATGTTTGTTCCCATTATTATATGCTTAACACCTGCTATGTATTTACACAATTTTATGGCATTAAAAATGTATCTTATCTTATCTTATCTTTAACCTTTTAGATAAGGTCAAACATTAAAGTGCACTTCATGCGGAATCTTCCACTTAGGAACATTACCTATATTTAACTGACGGAACACAAAACAGATATCAACATAGTTTTTATGGCGACAGACTTCTCTAGAAAAGGTGGTGGAAGATGACCAGTTAGAGTAACAACAAGATCTATTCACCAAACTGAGTGCAATGCTAAATAATTAATCCTTTGTTGCACATATAAAACACACATTAAAACAGACGTTATACAAGACATATACAAAGGTGAGCTTATCTCTAGAAGAGATCTCTTCCAGCCAACCCTAGCTGTGGTGTGGAACGAGAGTTTGCGGGACTATTCTACGAACTAATTACTGATAAATATACATACTTAAACTATATAACCATAATGTAATAAACATACATACACATACACAATATACATATAATAATTTAAATGTATAATTTGATATGACGTTACTGATTACCAGTGTTGGTAAGGTAGTGATCTTTCAACTTATGTTTAAATGATTCTACCGATGGACTCTCACGAATGTCGGAAGGCAATTTATTCCACAATTTGGCTGCATGGACAGTGAAAGAATAGTGGAAAAATTTGGAATTGGATTGAGGACAGTTAAGGGTTCTTGTGTCACATGAACGCTTGGGACGGGAAGTGGCAGGAAAGTGAGTAAACCGGGAACGTAGATAGTGAGGGAGCTGAGGGTAGTTAAGGATTTTGTAAAGGAGGCAGAGGATGTGCATATCTCGGCGAAGTCGGATAGGGAGCCATTTTAACTTCGATCTAAAATCGGAAACATGATCATATTTCCGTAGACCGAATATGAACCGGATTGCCAGATTTTGCAGGCGCTCCAGTTTGTTAAGCAGCTCCTCAGTAGCATCCAAATAACAAACGTCGGCATAGTCGAGAAGAGGGAGTAGAAGCGATTGAGCAAGCATAATTTTGGTGCCATACGGAAAGAAAAACTGAAGGCGCTTGAGAGAATGATAGGAATAGTGCATGCGCCTACTCACTTCATTAACTTGTGATCTCCATGATAAAGTGCGGTCAATGATAAGGCCTAAGTTTTTAGTTTGGCTGGCATATGTAAGATTCACTCCATTATAAGTAACCTTGGGGAGTTTATTATAATCCATCTTGTCATACAACCTGTTGCTACCAATAACTATTGCTTGTGACTTAGCTGGGTTCACAAGCAAACCAAACGCGTCTGACCATGCTTTTATCGAGAGGAGATCATCATTAATCGCTTCAATAGCAGAATGACTATTGGCTGAATCAAAATGTTTATAAACTTGTAGATCAAACAAAGCTAAGTCCAGCGTCAAGAGCTGCAAGTCCGAGAAGAAGAAGAAAGAAGAATTAGACAGAATTAGAATTGTGTACAGACGCTTGCACGACAACCTATCCAAATCTGTGAAATTTCTTTAATACATTTTCAACCATAAATGTTTAAGGCATAAAGTCAAAAGTTTATTGAGGTTTGATAGTTTGTGGTAGGGCGATGTGCAGGCGTGTGTACGTTTACAATAAAATTCCAAATCCTATTTAAAATCTAGATCTTAATTATAAAACCACAACGAAAGAAAAGCTTAAAATAAAACATAATATCAAGTGTAGGATTACAAAAAAGACACAATAGATAGATTTATTCTCACACTATAACTCAGAACCCAAACAATGCTAATACTAATAGTTTTTTTAAATTTTAATTAAAATTATAATTTAAATAAAAAATAAATGCTAAACGAGCAATTCTTGTATATATCTAAAGAGTGTTACAAAAATATCCGTAAAGCCGAAAGAGGGTTAAATGGTGCCTTATTGTTATAAGACACCATTTAACCCACTTTCGGCTTTAAATGGACTTGTTAGTCCATTTACAATATTTGAGAACAGTATAATCACTGTATGACTTACCGCCAAAAAAAATAAAAGCATTATCTTTTTCATTGATGTGCAAACCCTATTTCAGTAAAATTAAAGAGTAAACTACGCAGAATTTTTACCTAATTCGTAAAACGATAAAGAGAACATACTAACAATATGTACAGAATTCGATTAGATAGATATTACAAGTCGAGTTTTGGAAGATTTTAAAAGACCTAACCTAACGAAGAAACCTAAGCTAGCACTTAGGTACTTTTTCGTAATGAAACTCAAATTTACAGGAACGGCTCAAAGTGAGCTCCGCCTTGCTCAATGCACAACCTCGCTCGTCGGGATATGACTTGTGTGGCATTTCGCACCATCGTCAGTGTTATTGACGCGAACACCGATCTTACACGCTGCTCCATCTCGAAAACCGGTGAACAATCGGAGAAATAGACTCTGTCCATAACATAACCTCTTAAGAAGATGTCCAAAGGTATGAGGTCCGGAGTACAAGCAGGCCATAGCACCGGTCCCCCACGGAAGACCCATTTTCGCGGAATGCGAACGTTGAGATACTCTCGCACGTCGCGAGCAAAATGAGCTGGAGCTCCATCGTGCTGAAACACCATGTTCCTTTGGTTGTCAAAGTAATCCCTATCGGCCACAGGAAAGTCGTCAATCGCCTCTTCGAATTCCGTTCGTAAAATCGTTAGGTAGTTGCCATCGTTCAGAAGTGATGGCAAAATGACGGGACAAAGGACATGCCCGTCATAAATGCCAGCCCACACATTCAGACGCCACTGGTGTTGGAATCTGCCCTGCCGTGAAGCGTGTGGATTCTCGCGAGCCCAAACGTGATCGTTATGCACATTTGAAAGTCCTGACCTCGTGAATGTTGCCTCATCAGTCCAAATAACATAGTTTACGAAATAAGGGTTCTCCTCCTCTCCGCCTGAGGTACTATTCGCAGAAGTTCCTCTTGGGTGCATGATCGGAGGGTATCAGCTCCTGTGTACGGCGATAGTGATAGGGGTGACGGTTGTCGTCACGAAAAATTCGCCAAACTGCAACATGGTTCTTACCGAATCTTGCTCCGGCTCGTCTCGTACTCGTGGTTGGCTCTTCTTCAAAATGCTCTAACACTAATTCAGCCTGCCTGGCATCGACTGTGCTTGGACGTCCACTTCCAGTAGACCGATAAAAGGAGCCTATGGAATGTAGGCGTCTTGACATGTTGAGAAAACACTGGTACGAAGGTAGCCGTCGCTGTTCAGCGGGTTGTCTTCCATCGATAAATCGTTGCCGAAACAGTTCGCGAGCACGATTTAAATTGCTATCTTCATGGCCTACGCATAACATTATAATATCGTCATATTCTGAGTAAGAAAACATCGTCATTTTGGAAAAAAAATGGGAAAAACCCGATACAATTGTAGAATAGAGAAGAATATTGATAAGATTTGAAATTGACAACATAACATTTTTTCCGTCTTGACGTTTTTGAAGCCAGTACTTAAGCATAATGACATCATAGTTTGAACCTTTGTGGATGAAAAACAGAAAAACCTGAGGTAGGCCTGATAATCAAATCTATGCTAACTCCGGTTCCCTAACATGACAGCTTACTAGGGTTGACAATATTTTTGGCTTTGATAATTTATTATAATTTTTACGGGGTATTTTGTAACACCGTGTATATAATCTGAATCTCGGAAACGGCTCCAACGATTTTCATAAAATTAAGTATGCAGGGGGTTCGGGGGCGATTAATCGATCTAGTAAAGTCCCATTTTTAGAAAATTACCAAAAAAAACAAATACCGAGCAAAGTTCATCCAAGTAACTATTTTTGAATTACGGTACCTACTTCTACAAAGCCTTGTAGTTTCTTGCCCCTTTAATTTTCCGCAGCTAAGAGTCGTCCTGAATTGGTGATAGGTAAAATAATTTTGTGACCATTGAAAAGTGCTTATTTAGTAAGTAATTTATTTTATTTCATTTTAGAAGATCGAAAAATAAGAAGGTTATAGCAACAAAGCTGCAACAAAAGCTGATAAAACGGATATAGGGCATCACAATATTGGACTTACTAACCGCAATTGAGAGCAGATTACGCCTCCCGTACGTGTTGTAGTCAGCTTATGAAACCAGACATTTTGGTTAATGTCTATTTTCAATAAAGCAAAACCTAACTGACGTATCTTTTAGGTTAAAAGTTAAAGTATTTTTTTTTGATTAAATACAGTTCCCTAAGTGCAAGGACACATACTTATACCAACACCAACTATAGTGGCATGCTATATTAATTATCTTGTTTATCATATTTGTCTAGCGGTGTTAGTATGGAATCTAAGATTAATTGAGATTATATTGTTATTGTTTGATAAGCAGCAAAGAAAGCTGATTCATGTATGTGCTTGACCGGACACCATCTATTATATGGGATTTCTTTGTGCCTTGGCTTAAGCTGAACGGGTATTTTTCATTAATTCGTTTATTAATCATCATCATCATCATCATCTCAGCCAAAAGACGTCCACTGCTGGACAAAGGCCTCCCCCAAGGATCCGTTTATTAATAATTGTAAAATATAGAACATAAAATTTATTTTACAAAAGCGTGATTTGATTTGCGTTGCAGTTTCTTGAACCTGCAACTTTTGCCGTGAGGAGTCCAGTTCGTCGTAGCATTTTAATTTTATCTTTATGTATTAGTTTTATTGTCAGAACCTAAGCCTGCTATTCCGAATAAATATTATGAATTTGATTGCGCACTAATCAGGAATCTCAGGTACAAAATTTATTATAATCTAGTGGCCCGTTCGCGACTTCGTCCGCTTCAGCGAACAGTAACACCCGTATTCAAATTTGGTTTGAAAAAAATGTTCTAGAACCCTATTGCAGCGCCACTTACTTTAATTATAACTGTGAATATAAACCATCCAGAGCCCCATTCAAACGCACGCTAAAAAAATCATCAAAATCGGTTCAGTTTTTTAGGAGGAGTTCAGTGACAACCCGTATTGAAAATTTATATAATATAAAGATATTAAAGCAACAAAACTTCAAAACATACACCTATCACTTTTGCAAAATTCTAATTAATTTTATAACAGTCACCTTAGAATACGCAATTTCACATAACGTTCATAAAAATTGTAATAAAATTATTCATAAAATAGTTATTTTACGTATTCAGATACATCTAATCAAATTTATTTAATATAATTTTGCGTCGGAGACATAGCATATCTTATAAAGTCTTTCTTTGTCATTTTATTTTCGGGATGCAACGATTTTTTAAATGTTATTTGTTTATTTTGTACAGAACGTTTTATGACACAAAATATTGTTTTTGTTTTTTTGAGACTGGTGACCGACACGGGTCACAGCTATGTTCTAGGAGTTTCAGCAAAAGACCGAAGCACCGCAACAACCTTGACATTGACCACAAAATCCGCAACGTCAGCAGCGGAGTCTCCCCAACCATACACGCAACCAGCAACCCACACAGCCGCCACCGGCGCCTGCACATGCACGCCTCAGTGCCCAGCCTTACGATGCAGCGATTGCACGCTCTAAAAGATTTATAGATAAATGCAGTTCCCGGTGAAAATAGATAAATGCCAGTGCTCATACATTTTCTACACATTTCAATAGACGCAACCGCACTGACTGGACACTGGTCCAGGTATCATACGGGGCAGCCGCGGTTATAAAACAAAATGCAGTGCCGCGGAACTTTTCTCCTGTTGTGCTTGAGTGTGGCGGTGGCCTCCGCCGATTTGGGGGTCAACCTAAAGCTGCTGAAGAGGATGTACGACTCGTGCGAGCGATCGCAGGAGGTCGTCAAGTGTCTTAAGGTGCAAGCGACTAAGTTCATCGACCGAGCCGCGCGATTAGAGACTCTGCCAGTGATGGAGGGAGTTGCTCTGGTCAGGAATGCGGATGCTGGGAGGTCGTTCCCGTCTTCGGTTATCGACGGTGATATTAACGCTCTGCCAACCGACCAGGTTGATAAATATCTGTATCTAGCTACTACTAAGCTGTTACAAACCCATCGGGTGGTGGTCTCACCGTCTAATATCGGTGGTGACGTTGGTCGATCAATGAATGAAGCTAGGGGCAAATTGAAGAAGATGATTGGTCCTATCATTGCTGGAGTGGCTATCAAAGGAGGTTTCCTCGCGATTGCATTCCAGGCTATTGCTCTTATTGCTGGTAAAGCGTTGCTGATTGGTAAGATAGCGCTGTTGTTGTCTGCTATCATTGGGTTGAAGAAGTTAGTGTCTGGAGGAGAAGCCCATGAGAAGACCACTTATGAGATTGTGAAGCACCCTCAAGTCTCTCAGAGTCACACTTACTCATCGGCCCATTACGGCAGTGACTTTGACACCACAGGACCTGGAGGTCACTACAGGAGGAGCGTCGAAGATGAGGCCGCCGCTCAGGATAGAGCATACAGGGCTTATGCCGTGAAGCAGTAGATTTAAGTTGACTTACGACTCATTACAGTTTACAACAACGATTCGGGCATGCGTTTGCAAAAGTTTTGACCCTTTTGCTCCAGCAAATAGGAACAAGAAGAGTACTATTTATAACATTGATTATCCAAACGATACTAAAATTGCATATTAATCAATAATTTATTCATTAGGTTGTTTTTATAAAAATCTATATAGAAATATTTAATCAATTTATTTAAAAGCGTTTATTTTAAATCGTTATTTTAACAAAACTGTATTAGTTAATGTAAATAAGAGAGAATTGACATTATATTGTTGCATATACTCGATTGTTTAGTTGAATTAGTAAATTATTATGTTTTTATAATCAGTTGCACCAAATATAATGTTGATGTATTGAATATTTTTATAACCAAGAAGTATTGTAATGAACAGTTAATTGTTTATTTGTATCGTTAATATGTTATTTAGGCTAGTCGACGGGTACTGTGCATTTCTTTTAACGTTCGTTTGTCCAATTTTGTATAAATAGCATAAGAAATAAGTTGTATTTTGTAATTGTATTAGTTAAGGGTGCTTTCTAGTATAAGTAGCGGAATTATTTATGTCATAATCATAATAATAATTATGCTTTCATCTATCTATTTATTGTCGACATACGACAAGGTGGTTACGCGAGTACCTTTTTGAATATTTATTTACAAAATAATATTGTGTAACTGAACATAACTATTATAATAGGATAACCATAATTATAGCTTGATAATGACATAATGCAATGATGATGAAAGATATTTTGACAGATAATGAGATAAAAGATTTGATTGGGACAGCATATGCTTGTTTTATTTTGCAGTTTGGGAGTTCAGTAAAAGCAACACGAAATAAAATGGGTTTGAAGGAAATCGCTTTTTTATTCAACCTTTTTTATTATGCTGGTCATAAAAATAGACAAAGACCTCCTTAAAATAGCAATAAGAAGGTTATTCAAATACGAAACGACTATTACCTAAGCCACAATTCACAATTAAACGAAGATTGAATAAGAGACAAAGACAAGATCAATTACCTATAATAGGTACCAGTCGAAGAAAAAGTGTGACATTTGTAATAACCAGCTCGTAATAACTCGTTTCTAACTCTTATGTAAAGGATTGATATTATGATCAATTAAGAGGATCGGGAGGCTTAGAAACTGGTTCAAGAGCCCGTTTAGTGGATGGCATTGACCCACTTACAGTTCATTGATCATGACCAACCGCTTTGGGTGACTTATAGATAAGTCCAATACCTTTTCACTGATCGAAATACTTGTCACAGAGTTAATTGTGTATTTTTATTTGGTTCTAATATTCGTAACTACAAAATATACTTTAGAAGCTGTGAAGGCCTTGAAATGCAATAAAACAGTTTAATTCATGTCAATTATATTTTCATTAGTTCTTGACAGTTAGTGACAGTATTTTTTTTTAATTTTGTCCTAAATCAGATGAATAGTTTGTCTATCGTCAACTTATTTTATTCAAATAATAAATAATTTTTCTTATTATTTCGTTATGGCTGCTAAATATTCATCCTACCTATAAATAAATAAGTTTAAATAACCATTATATATTTTTCTTTTTTACATAAATATAATATTTTAATAAAAGTCAGTAAGAACGTCGTAGTATACATATAGCCCAATCATTATACTAATGAGAAATCTAGTACACGCAACTTGCGTGCACTTAGGCACAATAAAAACCGATCTAATTAAGAACAGTATTAGAACTGTTCTTACCCAATTAGAACTAGATCTGAAACAGTTGGAGCAAGACCAGACCGCTGCTACAGACTTCAGAGAAGAACAAATTATCGTAGACAATAATGCTGAGAGATACCAAGTATTGGTAGACACGCAAAATATAATGCAGTTAGCGATGGTGAAGCACGCGAGCCAGCACAAATACCAGACGATGGTATTTGTTGGAAAAAATATGAAAGTGTAATAGTATTTGTAGACGTAGTGGTGGATGGTTATAAATATCAAGTTGTAGCTTGTATCTGTCTTTAGAATGAGTTGTCGCTGTACGGTTGTATTTAGCGATCTGGTAGTTTTTAATGTTTGTTAGCTTAGAAGAAAGGTTTTAAGACTGATGAAGAGATTGTTCTTAATTTTGATACAGGTTTTTGATATTAGGATTTAAAATGTTGTAGGCTTATTTGACTTTTGCGATTATTTTATTTTTAACAAGCTAATTGTCTTTAACTTTGTATGTCAACACAGACTTGATAAGCTGATGATGGCTGTATGCTAGGCTGAGTCTTGTGAGTTTGTTATTAAGCTGAATATATACTTATTGGTTAGTCTGGTCTGTAAATCTTGAAGAAGCAAGAAATAGAGAATATTTATCTTTTTCAAAAATGTATCTCCAGTACATTTGGTTTTAAATCTATAATTATGTGAGCGTTTGTGTTCTTATTGTTAATTAGCTGACCGACGGACTTCGTACCGCTTTGACAGTTTCCATGACAACAAAACAAACAAATTATTCATCCGCATAAGAACACCCGTATCCCATGATGGACCCCCATAGCAGCGCCACCTACCGGGTCCAATTCTAAATCTAAACCATTCTCGAATCCACTGGAACACACACAAACAATTTCATCCAAATCGATTTAGCCGTTTAGAAGGAGTTCAATAATATAATTCAATATATAGTTCAATATATAAAGATAAAGATATGATTCAGATTTGGAGTAATACAAACATCAATATGAAAGGCGGAAAAATTTATAATATATTATTGCAATTTCTATGATACTTTTACCAATCCGTTGGTCTATTCGTATTTAAATGTCATTAAGAACAGTATGCGTCAAAGTATTGCATGATTTGCATGTTTGTAGATGCGTGTTGATCCAAACAGCTATACTTATTTGCACGTTTGGTGTTATACCTGTTATTATATTGTTGTTTCAGTTGTTTTGCTGTTTTTCCGATATTATTAAAGATTTCTAGATAGCATTGTTTCTCACAAGTATGGGTAATAGAATATCTGAAAGAATCTTTTGTGGATAGGCAAGGTTTGAGGCACAGTCCTGCTCCAATAGATATCTTCGTATCTGACTTCGCTTCTACTTTACATCAGGTAGAACGAAGTCATTGGCTTACTCTTTGACAACAAAAAAACATAAAACTTAAATAAGACTTAAAAGGTGTTGAGATTGAAATTGAAATTCAAGTTAACTCAAGTTAAGTAAAGAACTTGCCACAGATGGGATTAACCATGGAATTAAAACATGGATGGAATTAAAACAGGACCACCAATATTAAAGTAAAATAGGTATTAAAAACAAAACAGTATGGAGTTGAAACAGAAAATGCTAAATCAGAAGTCTCAGTGAATAGAAGAATTTCTCGATAAATCACGTCCAGAAATCGAACAAATCACGATCACCTTAATACTTTCCCCTGGTTCTAAAACGGAAACGCTTCCAGTCGGCCAATGAGTAAATGCAGTTTCGAAATAATCAGAGCATGTAATCGTGTAGACAATGCAGGATGCAGTTGTATCGGGGACATGTGAAAACTGTACTGTAGTTATGGGGTAATGAAGCTCTTTAATTATCAAAACAAAAAATTAAAAAGTAAAGAAAATTTGCCCATAAACTGTCCCGACACAAGCTTCCTTCATTGAAAGCAAGTCATCGCTATAATGATGGAAATTGGGTAAATCTAGATGTAAAATGCAATAATTGGAAATAAAAAAAGAACACATATTAAAAGTTTTTTTTAATAATTATTATAAATAAAAATATTGGACACTTTTTATTTATATACAACATAATTAGAGGAAACCAAAAAGATAACATTCGATTGTGAGAAATTCCATTTTGACTAGAAGAATTTAACAGTGTGTGTAAGTAGATCGTTACTAAAAAAGTGATTCATATTTTTGGTAATAGTATCAAAAGTAAAAAATATATTATTTAGCTTCCCTCTCAAATTGTCTTTAACCCTTTAACTGGCAATATAGATTCCACTAAAAATTTTATCTTTTACCAGCAATAAGATTGAAAACCAATGAAAACTCTAAATGACAGTCAAAAGATTAACGAAAAGTTGCAATACATAGATACAGTTGAGGAAGTTCGCAGTCTACCATCCCAAAGGTTATTATAGTTGCTAGCATTTGATTCTCGCGCCCCAAGACACGATCAACACGAGACAAGGTCTTATTTATGCAGCCTCGGGTTTCCACTCTTATCTAGCTAGTCAAACGCTTGTAAGAGTCTACTAGTGGATGGGGGTGGCCCCATCCATCCATGGCTTACGTGATGCCATCCCTTTTACAAAACCTCAAAAGAATAATAAGTCACTTTGACATAGGGAACCCATAAGCCCATAGGTGAACAATAGTCAGTTAGCAATAAATCTGTCAAAACGCTGGGACAAAAATCATGGATATTCTAAAAATACGGGTTGGTGATAATAAACCCGAGCTACGAGTATAAATCAAAAAATATGAAACACCCTTTGCTTTTTCCCTAGGCCAAAAATGATTAGAATAAAACAATAATTCTGGAAGTAGAAAGAAAATCCCTCGCATGCGTATGCATTAATTTCGCTAAATGCTTGGTCAGTAAACATTTTCTTTTCTTTCTTTCTTTCTATTACCGGGAACTGTTATAGCATAATAATAATTTGGTTTAAATGTATCACCTGTAACTGTACCGCCAACTTCCCCTTCTGTACCTAACTAGATACCATAAATCGTTCAAAAAAATCAACCGGCGTTTATAGGCGTCCAAGCGAAGGTCCTGGAATTTCTTATTTGGCCGTCTTCTACGGGATCCTCGATCTCCTTCTTGGTAACGAATAGCCTTTCTAGTCGGTCACGAAGTTCGTCCGGTGTTATGGGTGACGCAGTTGACTGTAGTTGCTCTGACGCCTTTTCTCTGTAGTAGTATTCAGCGTGGTGGGGCCGTCTGGTGTAATAGCCTAGGGGAAAGCAAATAGGGATTAATGTCCTTTCAGTGTCGTACTCTAAGTTTTAGGTCACTTCTCACTAGTGTTGTAAGAAACTCGAGTCTTGGAGTCTTATTTAATAAGACTTAAGCTATTTTTGAAGACTCGAGTCTTATAAATAATACTTAGAGCTCAAGTCCTTCAGAATTTGGAGTCTTTTGTAAAAGGACTTGAGTCCTGCCAAAAAGAACTCAAAGACTGAGTCTTTTTAAAAGAACTCATGACTGAGTTCTCTAAATCCATAGCTGTAGTTAGAAGTAAATAAAATAGCAATTAACAAACTATTGATTTATTAGGTACTTAATTATAAATAAAAAAAAATTAAAATAAATAAATAATGTAAAGTAATCTATCCGTTGTGTAGACCCTACAATCTTTGCTTAGTTTGGGCTAGATGGCGCTGTGTAAATTGCTCCGGATTATTTATTTATTTTATTTTATTTATTATAAGTAGACGGTATTGTGTGTGTATTATTTTATTAAGACGTTTTTTAACTCGCATTTTGATTCAGAAAATCGTCAATCTTCAGGTGGATACTTTTGATTAGGTTATTTGTGTTTAATGCAATTAAATTGTTACTAATCTTTATTGTACGATTTATTTTCATTAAGATTAGTAATTAAATATGTGTAAATAAATATGGATGACGATATAAAATCACCCAGTATTACCTATTATAATACATCAACTCAAGTTCATGACTCAGTCTAGCTCAACGAACTTAAAAGACTCGAAATGACTAAGAAGACTCAAAGGACTCAAATGACTCGGACTCATATGACTAACGAGTCCTAGTCTTGAAAATCGACTCTAGTCTCGAAATTAAGACTAAAAGACTTGAGTTTTTTACAACACTACTTCTCACCCATGCGACAGAGGCCGTTTTCAGCGTCATCCTCTAAATTTAGGTGAACACTCAGCTATAAAATAATCCACTTGCTCCGACAGAGTATTATAACACCCCTAAAAGTATTATATAGATGTACCCTAATGTAATACTTTTAGAGTTTTATTTACAACAACACACAAACACTTCGGACTAAATGGGATAAGGAGGTTGCAAGCTTCATACAAACTCGCTCGAGCAACGCACACGCAGGCAACGGAATCTCGGAACAGCTTCGCTCCGATTTTTTTGGAGAGCGTTTGCTGATTGACTCAGACGGCATTTTCAGCTTCACCGGGCTTTTTTGGGGGCGGCGAGAAACTTAAAGGGTTCCTCAAGCCGTGTGAAACGTATTACCTTCGGAGGTTTTCTAGAGGGAACGGCATCACGCACTAGTGCGTGTCCCCGTGCCCTATGGACAACACACGTGCCCAGCGAAAGGATCTGCGGGTACGTGAGTTGTCCATAGTTGGTTGTTCTGCTCGGTGGTTTTCATTGAGTAGGCTTCCAACATCGCCGGCACTAGTCTGGAGAACTAGTAGAGGCGCCCGCTAGATGCAATGTCTCCGGTTGAATCAGCCGCGTAAGATTTTGGAACTGATGAGGTGCCTGGATGGGTACTGAGAATTGAGTGGGCTTACAACTCCGCCACCAAAGAGGGCATTTGGTAGTGGACTATACGTGTCCACGGGGTGTCAGTATAAACTTTAAAGTCGTGTGTAGAGGGGTGTCCCCGTGCTCTACTAGATTCTCCGAAGGGTTCGGATCAGGGGCCCGACCGCCTAAGCGATCGCTTTGACTTCGTGTGTGGTTCATGACGTCATCTTGTCGTTTCATGCCGCCTATGAAAGCAATATCGAAAGCTAGCCTTAAGATTTTGATATTGCTTTCATAGGCGGTGCGACGTGGCAAGATGACGTCATAAACTATATGCGTAGTCAAAGCGATCGGTTAGGCGGTCGGGGGGCAGATCGGGCTTCGCTCCGAGATCCGAGATCCATGTCCGTGAGAGGGTGGGTTTATGCGTGCGTTGGTTTAGCGCGGTATGGTTTAACCAGAAGGTAACTTCTGGTTCTTCTTATTTTGTGCCTTAGCCATGTTAGGTGATGGTTTTACTCCGGCAACTGTCACATACAATAGAATATCACCTCAATCTTAAGGGGCGAACCGTGAAACTGGCCATAAAACTTTTGGAAATGTTGATTGCAGTACCAACACATAATTTGTAAAAGGAACATTGTTGTAGCCTTCTTTTGTTTTAGATTATTTGTGACGTACATTGTTTTTCCATAGCTAACAAAACTAAAAAAAATGTAAGTATATTTTGTTTCTCTCTGTGTGTGTGTTTGTTTGTACTAGTTTATATTGTAATGATCTTGGTAGCGCTTTTATAATTACGACAAGACAAGGTGAAGAAAAGTTTCTAAGCAAAGAACAATTTACGCAAACACTAAACTTTAACATTTTACAATTTATTCTGACCCTTCGAATCTTTTTGCAGGGTCTGTGGTCACGGGGAGTCCTGTGACTGTCGAAAAAACCGAAAAAATTACATAACAAAACGTAAATCAAATTAATAAAAAATAATGCCCCAATAAATGGTTTAAAAGCTATTTAAAAATCTACAGTGTTGTTGCAATTAATAAGAATTACTCACTATTTTGAGTTTGTTGGCATTTTTATGTAGTAGGTACCATATTACGGTCTAATTCCAATACTTGGATTTGTTATTGTACACTTGCATGGGGTCAATGAACCAATGCCTGGAAAAGTTGTAAATATCTCCGAAACCACCAAAGTAAACTTTTTTAATTATTAGCTTAGTAACGTCCGTCCCACTGGGCTTAGGCCTTCCTACATGACACAGTAAAACATAGAGACATCATGAAATAAAAATTTAATAAATAATGAAATACTTATGCCCATTTTTATCATTGACTCCTAAGTTTTAGGTGACCCCTAAGCCATTTTAGGTGACGGTTTTTCTCCAACAACTGTCACCTAACATGGCTTAGGGGTCACCTAAAACTAAGGGGTCAATGGTGAAATCAGGCACTAACTCTCTTTTTGAACGCCTAGGTGGCCGAGGTGGCCGAGGTTGAGTGGCGGGTTCAATTCTCAGGTCATTGGGCAAAGTGTGTTTTGGATTTGTCGATGCATAGCCCGGGTTTGTGATCACCAACCCGCATTTGGCAAGCGTGGTGATTTAGCCATTACCCATCAATTGTAGTGATGACTTGATTTCAATGATGGAGGCCTTTGCTCAGCAGTGTGGCAGTTATTAGGCTATTTACTACTTTACTAATGAAATAACCCACCAAGGTGACTAAACGTGGCCTGCTATTTTAATCTACTTATATACATAAAACTTATATATTATTTTGTAACACTTTTATTTGTTATAAATCGGTTTTTTTTTAAAGTTATGTAGTTAGTTAGTTTTAAGAAATTGTTGTTGAACCATACAGGATGGAAGGCGCTGGCAGCAGTGACACAGTTTATAAGCCACAGCTGCCAACGTAAATCTCATAAGATTAAGTGTTGAAAAAATTTGTGTATTTTTGTTAGAATAAAGAGAATAACTTGTACTTGGAATGATGAATAAAATATATTATTTATTAATTATTATTTTATTATTATTTTATAGATGAGTAGGCTCCGCTTTAAGACAGCAGAACAAGTTCATGCCTCACTATCTGTCCTCACCTTGATGACTCCCAAGACAGTTGAACAGTGTAAATGGGGAGATTAGGCGATAACTCACCAACATCATAGGTCCTTACCTATGAAATTGCCGGTGTGTATGAAGATTTTTTTTAAATTATATTTTTCATACTAACGTTTTTTTAATTTTCTTAGCATCTATTTATGTTAACACTATAAATTGTAGAGTAGGTAGTGTGTTTGTTTCACTAGCCAAATATAGCAGACATTAAAAAAATAAAAAAATCTAGAACCTTCAAAGCTAAAATGAAACAAAAGGTCAATTCCGCGAACAAAAAAAAAGTCAATTTAATAATAAAAATTGGGCGATAAAGACACAAAATGAATAATCATTGTTATTACTGAAAGCCTAAGTAACATAGTCCTAATTAAAGGTGTATAATAATATTAACAACCGGTATTGACTTTTAGAAGTAATACACCTATTTTAATAAATGAGAAAAAAATGGCAATTTTATAGGTAAGGACCTATTATTTACTAAATGCGACTCATCATTTTTTACTATTTTGTTGGTGGCGAGAAACTTAAAGGGTTCCACAAGCTGTGTGACAGTTGATCAGTGTAAATGGGGGGATCGGGCGATAACTCACCGACATTTCTAAATGCGACTTATTATTTTTTACTTTTTTGTTGGTGGCGAGAAACTTAAAGGGTTCCACAAGCTGTGTGATGTGATCGAAACATCGTCAGAAGGTTGTACAGGAAATGGCACTGCTAAGAGTGTCCCGAGCCCTATAAGATACTCCGAGGGGTCAGATTGATCGACACTTTTTATCACTTATTTAATAATAAATAATTTAATTAAAACTAATGTATTAAATAAACGCGAGTAGATCCGTAAAAGTTGTTTCATTTCAATGTGTAGTGTTCGCGTAAACTTTAGAAAACAACATCACATAATTTTTTTATTTAGTCACCCATCCGATATTGCGAAGAACACCCTAGCAGCTGCATTTTAGCTACAATCATCATCATCAGCTCATTTTATGTCCCCACTGCTGGGGCACTAGCCTTCACTATGGATGGATAGGGAGAACGGGCCATAAACCACCACGCGGGCCCAGTGCGGATTGGTGGTTGTTAACGACTGCTAATGCAGCCGGGACCAACGGCTTAACGTGCCTTCCGGAGCACGGAGGAGCTCGAGATGATACATTTTTGGTCACCCATCCGATGACCGGCCTTTGCGAAAGTTGCTTAACGCCATCGCGCTCCTCCAGACGAAAGACGTAAAACAAAACACAATCCAATTAGCCACTATGAAAATGAATGAATGAACTTTCAGAAAACAAAAGATGAAAAAGATTTTAATACAACCATTACGTTCTCTAAAGTGCAAGTGGAGAGATGATTTTAACGAGTTTTTAATTACATTCTATAAGTGGGGCAGTCGTAATTTTTTGCATTTTTGACAGTGAAATTTAGAGCCTGGGAACTTGACAATGAATAAGAGTTATGGTTTAGATGATAAATCTTACTTTTTAAGCAGGCAGACAACTTTTAAAGTATTTACTTTAATTTGAGAAAGGCATAAAAATTATCAATCTTATCGCGATTAACTTATTCTGAATTTTTAAACGGGCAGAATTTTTGAACAGTGTTCACGCCTTGGAAGGGTCTTACTTAAACTAAAATATTTTTTCGAAACTACAAATGATTATACCCGCGCATCGACAAATCCGAAATACACTTGGCTCGACCTAGGAATTGAACCCACGACCTCCGTTACCGGTCTGAGCGCATAGCCACTAAGCGACCGAGGCGTTGTAATCATATTGCACTAGTGTAGTAAAATTGACTTACCTGACGAACTGTGGTGATCATGATGGTGTGTTGGAGCATCATAGCTCGTGTATGAAGACAAAGATGGTCCTCCGAATCCCCCAAATCCCCCAAAACCCCCGTTAGAGCCGTAACTCCCCGAACTTGACCCTCCGCTAAAAACTGTTACAGCTAACAAGGCGACCTTGGCAAGTAGAAATGCCTTTTTACTTGCAATCAAAAGTAAACCTAATAGCAAAGGCAATAGCGTGGAAAGCTGAAATTTGAATCCGAGTAAGAATGGTACTAGGAGATTTCTTGCTAGAAGACGACCTGAAAGAAAACAACACCTTTTTTAATACTAAAAAGTATATTACAGGCTATTTTAATGGTTGAAACTCTGTCTCCAACTCAAATGTCTTAGGTTCAATATAATGGTAAAGACATAATCATAAGCCCCTGTTAAGAACTCAACTAAATTCAACTCTTATAAAATATATTTTTATTAACAACAAAATAATTATTACGCTTTGATAATTGGCCAAATAAATAATGCGAGTATGAGAATTCTTAATACTTTAGATTCATGTTTATGACAAAGTTCAAGAATAGCACAAATAGAAAGATTGGATGAACTTTCAGTTAATAGTTTCAATGTTTTTCGTTAGATGGCAGCTCTATCTCAAGTCTAACAAGCTAGTATGATTGCACCATCGAAGATCTTACAAGTAGTTCTTGTGTAACAACATAGATGGCGCTACACTAAATTTATTTTTCTTCTTAATTTTTATTTAAAGTATTTTACTGCAAATATAAGATGAGCAATCTAGCTAGTAGAATATTAATTAAATGACAGGCGAAACGTGTCAGGTGAAACATTCAATAAATTATCGTCTTATGAGTTAATTTAGTACATACCATTTATAAGACTTTATTAAAGGTATATTTGTACTTATTGTCATTAATTTTGTATTTTGTGTTTTACCAACTTTTTTCCACTTTCTAACCAACTTCAAAAAGAAAAAGGTTCTCAATTCATCTGTATTTTAATAATCGGGGCCGTCCAAATTAAAGGGGCTCCTATAGGTCGGCAGGCGCATACGCCCTAAACCATTAAATTTCTCTACACAAAATATTTAAAAACGGCGTAAGTATTTTATTTTTAGAGGAACTTTTTGATATGGACTGCCATATACATTTATGTACATTCTATATTACATATAAAATAAAGTTTAAACCTGTTGAAACCTCCGTATGGGGCTGTTGGTTGTACGTTCGGTCCTTAAGCCTCGGGTCCATAACGAACTCTAGTACCCCGTTGGCGAGCGTCGGCCCAATCCTCATTACCAGCCCCGGGTACAACGTACTGAGGTCCCAGTGCAACGACCTCTTCGAGATGAGGTTGCTAGCGTCCTCCATCATCGACCTGTAATGTTTGAGGAGAAATTGTTTGATTATCGGAGTTCGGGGAACTAGACATTCGAATTTGTCAAACAATGATGTTTTGAGGAGCTCGATGGCGCAGTGGTTACGCGCCCGGTCTGTGATTGCTAAGGATAAGCAACTTTCGCAAACGCCGGTTATCGGATGGGTTACCAAAAATGTATCATCTCGAGCTCCTCCGTGCTTCAGAAATTACGTACAGCCCTTGGTCCCGGCTGCTTTAGCAGTTGTTAACAACCACCAGTCCACACTGTCGCGCGTGGTGGTTTATGTCCCGTTCTCCCTATCCATCCATAGGGAAGGCTCTTCCCCAGAAGTAGTGACATAAAATGAGCTGGTCTGATGTTTTGTGGGGTACAGACACATGCTTGGCATTACTATAGTTTAGTTTGTAGTAGTATCGCTTTTGTAAGTTTTATATTATTTATTTCGAAATGGGGAAGTATATGGAAGCACTATTCAGCTATACTATCAGTAACTTTCAGAACAATGTTACTTACACACTGTTTTTAGGTGATATTCAAACACGCGCTACCTCTGAGTGGACCGGTGGTATAACCAATACACAACAGCAGGCAGTTGAAAAGTCAAGGGATAAAGTAACCTGGCACGTGAGTGAGTGAAATGCTGATAAAGTTTAACTATGAAAAGATATATTAGAGCCTTTGTGGTCTAATAGTTGGACCAGCGTTTTCAGATCTAGAGGCGTAGGGTTCTATTTCCAAAGGGTTTGATATAGGGTTTTGTTGTACTTCACTGTGTAGGTGATAGGGCTGTTTTAAACTAAATCTGTCTAACTATCACTAACATAACTGAGTATTTGTGATCCAACTAATAACTGGAATTGGAGGCATTATCATTAGTTTTTTTGTGTTTGGCTTTACAGAAGTTACATCAATGGTGTGACAAGCGTTAATAAGCTATGGTATAGCATTAGACGAACCTAAGTGAAGACTTGTTGGTTAATGTAGTAGGATATTAAAAGGATCATTACTTAACATTACTAGTTTAAATATTTTCCGACTTTTGTTCTATAAGTATGTATACAAACAATGTTAGTAGCATTGCTGTATTTGACAGTTAGAGATAAGATAGCCTGTTCCTCAGTAGTTGAGGATCCGGGTGAAGTACGCTTTTACCTTCGGCTTTATCGCCTAACATCAGGTGAGATGATGACCAAATTTTTTTTCCTTAGGGGTAAGCAATAGAAAAAGTCAATAAAATAGGCGCGCTTAATAGGACTGATGCAGAGTCATAGACTTTTAATAACTCTTCATCGTTGGGACTGGTATATGCTTATATTAGAAAAGTCCTTCAATTCTTAAAACCGATATAATATATTTAAAAGTATTGTACTACAAAAGCCAAGTGATAAATTATAAGAGATGTAAGTACCGAAAATCCATGGGATCCTTGTCAAGGAAGCCTTCAATGTCCCTTGGAGTTTTCTCGTCTCTCACAAACGAAACTCCGTTCGCCAAACTGAAAGCATCTTCTTCGTTAAACTTTGTCAGTTTATGTAATACTTCTTTTCCAAAGCACACTCCAACTTCAGCACCTCTTTGTATAGAAAGACATTCGTTTAACTGTGATTCCTCAATTCCATTCTGTTTCAATTCTTCTCCTTCTTGCAATTGTAACTGTATTGGTATAACTTCTATAACATTTACTGCAGCAACTACCACAACCAATTTAAAAAACCGTGACATTATAGCTACTAATTAACTGATCACTGCTAAAACTAGTTTAGGATCACTCACTGAAACTGTAGGGCCAAAATCATATTTTATTGATACACAATTTCGCACAACCGTTGGACATAAGGCAAATGTTACGTATAACAAAACTGTATCAGGTCGCAGTGAGTTTTATAGACTTTCCTGGTTATGTCTCGGTGAACTTTGCCCATTGTTTTGGCGAGGAGGTGCCGTCACGGGCTCTTCCCACGTCTGAGCCCAACAATAGGGTGAAAATTCGTCGTACACAATTTGCAAGGTATCTTTCGCGCTATCTCTTATTTTTGTACTGTTACAGCACATTGCACAATGATTGTAATTTCGGTTGAACACAATGGGGATAGTTTGATAAGTGCGCAATTAACTCACGTTTGCTATGCAATGTGTTACAGATGAATATTGAGATTTACAACTGTTCTCGTTCGCTATTGCTCTGAACGCTTCCTTGTTTTCATACGACTTTATTGTGAAACAAAGATATCACTGTTACCTTTCCAGATTAATCACTTACTGTTGAACTCTGCGACGTCGTTAAAGTTAATGATTACTTGGCATTATGAGTTTTCATTGTTTATTAGTCTCTAATAAATGGCTGAAAGCACTGTTTTGGAAATAGCTACTATGCCTGTTTTCACCGACGTCCGTCAAATGTTTGGTAGCCCTTAAGCCATTTTAGTTGACGATCAAATTTATGACAACCGTCACCTAACATGGCTTAGAGATGTTACATACATAGTCATAATGGTTATAAGGGACAAATTAGTCTTAAAACTGTAATCTAAGTAACAGGCTGACCTGTGTCTAGTTCGAGTTTCATTCGCCATTCTACCACGTTTACAAAACCGAAAATTTATATGGCATTGAAGCATTGCCTCCTGGTGAAAAACGAGTTGAACTAAAAATATGGCGAATAAAATTAAACGTGCCTAGGTTGATGCCGTTTGGTATGTAATTGTACCATCCTATGAAACATTGAAATAGATTGAACAGTGATGTACCAATCACACACTCCAGAAAAATCCTAAGCTCTCATTTTTTCAATTTTTAAAAAATTATATTTGCTGCCGCTGTACGTATAATATACTAAGAAAAAACGACAAAAGTACTCAATAGAAGGTATCTTCACTGTGACTGGTAAGTAGTTGATAAATTTGTATGTGTTACGATAGGTTCCTGTTGTAAACTGGTTGCGCAAGGGAAAGGGCATTACTCCTATGGCCGGCCGGTGAAAGTTTTCTGAATAAATATCCTTTAGCTCGTAACATATCTTTGTGGGTGAGAGAACGACGGGCGTCTTAAAATATTGAAATACAAATAATCATTCGCTTTAACACCCATTTTACAATTCGGTTTTCCATTTAATCTTAAAAGTTTTTATTCTTAAATAAAACCAAGCATAAACAGTTGAAAAAAAAAGCTTTGTATGTTAAGTTATGTTTGTATTGTTAAGGAGTTAGCTCCTGCAGAAAGTCCATTAAGGAAAGTTACACATCGCATAAAATCATTAGAAAAATAGATATTTTTTTCAAATGTTTTCTATTTACTGTCAAGATCTCTTTATTTCGCTTATGCATAAAAAAAATATCACATTTTAATAATAGGATGCGAAATGTTTAATGGCTTTTAATAACTGTAATTTATAAAAGTAATGATATTGGGTTATGATAGTGGGCGATAATCTTATAATAATAACGAACCATAGTTACAAAAAGAAGTGTCTAACGATCATCTAAGTTGACTATTTTATTGTTCACAATCACAGCGTGGAAATACTTGATCATTTTATCTCGTAATGATATCTACCTACCGAAGGCAGAAGCGTACTCCACTGTGCTGAAATAATATGAATTTTATACGATTATGTCTTAGTCTAGTAGTTTAAATGCCAGTAACAGTAGCTAAAACGAAAATTAACACAAAAAATATACTATATTTGTCTAAACTCTTCAGCTGGCATAAATCAAAGATTATTTCATAAATTTTATGCATAGCAGTTGCAAAATGTTGTATAACAGTAGAACTTTTACTTTTATTAAACTTTTCATTTAGCACAGACAACGATTCCGATTCAAAAGCACCATCTTGAAGAGCCTCTGACCTCTTCATTGTCTTAGAACTAGCTAGTTCATTGCTTTTCACAATAGTTATAACTTCATTAACCGTTACGGGAGAATTATCAGTATTGTCAAAACTTTAAGGTTCACTTTGGTTTGTTTGTTAGCAGTCAAGAGCGTCATTTTGGCTGTGCCACTTGAGCGAGTGAAAGTATTTTTTTTCACATACGTCCGGCTTGCCTTAGTAAAAGTTTGAGGTGACGTAATATTTCTTGAGTTTACGCTTGTTTCAACGTTTTCATGATATTTCGAGTGTTTGCGTTTTGGAAATAGCGTTTTTCAAATTTTATTACTAAAGTAATGTTATAAACTAATTGATTTTAGTGCCAAACTAATTATAAAAAAAATATTAATTTAACAATAATAATATTTTAAAGTAATTTTGTTTTTTATTTAGATAAGGCTAATAATGCCTCCGTACTTCATCATCATCATCATCATCATCTTAGCTAAAAGACGTCCACTGCTGGATAAAGGCCTCCCCCAAGGATCTCTCAGTACATATTTTGTCGATAATATTATTTTGTGTATTTTATTGTGTTTCAGAATTATATTGAGATTTTTTTTGCCGCCAAGTTTATCAACGACGACCAATATCAATAATTAAGAATATTCTCAAAGAAGAGTATTCTCCTATTACGGTAAAGCATCGGTAATTATGGCAACTGGAAGTGATTTTATCCTGATTTACCATAATCAACATTTTGTATTAGGCACAAGTACAAAGTTTAGTACATGGAATACAAGTTTGTCATAATCATATCCTGTGTATCAAAGCAAAGTTGTTGTAATTTGGAGAACACGGCTTAGTAACGAATATGTATATTTTTGTTTTTATTTGTACAATTAAGTGTTCTTTTACATTATATTATTTCTAGTTAGCCATCATTATAAGTCTTTTTATATAAATTGTTATTTAAATTAAATCACGATGTAGAAAACATTTTGTTTTCTTTACAATATTAAAATATATAAAAAGTCTGGTTAACTATTTTTCCTATAAAAGTATATAAATAACCGATTTGTAAAGACTTGCTACTAATAATGCTCGTGATATAATTTCTTTATCTAAAGTTAATTTGAACACTACTACGAATTCGATCATCAAATCATTTAATTCTAACAATATTGAAACTTATATCACTTTTCGATCCAATAAAATATTTGAAATTTAACATTTTAATTATATTATTAGCGATGAACTATATACTCATACTTTTCGAACCCATTGCAGGTCGGGTGACTGTCTCCTTCTGACCAGATCCTGCAAAGACATTACATGACTGATTGAGGCCATACATTTTTCTTCTGTCTTGAGGCCCATGACCTACGTCGATATACGTGTATATTACTCATCGACTAGAAGCTTTCACTGTTATCGCCGCAGGGCCAACAACTCTGTATATCTCATGTTTTATGTAACCTCCCTCCTTAGTCCCCCACATTTCTTTAACTACTTACGTTTGCATCTCAAAATATTCATTAATAACTGTTCAACCTGTATTGCAAACAGTTAAAGGCTAAATCCCTTTGTTCACAATTTCTGTAACTGTATTTAAAGTTTTGCATCCGTATGCAGCGTCTTCAAATCATACATCGTTTTCAATCGATTTCAGTCTGTTATTATACTTAAATTTTATGTTGTAAGGTTGAAAATTATATACCGCCTCGGTTTTAATACTCGGACAGACCAGATCGATGACCAATGTTTCTTTTGCCGCTACAAAATGACTACTCTCTACAGTGCGATCTCTAATGCGTAGACATAGGGTTGGTTGTTGCTTGAACTAGGGTTATTAAATTAAGTTGTCACCTTTATGTTTAAAGGAAAAGCGTCGTGTGCCGGACGCAGGAACGCGTGTGAAACAAACTTTCTTCACTTATTTTTTTTTCTTTAGCTTAAGGATGGTGTGTGTGCGTCTGACACACTTCTTCAGAATGACGTAAAGTAGCACGTAACTTCTTTTTTTGAATTGTATTGTGTCGGTCGATACGTGTCCTAAATTCGTTGCTTTTGATTTGCCGAAGAATTTTAATGTTGGAAACAGTGGGATGGCGTCGCTATATTTCTGAGAACGCCTATATTTCTCTGAACGACCAAAGCTGTCTTTTTTTGTTGTTTGGGTTAAATAATGATAATAGATATCTGCTGACAGATAGATACTCGTATAAATAAACAACCCTGCTTAAGTTTGATTTGTTTTTTTATTATATTGTAACTGTATATTGTAACATTACTGTTTCGCTTAGGTGATTCTTTTAGTAATTTGAAGATCGTCAATTTATTAAAAGTAAATTATGGCCCAATTATCTCCAGAAAAAAAAGTTGAGGCGGTTCATTATATAGTAATTTATCATGTCGAGTACCTCCGTGCTTCGGAAGGCACGTAAAGCCGTTGGGCCCGGCTACATTAGCTGTCGTTAAAACCGCAATAGCCCCGTGTTGTAGTTATGTCTCGTTCTCCCTATCCATCCATAGGGAAGGCTCGTGCCCCAGCAGTGAGCTGGTAATGATGCTGATTATTATCGTTATAGTATAATAAAGGTTTTCTTCGAAGATGTATCAATAGACAGCTTGGCGGGAATAAATATGTAATAATTGTAATAAATATTTTTTGGAAGATTCTGCAGAGCTTCTAAAAAGAGAATCATTTAATCTTTTGTCCTTGATTTTCTTCGTCCTCCTGCCTAAGACTTGTTGAATTGTTCAGGTGACCATAGAAGACTAGAAGACGAATAAATGTGCCGCCTAAATCTACTAGACTGATCTTAAAATTGTGCCCAATGCGCTTTTTTGTATTTTATTTTATTGAATTTGTTAATTTACTAACATAACTTTACATAAGTTAGTAAATTATTGTTACCAAGCCACGCGAGCCATGATGCTTGTAAATAAATGAATTGAAAACTACTACCTAGTGTACGTATTAAGCACCTTGCTTAAAGACTCATTCTCTCATACCAAGCTAGTGGAAGCTGCCACCTGGCAGGGCCAAGGTGCAGCGTACGTAACGCGGCGTCACTCATTCACATTGAGTTGTAGTATCCGGCACAATTGCTTTACGACTATAGGTAGGCTTGTTGGGTTCCATCGCGCCAGCTTTGTTAATTTTTTAAGTTTTTAAAAATCGTGTGGTGTTTGAATTTTCATCTGACTAAAAGTTGCACATGTAAAAAAAACTGCCTCAGGTAGAAAAGCTGGCACTGGATTAGGCTGGCACTTACTACCCTAGTCTTTTAATGTGTAGTTAATACTATCATTGGGATTTAATATTATTGATAAATTCATTTGTTTAATGGTACACAACACAGTTACATAATAAATAACAAGCCCGGAGATTTATACCTTAGAAACTTACATTAATTATCAATTTACAATTTGGTTAGTAAATAAAACTTATGACTATGTTAGTTTAAATTATATTATATAGCTTATATTACCGCTTATATGACTGGTAAAGATATTTTGTAATAGTTTCGTAATGTTCAAATATTTTAATATATTGTAAGCAGTTTTATTTTTCAGAGATTAGGTACTTGTAAGTTTTTGGTGCTCGTTTTTTTCGGTAATTTATGGATACAATGTAAGAAGTTTACTTATCAAATGATAAAATGCAGTTTATGCCAATAAAGAGTCCTGTGTATAATGACGATAATAAACATAACGATGGTAACAAACGTTTAAAAACATCAAACGTCTCTTTAAAATAAATAGAAAACGTAATGAGTCAGAATTACTAAAATAATGTAATCTATCTTTATAGTATATATAAACTCTCTGTCCGTGTGTATGTTATTGAACTCCTTTTAAACGGCTGGACCCATTTGGATGAAATTTTCTGTGTGTGTTCAAGTGGATTCGATAATGGTTTAGATTTACAATTAGACCCGGTAGGTTGCGCTGCTATAGGGGTCCATCATGTGATATTTTTTTTTCATCCCCGGCACCACACAGGGAAAAAATTGATAAAGATTGTAAATTGATAAAGAAATATAATCTGGAAGTGTTTCGTTCATTCATTTTCATTTTAGTGAATTAAATGTTCATTATTAAAACATATTCTATCAATTTTATATTAAATTAAATTAAAATATTAAAAAAGATTATAGAAAAAAAAGTTGTAACCTATGATATAATTATATTCATATAATACGTAGTCTAGCAATATGCTTTATAAAGTACCTTGCAAATGAAGGAACCAATCAACGTCAAACTATTCATATTGAAGTGGTCGATTCATACTCTTTCTACGTAGTAAAATAAGAAAGTGGTTTCCAGTTTCTGTGACAGGATGTAGACGTCGTCGCGTATGTACCTACTCTCAAATACTCACTAATAATATAACCACGTTAGATAATAAGTGGACATTGAATGAAATTAGTCGGGACTAGCATATTAAATCATAAGAAAACAGGTGTTAATTTATTATGCAACATTCGGAAACAAATTTCTGATAGGCTTTTGACAATATCACTGTTCATGTTTGATTATGCAATTATAATGTTGAATGTTTTAATGAATCACTCGAGTCTCTGTCCCAGACAGCGTGAAGCCAGATGTGAAAACGATAATTTATTGACTTGCATAAGTTTTGTTTCTCGAAATTGCCGTTTGAAGAATGCCGCAGGGCTACATTTGAAGACATATTTGTTAATTAAAAAAGGTAAGGTACCAAAGGTATTCTGCAAAATAACTAGAAGAGTAAGAGTTGATCAGTTCTGTTAAAAATCAAAAACATAAATAATTATCATGCAAGTTTTTAGATCTAGGTTAATTTAATAATCTGCAGCCTATTAAAGTACAGACTCTCATATAGGCTATTATGCTACTATGTAGGGTAAGTTAGGGCCTTCACCCATGGTTGGAAGGCATGCAAAGCGTTTCTGGAAAACGGGCACCAAAGCCCATTGAAGCTTGTAATACAGATTGCGATTTGCCCGGTATTTTCACAGTATCATTTCTTTTCAATTTTTAAGTCACTAATTAATAGTTTTGCGATAAGGTTGATTATTAGTTTTACGCTTGTTTTCACTAACGGCCCGTAAGTATCCCCTAAGCCTTACTAAGTGACGTTTTAAGTATGACCACCGTCAACTAAAATGTCGTCGATTAAGATGGGGTTTTATCGTTTGCAAGTACTATTTTTTTTGAACGTAGTAACAATTGGTTTTCAACTACACAGGTACAAGATACTCAAGGGTTATCTATTATATAAAAAAGGCTTAAACGTTACGATCACGCAACGAGCAGTGAACAAGTAGCTTCAGCATCATATTAACACGGATACAATCGTAACCGGAACAGAAATAACTAGGCTCAACGGTTTGTTTGATACGGCTCAAGCTATTTTTCTTTAACGTTAATTATGACCATGCGATTAAAGATTTGAAAGATATAATTTATAGCGGATAAGATAATGTTTTACTGTGAAAAAGAATTATAGAGATTTCTTTATGGAGAATTTCACCTTACAAGACTGTTTAATTGCATAGAGACAAAAGAGAGAGAGAGGGATTTACCCTCCTAGATATGAAACTTAATTATGCCCCTTAAACCTTATACTCGTAAATTGTGTATTATAGGGCATTTAGGAATTCGATTGTTTTCAAACTATTTATTCGGCCACTGTTTTCAAGGACACAAATTTATAGTACCTATAGCACAATACGGTACTTCAAGTAAATATTGTTCCGATTGCCATTTTCAAGTACAGATGGCAGCAGATCAACCTACCACAAAATGTCAAATTTCTTTAATAAATTTTGAACCTTAGCATTTGGGTATAAAGATCAATATCGATTAGAGAAATTTGACAGTTTTGGATAGGTTGATGTGCAGGCGTGTGTACAAATTGAATATTTTAGTTGAAGTTCAAATAGATATTGTATAGATTGCATTTTCAAGTACATATGGTACTTAGTTTAAGTTATGATAAACTTGTTTGAAGATCACCTGGTAAGGTTAGTTACCTCTATACTTTATCAACGTCGTCGTTGTAGATATTTCATGACTTCGAAGCTGGTTCTTCATTAGTTAATGAATCCGGGTGAAGTACGCTTTCTTCTTCGACCTTGTTGTTTTCAACATCATGTGAGACGAAGAGTTAACGGGGGCTAAGTCGTATTATAAAAAAAATTAAAGTTTTTAGTAAACTATTATACAGATTCAACATGTTAACCGCCTCTGTGGTCTAGTGGCTAAGACCACCGGTTTAGACCCAGAGGTCCCGGGTTCGATTCCCAGCGGGGGGTACATGTTTGTGTACTCGGTTTGGTTGGTGGTAGGGCTTTTTAGTTCGCCTGGCTAGCTACCACCATCTTATCTAAATATGTCGCCATAACATCAATGTTTGTAGCATTGTTGTGTTCCGGCAGCTAGAGGTAAGATAGCCATGCCTCACTAGTTGAGGTTCCCGGATGAAGTGCGCTTCCATCATTGGCCTTATCATCACTTTACATCAGGTGAGATCAAGGCACTGCGCTTACCCGTAAAATATATTTAAAAAAAAAACATGTAAATGATGGTTGACTACACTATCCGCCACGATTGTAAAGACACTTCTAGTGTGACCTTTTCTTTACGTCACACCTTCATCATGAACAACCTATTCAATTCCATTTCTAAGTTTGAAATGACGACCAGGAGTTTACCTTAAAGGTTTACCACGCGACGGCCACGCGAACGCCAACCGAATGTAATGCTCGCTTGTCCTCCTTTCCCAATGTAATTGTTGGGTGTCGAGGGAAGGGAACCTCCTATAAACTTTGGTTTTTGCAAGTTCGTTCCAGGGACTCGAACCAAACCTGGGGTAGATTGGCGATTGATCCGGTTAAGATAACGGATATTAGTTAACGGGCTGACATAAACATCCTCAAGGAGTATGAAAAGAAATCTGTAATTACCATCATTTGAAATTTATTGTTTGCCCTTACTTTAACTCAAAATTCAAATTCAACTCGAAATTCAAATTCATAATCATATTCAGTTTAGGTGACAAATAGCTTTTATGAACGTCATTATGCCATCGCGGTTCGTTAGTTTACTCTGGGCGGGAGATTTTGTACTGAGAAGAACCGGCAAGAAACTTAGCAAGTGTCAAGCTCTTTTCTCCCTTACAGCGTCAAAATTATTGGAAAATGCCCTATCATAAAAGGACACTTTCCATCACAAATAATAATCCTTGCATGTTCAATAAGTACACTCTGTGCTTCAGTAGGCACGTTAAGCCGTTAGTCCCTGTTATTTTCTTAAGATAACGTACTAAGAACTTACTAACTTTCCATGCGAGTATTAGGTGGGTCTGATCTCCTGATTCTGTACTATTGCACAGTTAAGTCCAATAAAATCAAAACAGTGTAACACCTCTTTTGTAAAAATGTGCGCAGACATTTCCAAAAAGGCATCATAAGCGCCTATTGTCCTTTGTGTTCGCGTGATGTAAGTTTAACTGTATGACTAACTGAGATGCAATCTACGGTCATATATGACCTATATAGGTATACCTAAATGGAAAAACTCTGTCTATTTGTGACGTTTAATTATTTTTATTTTTTGGCTGGCTAGTCGACTGTTTGTTGACGCCTTATGAAGTTTCGCAGCGATTTAAAAAGAAGTATCCAATATTTTTACGCAAATTTTGTTATGAAGAAATTACACAATACGATAAATGCCACGATATAGTTGGTAGTGCACCTGATCCGGCATGTCATGGGGTGCGGGTTCGAAACCTGCTATTAAATTTTATTCTGAAATTTTTTAGAAACTGAAATTACTTGTTTTGAAACTGTGAAATTTGAATAAAAATGTTTAAAAAATATATGACGGCCAAAAGATAAAAAGGTCATTTAAACATATCTCTATGGAAGCATACAATTATAATTGGAATCAAGTTTTTTATAATACTTCATTATAAAACTTATAATGCTTTCAAATCAATTAAATAGACAGGTACCGTTATAATCAGCGATAAAGAATATTGGACGTACACAATTCAATGGTCTATTTACGTTTTGCGCGCAAAGCCATACGAGTATGATGATAGCAAAATAAAAATCTGTTACATTAATAATTTTAAATTAGAAAAAGCTACATAAACAGTTTTTGCTGTTAAATTGAAAAGCTACCAAGTTATTTATGTGAATGTCATAGCAGGATCTTTGTAAATAATTACTATTTATTAACGTATGAAATATAAATAGAAAAAATCTTTATTTGGTAATCACACATACAAATTCAAAACACAGGAACATCACTTATGTATGTACTAAATTGGTTTCCGTACAATTCCGCAAAAAAATAAAAATTAAAAAAAAGGAAAAAAAAGAAAGAAAAAGAAACAGATTTTTAGAATTCGACTAATGTATTTCATAAATTAAATTATTTTTAATTCCATGATGCTTTATACAGTATCAGCACAAAATCTAGATCTATATTTAAACCAATTACGTTGAGCGTGTCATCAAAACCTTTTTTTGCTTTTTGTTCTGTTTTGTAACGTTTTCTTGAATGGTAAAAGCCAAAAGCATTTAAAATAACTAAGATACAGTTAAATTAACCTAATTTATATTGAAATGAAACAACCCAGTCTCCCTGTGACCACGGACCCTGCAAAGGGTTCGAAACGTCAGGATAAACATTCATTAAAAGTAATGTGTAAAATAAACGCGAGTAGACCCGTATAAGTTGTTTCATTTTAATGTGTAGTGTTCGCGTAAAGTTTAAAAAACAATATTAATTTAATATATTGTTTTATAAATAATTTTATTATTAACAAAATATATGTATACTTTGTACCTATATGCGATTGAGATATATATCGATTGGAAGATTGATTACTTATACATAAATTAATAATGTTGTCGGTGAAGCTACTACATCACAGCGAACAAGTGAAAAGGAGGCCCGTATTCATAGTCGTGACCGTTAATATACATTATAATTTTTAAATTAATTTATAAGCAATACATGTGCATTTATAAGCAATGCACACCTTGTTGTGAAAATAATTTATCAAAAGATAAAAAGAATTCTCATTGCATAAAAAATAGTCACCACAACTTGTCACCAAACTTGAACTCGCCTAGCTATGTCACGGTTAGAAAGAAACTCCAAGTAAATATACCGATGTCCAATTCTTTTGAGTCTCTGAGTGACACCTTCTGTGATATTGAAGAAGACGAGAATGTAGTGTCAAATGATTCAATCAACAATATTACTGATTTAAAATGTATTATAAATTCATTACAAGAAAAGTTACTGGAAGCTGAGAGCAAAATTGATAATTTGTTAGAAGAAAATATAAGATTAAAGAGGCAAATTAATGAAAATAAAAAATCCCCTGAAACTGAAAAGAATAATGAAAATATAGGGCTTCAGTCTACACCTAGAACGACTTTTTCAAAATATATCAGCGGCAGAAGTAGCAAAGTTCCGGCCATTTCATCAGTTCGCCTAGCGCCATCTAGCTACAAAACAAACATGAAAAGTGAAAGTTTACCATCAGTCCTTAAAAATGGACGCCAAAATAAAATAATGATTATTGGTGACCAACAAGTAAAGGATGTTTCGGCATTACTGACTCAAATCAGATCACACTATAAGAATCCGAGGGAATACATAGTCTGTGGTAATATATACCCAAACGCACCTGCAAGCTACATACTTGAGAAGTCAAACTTGATGGATCTGGATTTCAATGACGATGACTGGTTGGTGTTGTGTGTCGGTGCTAATGACGTTAATCCTACGAAGTTACTTGCTGAAATAAGTGCAACTCTGAAACTTCTTAAAAAACCCAAAATTATTGTTATGAATGTTCTGTATAACTCAAGTTTAAATGTTGTCACTTTAAATTCTCAATTGCGAACATTTGTATCCTGTTTTTATAACTGCATGTTTTTAGAAACCGATTTCAATAAATATTATAATAAATTATTTACTAAAAAGGTTGCATCCAAAATAAACATCAACATAGATAAAAAAGACTATGACACCCATTATTTACACATTACCAACAAGAAGCAATATAACTCTAATTATACATTGCCAAAACCTGGAACAATTCCATATTTTTTCAATAAAATTAACTCAAAAAATCGAAACAAAAATTCATCTTCTCCAGTAAACCAATGTCCAAAGAGTACTATAAAAAAGGGAACAATACCCTATTACTTTATAAATAAAAAACAACACGGTATGAATAGTGATAATGCTTCGACAAACAAGTTTTTTCGCTAATAATAATAATTATTCATTAAGAATTTTACATCAGAATACACAAGGTCTCAGATCGAAATTAGGACAAATAGAAGTCATTTTAAGTACCAAACAATATGATGTATTATGTTTTAGTGAAACTTTCCTTAAAAAAGATAATGTCAATATATTACAAATGCCAGGTTATCAGTTGGCTACATATTCATCGCGTAACAAATCAAGGGGTGGAGTATGTATATATATTAAAAATGGAATTAATTATAAAAAACTGGACTGTGTTAATTCATTATCAATGGAACTTAATTTTGAATGTTGTGGTATTTTACTTTCTGAGCTGAACCTAGTTGTTGTATGCGTATATAGTATTCCGAAGTCTAGTTTTGAAATTTTTATAAAAACACTAGAATTATTATTGCAAAGATTAACACTTAGGAGTAGGTATCAAAAAAGGAAAATAGTTTTAGTTGGTGATTTTAATATTGATACTCTTGTAAAAAACCGAATAAGTGAAACATTTAAAAATATCCTGTCAAAATATAATGTCAAATTAACAATTAATGAACCTACTAGAATAACACTAATATCAAAGACCTGCCTAGACAATATTATAACAAATGTTAAGTCATATACGTCGAAAGTAGAGCACTTTGATCTCTCGGATCATTCAGCACAATCTATAGAAATACCTTGCAGTAAAAGTTTCAGGCTAAAGTATTGGTACACTTACAAAAGAAACATTGATAAATATATAAATCTGTTCTTATTTTACATTTCTAAACTTAGTTTTGCCGAAGTTTACTTACATTGTGATATAAACAAGGCTTATACAGCTTTTATAGAACTATATAAATTAATATATGATTTATGCGTTCCTATAGAAAAAAATAAAATTACATACAGAAGAAAAATGAAATGGCAAAGTAAAGGTATACGTAGTTTATGTAAAAACAAAAGAGCAATATATACTAGAGTAAATAAAGGCAGTAAAAATACGTATTTTATTTCTTATTATAAAAAGTACTGTATAACATTAAAGTCCGTTATTCGTATAGCAAAAAGAAACTATAATAGTAAGTTTATACAACAGAGTACAAATAAAGTAAAATCAACATGGACTTTAATTAACAGGCAAACTTCTTCCGTAAATGACCTAAAACCAACCATCAACAATATTTGTGTTAATGATACAGTAATTAATAACCCAAAAACCATAGCCGAGATATTAAATAAACACTTTTTAACGAATAATGACACTCTAAATAACAATAAAGAAAATCTTCAATCTTCTGCTGTACTAAACTGTAATAGTATTTATCTGAGGCCTGTGGATATTAATGAGTTAATTAAAATCGTACAAAACTTAAAACCCAAAAAGAGCAGTGGCCCTGACGGTATCCCGATGTATGTCATTAAGAAATCTATTAATTCAATATCTGAACCTCTTGTTTATATCATAAATTTAATGCTAGAGACGGGTATTTTCCCAGATGAACTAAAAAAGGCGATAATTAAACCATTATTTAAAAAAGGATCGAAATCAAATGTAGGTAATTATCGGCCTATTGCTCTGCTCCCCTCATTTTCAAAGATTTTTGAGAAAGTGATATATAACAGGCTGTATGACTTCTTAATATCTTACAATTTACTTAATCCTAATCAGTTTGGATTTCAAAGGAAAAAATCCACCATTTCAGCAATTTTTAAGGTTCTTATGATGGTGTGGGAAGCAATCAACAAAAAAGCACCTTGTGTGGGCTTATTTATAGATATGTCAAAAGCTTTTGACTGTGTAGGCCATGATATACTTCTCAACCAACTTGAAAATAATGGAATACGAGGAATTGCTTTAAAACTATTTGCAAGTTATTTAAAAAACAGGGAACAATGTACCGTAATTGAAACTTTTAATAATGATAATAGAACTGTTGAAGAACTATTTTCTGAATATGGTAAAGTAACTCTTGGCGTGCCACAGGGAAGTGTTTTGGGTCCACTTCTTTTTTTAGTGTATGTAAATGAGCTTCCCAAAGCAATAAATCATTTGTGTGTTATGTTTGCGGATGATGCTACAATTTTCATTTCTGGAGAAAATAAAGATAAAAATAAATTCGAAAAAGAAATAAATATGGCTTTGAAAGATATAGTTGATTGGCTTAAAAAAATAAATCTAGTAGTTAATCCCACGAAGACCAAATTCATTCAATTTCGAAACTACAGATCGGAATCATTGAACTTAAAAATATATGGATCGAACTCGGAAATAAAAGAGGTTAATGAAAGTGGTTTTCTTGGAGTATCAATAGACGCTAATTTGAACTGGAAATCTCACATAGAGAATATTAATAAAAGGATATCAAGTCACTGTTACGCTTTATCTATCTTAGCTGAAAATTGCTCTCATGAAGTTGCCAAGACTGCTTATTTCGGTAATGTGTATCCTCTTTTAACTTATGGAATTATACTTTGGGGTAATTCTGTTAATTCCAATATCACATTCGTGTTGCAGAAAAGGTGCATACGCATTATTTATAAACTGTATTATGATGAAACGCTAAGAGAGATTTTCAAAGATAAGAAATTACTTACTCTTACTAATATTTATATACTGGAAATTTCTATATTTATCAAAAATAATATGGACTATTTTAACTCATTTAAATCTGTTCGTAATCGACGTGCTATTCATAAATACAATTTTAACTTGCCAAGTGTAACTAATAATGTATATTATAAGAGTGCTTTTATAAACGGTATTAAAGTGTTTAACCATTTGCCCACTAATATCAAAGCTCTAACTGGCCATTTATTTAAACACAAATTAAAGAAATGGTTATTAGAAAATGAAATTTTGATTGTAAAACATTATAGAGATTACGTAAATTGTTAATGTCACTTTGTTTTATCCTAATTTTATATATTGCATGCCTGTTAAGGTACCTAACTGTTGACCAACATAAGAAAGTTATTGTTATCACCAAACTTGTAACACAGTTTCTAGCAATAAATGTTTCTGATTCTGATTCTGATTCTGTGTAAGCAGTTGGAAGACAAGAGCCGATGGTTTGGGTTCAGTAGCTTTAAGAGAAGCCTATGTCCAATATTGGACTGATATAATAATGATAAAATAATAATTCAAGACTCAAGTATTGGGTGTCATTTTTCCAGTTTGTATAACGTAATTTTTTATTTTAGATAACACTAAACTACTAACTGTTTGTTCTCTTTTCTTAAATCTATTTTTATTACTTTTTAATGTTGTGCCTAATTTTTTTAGATTAATTGGCTAGCAAAACCTACTATGTGAATCCTTTTATAATGCAAAACAACAGGTAATTAATTGTTATTATGCCAGTCCCAATGAAATAAAAAAAATAAAAAAAATATATTGATGATTACAATTTTTTAAATATTACTGTTTCATGACGTGCTGTTGAATCCAGCTAATACCTCCAATCTGAACCAGTAGTCTTAACCACTAGACCATAGGGGCGGTTAAAATCGAGTCATCACTACAGTTTTTTTCGGAAAAATGTGCTATAATTAATTAGAATAAAATCTCTAGTACTGTTAAAAGCTGCTACTACTTATTGCAGTCAGAAAAATATTCAAGAAGGCATCATAAAAAAAGTTGAAATTACCGTAAATTTCCCTATCATAAAAAAACATAGGCACTGCTGAGTAAGATCTCTCAATATTTCCAAGTGCTTTCCAAAAAATTATTTTACTTATTTTAAATACATTTTTGAAGTTTCTACCTGAACTATAAATTGTATAAATTCAATAATAGAACTCTTTTTTATGTTTTTTGTTAAGTATAAATTTTCTTGTATTTCTCTTTAGCATAGAAAATATCATTTAATTATTAGTATGAAAAATTAGAGGTTTCAAACTGGTATGGGATACTGAAAAGTAAGTTAGCTCTTAACTCTCTCATACAAGAACTTAAGTAGTAAATAGCCTTTAACTTATCCCACTGCTGGGCATAGGCCTCCATCATTGAAATTAAGTCATCACTACAATTGATGGGTAAAGGGTTAATCACCACGCTTGCCAAATACGGGTTGGTGATCATGATCACAACATCGAAAAAACCAAAACTTTGCCCGACCAGGGCATTGAACCCGGGACCTTCAGGTATCGGGCTGAGCATTTTGCCACTCGGCCACCGAGGAGTTTAATATGTCACCATAACATCAATGTTTGTAGCATTATTGTGTTCCGGCAGCTAGAGATAAGATAGCCAGTGCCTCACTAGTTGAGGTTCCCGGGTGAAATGCGCTTCCATCATTGGCCTTATCATTACTTTACATCAGGTGAAATAAAGGCACTCTGCTTACCCTTAAAATAAAAAAAAACAATGTGTAGTGTTCGCGTAAACTTTAGAAAACAATAAAAAAATTGTAAAAAATAAAATAATATATTTTAAAGACATCGTCCATACCATGCATAGAAGCATTCGACAGGCCAGTTGTTTTTTTTGTCTCATCTTACTTGCAAAAACGCGCGATCACAACTAGCGTGTATGCTCTACATACGTACGTACAACGGCATTTGATCATGTATCTCAACGTTCGTGTAGTGCGGTGCCTAGAAATAATAATTATGAATAAATTATAGATATTTTTTAAGCCTAGTCTCGCCTATGGAAAGTAAATTAGGACGTTGTGGTTCATGAAGCGATTGGTAATGTTTTACGATTGAAGGGATAAGTTCTTAAGACTATATGAAAATGAAGTATTAGGTCCTTACCTATGAAATTGGCGTTTTGTATGAAGATTTTTTATAAAATTTTATTTTTCATTAGTATGAAAAACGTTAGTACGTTTTTTTAAATTTTCTTAGAATCTATTTATTTGAACACTATAAAAATTGTAGAGTATAGTGTGTTTGTTTCACTAGAAAAATATAGCAGACATTAAAATCAAGTCCCTTCAAAGCTACAATTAAACAAAAGAACAATTCCACGAACTAAAAAGTTAGTCAATTTAAAAAAAAATTGGGAGATAAAGACACAAAATTAATAATCATTGTTATTACTGAAGCCTAAGTAACATAGTCCTAATTAAAGGTGTATAATAATATTAACAACCGGTATTGACTTTTAGAAGAAATACACTTAATAATAAGTGAGTAAAAAACGTCAATTTCATAGGTAAGGACCTATTATTAAAAGTAAGATTCAGCAAAATATATACAGACATCAAGAGCTGGATGAGAGTAGCCGCGGATCGTGCTCAGTGCCTTGCACTTGGAGAGGCCTATGTCCAGCAGTGGACTAGTATAGGCTGATGATGATGATGATAATTTTTTTAATTCTCTTCACAAAGCATAATTCGTATTGCTAGTTACAGTTTATAAAAGGTATATTTTAAAGTTAATATCTTTGTAGGAGACTGGTGCTTAAGCTAAGCAAGATATGCCTGTACCAGGTTCCCGCCTCTTAGACAAACAAGTTATATAGATAAATCTAAGTATACAAGATGTTTTTCTTTCACACTAGCAACTATTTCCTGCTTTATGGCAAGTGTAACAAAGAATGAAATAAAGATACTATTATTGTTATGAGCCAGTTTGTTGTTCGGTTGTTCTGGCAACAGATATAGATAAGATAAGATAGTGGTAGCAAGCCAGGTAACTTTAGAACACGCCTTACCACAAAGTTCAATTTTAATTTTTATCTACCACAAGCTATCGAACCCGGGACATCTAAGTCTGAGACAGGTGTTCCAACCACTAGAACACAGAGGCGTACAAGCAATATTACAAAAACTAATAGATAACAAATGGATCGCAATTTCCCCGGACGCTATATTTCTTTAGATATCCAGAGCGTATCATAGTGATTATTTATAACTAGAGAACTATAATGAAACTAGTGGCAGGCTCGTGACTTCGCCAGCTACAGAGAACACCTGTATGATGGTTTAAAAAAATCTTAGAACCCCTTCGCAGAGTAACCTACCGGGTCCAATTGTGAATGAAAACCATCTACGGACCCACGCAAATACACACAAAAAAATTATCAAAATTCTGTCCAGCCGTTTGGGAGAAGTTCGTGAAGTAGGCATTGAAGAAATTATAGATATACTAGCTGAGCCCCGCGGTTTCACTCGTGTTCTATTAGTCATAGCGTGATGTAATTAGCTTATATCCTTCCTCAATAAATGGACTATTCAACACAAAAATAATTTTTCAATTCGAACCAGTAGTTCCTGAGATTAACGCGTTCAACCAAACAAACAAAGAAACTTTAGCTTTATAATATTAGTATAGATATAAAGATGAGATCTGCTAGAAAATAGCACACGTATTGTCCATTAGCTACCAATCAGCATTATATATTATTTGCGTGTACATAATGAACACTTTTTATGCGCATTATGTTCTCTTGATATGAAAATTTGTAGTTTTTTTATGTATCAATCTAATACAATGTTCAGTTCTTAGACATTTATGTAATTGTTATAAATTGTGAAAAGCGCTTATTACTTCTGCTCGGTGTGTTCATCGCGTTTATGAAGCACGTTATGTTACAATTTATCTTTAACATCGTTTTAACGATTCTCAAGCTATGTTATATCACGTATCTTTATCATGCTTTATTCCCGAAAAAGTAAAGAAAAGTAGTATAGTAATATCCTATTCACTGTCTATCGCTTGGCCAAGGTCATTAGAATAAAGTCATAGCTATCATCATCATCATCAGCCTATACTAGTCCACTGCTGGACATAGGCCTCTCGAAGTGCACGCCACCGAGCACGATCCGCGGCTACTCTCATCCAGCTCTTGTCAGTCACCTTACGAAGATCGTCGCTCCACCTAGTCTGAGAGCTTCCTACACTACGTTTGCCGATACGCGGTCCAAATACAGCTAGGGTTGTCTATCTCTTTTAGAGATAAGCTTACCCTTAAATATGTTTTTTATAATGTAATTTAGACTGTAATTTTAATGTACAATAAAGGATTCAATAATGTTGATTATCTTTTATTGGCTTAATCACCACGCTTTTCAAATCAAGGTTAATAATCGAAACTTACTTTGCCCGACCCGGGAATTGAAGCTGGGTCCTCTGGATATCAGGCCGAGCGCTTTGCCTCTCAGCCACCAAAGCGTTGGGCCTAGTAGTTGTCGATAGGCAGGAGTATTTAAAACCCATGAGGGTGTGTATGTCTCACAGCCCATGAGTTCACCTTCCCACATGAGCAAGAGCTTATGGGGAGATTACTCCATAGCATAAAATGCAGTCCCAATTTGCACTTTTGTTGAAATTTTATCTGGAACCAAAGACTAGGGGTCTTACAAATACAAAGAATAAGCTCCGAATAGTTATTCCGTGTTTTGTTCATGTAAACGTAATTTCAAATTAGAGTAAAGAAGAGAAAACACGGAATAATAATCCTTCTAATATATGCCACACATCTATGGAGTGAGGCCATTGAGAAATACGGAGAGGCCCTTGCTCGCGTGCCAGGGTTTGGCACGCGAGCCTTATAAGCAAGCTCCCATCATTTGGTCTTCCTGCTAACTTTTGCGCTTGGATATCTGATTTCCTGAAGGGAAGATCGATACGCGTTGTCCTCGACGGCTACTCATCGGACCAAAAGGCAGTCGATGCCGGTGTGCCTCAGGGATCGGTTCTATCCGCAACCCTATTCCTGCTTCATATAAACGACCTGCTTGTGCCCGGTACCTTTGGGTACGCAGACGATAGCACCGTTGCGGATAGATACATGTCGAGTGCAGGGGCTGGCAGACAAGATGTCGACTCTTGTCGAGAGGCCATGGTTAGCCGCTTGAACGAAGCCCTCCAAGCAGTATCCGATTGGGGCGATGCCAATTTGGTCACATTCAACGCTGCCAAAACACAGGCTTGTTTGTTCTCAGCTAAGCGGAGCCCATTTCACCTGGCTCCGACTTTCCGGAATGTGACTGTAGCTATGACTGACAGCCTACAGCTCTTAAGTGTTGAGCTCTCATCCAACCTCAACTTCGGGCAGTACATCGAGTCCAAAGCAAAGACTGCAGCTAAAAAACTGGGGGTTCTCTCTAAGGTCAGGCGGTACTTTACGCCAGAACAGCTGCTCCAACTTTATCAAGCACAAGTTCGATCATGTATGGAGTACTGCTGCCACCTTTGGGATGGATCAGCCAAATACCATCTGGCTGCTTTGGACTCGATTGAAAAACGAGCTAAGAGACTCATTGGTGACCCTGCCCTGATAGACGCCAAGCTGCAAAATCTAGAACATCGGCGTAGGGTGGCTCGTCTGTCGGTCTTCTACAGGATTCATTTCGGGGAGTGCGCGAAGGAGTTGCACGACCTAATCCCACCATCCACTTTACGCTATCGGAGCGCGAGGTGCGAGTTCCATCCCTATGTTGTAGATATGCCACTTTGTCGCACGAGCCGATTCGGTTCAACTTTCTTAGTGCGTACAGCTAGGGAATGGAACGCGCTGCCTGCGAATGTGTTCCCTGAAAGGTATCATCTGGACCTCTTCAAGGCTAGAGTGAATAGGCTATTTCTAGGCAGGCATGTTCCATCCTCGACCGCACCGTCACTTAACATCAGGTGAGGTGTAGTCAAATGCCTGCCTATAACCAATAAAAAAAAAAAATAATAACTATTAGGACCTTATTCTTTGTTTATTTGTTAGGGGGTAGATGTAAGTTACATCTACCCCCTTACTTAATTACATCATGTAACTCATGTAGCTTAGAAGTGCTTGAGCTAATTTTAATTAAGTCACCTATCCAGTGACCCATTACTGCGATAGTAGTTTAACTTGTCAGATCACAAACGTAAATAGAATAAATAATAATGTAAGTCTTTATCTATCTATCTAATACCTTTAAACGAGCAAATCTTGTACCTATATATGTATTAACCCCCTTATTCATAAAAACTATTTCAACATTATTTAGTTAATCATTGTTTTGTCTCTTTTTCTCAAATTCAAAATGACGTTTGTGTGACGTTGACAAACCAATATTTAACTAAGTAAACAATGCTTAAATAGTTTTTATGAATAAGGGGGTTAATCTGAATCTCGAAAACGGCTTCAACGATTTTCATGAAATTTAGTATGCAGGGTGTTTCGGGGCCGATAAATCGATCTAGCTAGGTTTCATTTTACGGTCATCCAGGTACGAAAATTAAAAGTGCACAAATATATAGTGGCACGATTGTTGGCCAGGAACCAGTGATTGACACACGCATCTTCACCACGGCTAAAAAATAGACGTCCTGAATGGGTAGTAGGTGAAAAAAATGTTTGGACGATTCAAAAGCACTCTTCTAAAGTTTATTTGAATAAAAAATATTTGACTTTGACTTTGACTTTGACTTTGACATTTTGGTATTTTAATCATTAAAAACAGGGGTCAGTAACTGGTTTTAGTTTTTGGCAACAATAAAATACCGACCAGCTGCTTCCTTGCTGTCATTCCATAATATTTCAATAAATAACTAAATAAATGTTTCCCACACTCACACCAATTATCTAGCCTCAAGAAAAGCTTCCTTAACAAACTCAAGAAATGGTTAACTAGACAACGGATAAACATACTTAATATACTTAAATACATATTTATTATACATAGGTAACACGCAGACCCAAAACAATTTAGAAAAACAGGTATTTCTAAATTGATCCGACCCGGGAGGAACACGGGACCTCAGAGATGGCGACACCATGAAAACCGGTGTGCAAGCCACTCGACCAAGGAGGTCGTCAATAAAAACCTATGTTAATTTTTGGTGACGAAAACTTTGTCGAACACTGGTGTCAATACCCTGATTTTACCTAATAATATTGCAAACCAATCTTCTTCTTCTCCTTCTTCTTAGTCTTCTTTTACCTATTTATTTGCTGTAGGCCTCAATTCAATTCAATTAATCCGTCAAATCCCGCGCGGTGTCATGTCACCGCACCCGACCACGCGACTATAATCTCAATTATGGATAAGTTACAGCCTACTTTTGTATGAAGAAGTTCGGCTATAGACAAACTAGAGTAAATTTGCTACACTAAAACCCGCAACAATTATATGCTCTGTGCGTTGAATTTTTTAAAAAGTCAATGTCAAATATGTCAAATTTTGACAATTGAGCGATCGAATTCTATGGACTCTATGTCGTCTAGATAGAGCCTACTTTTGTATGAAGAAGTTTGTTTATAAAAAATCTAGAATAAATAGTTTAATAGTTAATTTCAGTTTAATAGTTTAATAGTTAATTTCAGTAATTACAAAATGATAAAATATGATCTAATTGCAACTTATTCATTATTTTAGTAGATATCGACTTTAGGTATTCGCGATTTTGCAAATTACGCAATACTTCCGCGGAACTTCCGCATTCTGCGCTCCGCGGTAGAGAGGTTAAAATTAATCATTTATTGCTCTCCATAAGTATACATGAGTTGTTGTTGTTATTGTTTTTTGTTGTTACAGTTATTGTTGTTATTATTGCCTCCTTCATACTACGCTATGAATTCCTGCTTTACTTTTTATACCCTGTAATACTCGGGTTGAATCTTCATAGCTCTGTAAGATTACTGGCTTGATTGAAACTAAATGTCCGTGAACCTGAACATCTCAAACACTTGGTGTGTTCTATAAAACACAGCGGTTCTTGTGACGTGCCTGACTTAAAAGTTAACGACTGCTAGCTATACAAGTCCAAGGCATACCCAGCACTGTCACCAATGGTTAGTACCCTTAATTTCAGCTTGAACCTTTAAAGGGCCGAATCTTACATGGAGTATTAAGCCTTGAGCCTGATGAGATTTCTTGCGCGATGCTTGTTACGCAGTCACTTACTAGATAAGGTCAAGTTAGCATCTAAAACCTCGGTGTGCTCAACAGGGCGAAGCCGGTACTTTTATTATGTCAAGTATTGCTACACGAGTCCTAAGTCACGATGAACACTACCACCTGTAGTCATAACAAGTTCCGGAATGTTTTTGTTACGGTATGCTGACAAGCGTATTAAACTTTCCGGATAAATTTACAGGATTATTATTGATGTGTAATAAGTTCATTAATAATAATCTTTTAAAAATAAATGAGAAAAGCCAACTGAATTAATAATAATCTGATAAAAATAAAAGAGGCGAGCAAACAACAAGTATTTTTTTGGATTAAGCGTAAGATAAGTGCGTTATGCTTCGATCAATTATTGATTGAAGGCGTCATGTTATAAAACTTAAACATGTCAGTCCAACAAAGTCAGTGTTAGAAAAAGAGAACTTAGAATTAAAAAGTAAACAATTGGCAGAATAATTGTGCAAAAGCACATTAGGGTCTATAAAATAAAGAAAGCTAAAGATAAAAAGTACGTTCAACAAGCTCAAATAAAGTCTGGATCACTTCTAGTCCAGGCTCAGAACAATAATTAAAGCTGAGTCTACAATTTTTGTTTTTTTATTATCTAATTGCCTTTTAACAACTATAGTATAAAAAACTGTTTGTTACACTACGTCTACTTTATCAAAAATATGTTCAACTAAACGGTATCAATACCCTTTCGTTTGAATCGTTACGCTTATGCAGAGTACAGTTGACGACAAAAATAATAATGTTTCGTTATTTAAACAGGTGTATTATTCAAATAAAATTTACTCAAATAAGTAATAAGAATAATAATTCACAAAAAAGTTTTGTAGGTAGGTAGGTCTTTTCAGGTTGATAGGTATCTACTCAAAGGTAATATCTAAAAAAATAACCGAAACACGTGTTGGCTGACTAATCACGAAATATCAGGAACTGAAAATTGGCCGACCGGTTCCTTGTACTATGGAAAAATCCAAATAAGAAAGGATTTCAAAAATTCTGTAGAATAGGGATGTTCACCTTGACAAACGCGCTAGCGATCTGCTCGATTAATGACCATCTGTACAGTTTCATAAACTTTTGTTTTCTTGGCTTTTATTATTTGTTTAGTTTTATGAACACGCTGATTTTTTGTATCTGTTGTTTAATCTTGTGTTTATATCTCTCTTTTTCTTTTTTTTATTGTTTTGGTACATTTTAAAGTGAAGTCATGATCATCTTTATTATGCTTATTTTATTATGAACATTAATTCGTAATTACAAAAAATATTAGAACAAAAGGAACAACCCAATGAATTTCTAATGTTATGGAAATGTTTCGGATTACTAGAATTTATGAGTCTTGCTCATGCGAAAGTTTATCAACTCTTTTTCTAATATTTTTTCTTAGTTTCTAATATTTTATCCATTTTTTAAGTTAGTCTAAAGAAGTTATAAAATAAAAACAAGTTATAAAACTACGCCTTTAGGTAACATGGCCAGTTTTGATCTTGCTTCTAGACGAGCACTTAAAGCAGATGCTAGAGCTATTCATAATGAGAATTCTCATGATTTTAGTAGCGCGCATTGAAATAGAATATCAAATAAATAATACTGGTTCACTTGGTAATTTTTAAAGTCTGTAGCGTCCGTAACTCCGTAGTGACCATTGATAGCAATAAAAATCATGAACTCTTAAAATACTTATAAACAAAAACGAACAAGACACTTGCGATCACGCCAGTACAACCGACTGCATAAATGCATCGACGCATCCCTCTCAGTAACGTCCACTGTACCGTGAAACTAAGCGCATATAAACGCTTCCAGTGCTCTAGATTTAAACACAGTGCCCACACTGCCAACGCCGTGGAAACAGCGTCATGATGGTACCACACTACCTCCTAATACTGACCCTGGCAGTCGCCGCCAGTGCAAGAACGGCGTCCACCAACAAAAACACAATTGACGAAGCCAGGAGTTCAGAAGACACCGTTTTGGGAGACCTGAAGGTTGCATATGAAACTTACAGAGACTGCAGCGGCAGCGAGATCTCTAGCTGTCTCAAGAGGAAACTAGCCAAAGCTATCAATAAGATTTCAGAAAGCGAAGAAGTGTCGCTTTTAAGTGGGGTGACGATTACCAAAGATAAGGATGCAAAGGTCAATGACGTTGAAGTTGAGGAGGCGATTCCGAGAGGTCTTGATGAGAGCTCGCTGGACAACCTTATCTTGGACAAGATCGTTGGATTCATGCAGACTCATACAATCCAGGTAAGAAATCTTTTTGTATTGTTAATTGGAAAGATTGGATTGTAAACTTCGAATGCTTGTTTTATGCCCAATAGTAATCATATTTTGACGACCTTCTTGGTCGAGTGGTTTGAACACCGGTTTTCATGATGTCGCCATCTCTGAGGTCCCGGGTCGATCCCCGGTCGGGTCAATTTATCCGGTCGGGTCGGTCGGGGAAATTATTGTTTTTCTAAATTGTTTCGGGTCTGGGTGTTTTCTATGTATGCATTTAAGTATATTAAGTATGTTTATCCGTTGTCTAGTAACCATTTTAACGAGTTTTATAACGAAGCTTCTCTTGGGCTAGATAATTGGTGTGAGTGTAGGAAAGTTTAAGTTTTATATTATAATGTGGATGGAAGCTTGTACTGAATCTTTGTTGTATCCTATGTATGTTGAAATTATTATAATACATGCTTATAAAGAAGACCCAATTCTTAACATTGAAAATAATCAACTATTGAAGAATCTAGTACATCTATGTTATGACTGAAATAAAATATAATATGTGAAAATTAAGCGTTTATATATTTAATACAAGTTTTATTTTAGTTGTTTGTTTAAAACTTATCACAAAAGTGGTTGAAATGACACGTTTCAAGTTCAATAAACAGTTCCATTGGAAAACACAAATGTTAAAAAATTTCCACTAGCAGGATTTGAATCTTTCAGGCTTTCAACCAGGCCTTCAAAGTAAAAGAGTAAATAGTGTTGAATAATTTTGGCGTGCTGGTTAGAACCACGATAGCTCAATTGGCAGAGCACCTGACCCGGTATGTCAGAAGGGTGCAGGTTCAAATCCTGCTTGTGGAAATTTTTTCAACATTTGTGTTTTTGTAATTTGTTCGCAACAAAATTTGCGTTAAATTTTTTAATGATATAAACAAAACAAAAACAATTCCATTGAAAGTTTCGTAATATGTTATCTAAATTACACTTAGATAATATTATTCGTAAGTTGTAAGGACTGTTGACGTTATTGAAATGTTTATTGATAATAATAAGACAACGTTTATCATATAAATGGCTAATTAAAAGGAATGTACGTTTGATGAATTACAATATAAATGACGTCATGATGGTCACGTTGTGGAGTCCTTATTGAATGTAACTGATAAGTTAAATATTTACATTTGTCTTTCTGGCCGTCAGCTGTCCCTTAAACGTATATGCTTCTGTAGAAAACTCAGATCATACCGACAAGAAAAAGTATGATATAAATGCGCAGTCCAAATTTCAATATCATCATGTGCATTCAGAAACAGGATGACAGTTAATGACCCTGTTAACGCTTATAGATCACAATATGTTGATGATGCATTTCCACAGCTTACTCCTTGGTCAAAAAGATATCATCAATATGACAAACAATTAAAGATGATTTTGGTCTAATTTTATTATCCATGTTTTAAAATAAGCCAATTAAAACGCGATTATGTATCACTCAAAGTATTGAGATGCTGTATCTATCACACTACATACTACACAGTACACGACGAAGCTGCAATATTGCTTTCTTGAGGTTAACTCTGCATTATGTAGTAAATTAACTTAACAGAAATCCTAAAGACGGCGCAGATAATTTTAAAGATATGTCTTCTGTCATCTGCACCGTCTTTAAGACTTCTGTTAAGTTAACTTACTACATGTTTTACTGAATACATCTGAAAGAGATTAGGGAAATGTCATTATTATGGATACACAAGTTCCATCGTCACTCTTACTACTACTTCTTGTGGCACTTAACAATAAGCTCATAAAGTCAAACTAAAGTTTTAGAGCTATGTAATGATAATGTAAGCGTCTTAGTTATAACTTTGAATTAAAAATCAGAGAGAAGATTTAGATTTATTGTAAATCTAGTTTCTTATTACAATTTCAATCGTACAATTTGTTTTGATCGACTGTTTCCTAGCAATCCCATTTCAAATTGGTTAGTTTTGCCACATTTCATATTAATTGGATGTGTTTTCTCATCTTATATTATAAATAAAATGTAATTTGTGAACCGATGATCCAGAATGATGTTCCTATTTTAATTCTTGAAAATTTTCTCCCCGTGATTCAAATTATTGGTGAAATATTAATACAATAAACTTCGTGCCAAAGCGTTAGCAGATCAGCCCACCAAAAAAGTTGCCACGAGCAAATCGAATAAAATAATCGTTTACACGAAATGCATTGCAAAAAGTGCACATACCGTACATCGACGCACCGTGACGGCTTTCTAAGTGCATCTTTATAATTGCATGCAATTAATTCATCTTCACTTTTTTACAAGACACAGTCTATTAAGCACTTTTCTCAGTCCACCCTACTTGCTAACAGTTTCTTTTGCTAATTGCACTGTGCGTGCATCGTTGATTTGTTAAACAGTTTTATTAGCGTTTTTCTTGACATCTTCTTTAAGCGGGACTTTGTCATTGCTAATTGATGCAACGCCTTCATTTATGATCTTAGTGCTCTGTTAGGGTTCAGTAGTTGCATTCTTATCTATAAAAAAAACAATATTTTATGGCCTTTTACTTTTTACATAAAATTCTTATTATTTTAAAGTTTTTTATTTGTAATAAGGCATACAAAAATAATAGTCAGTCTTTTTTAAGTATGTATTCAAAATCTGCTAAATTAAATTCTGGCCAAATGCAATAAAAAACATGAAAATGTTTATTTATTGCTTGTTTTTATAGATTGTTTAATCCACTCTAATATTAATTGATGATTTTTGTCGTAATTATTTTATATACAAACTTGTACAGTAACACTAAGAAGCATAGTACAAAATATTATAGATATAGTGTAAATCCATAATTTTATTATTAGATATCAAAGTTGCGATTATGGTTTAAATAACGAATTGTAATGGGCAACTGGAATTCGGGAAGGAAAAGAAGTAAACCTTCCGGACTTTCTTCTAGCATGGTCTATCCGTTGCGTGTGGCCAAACAAAATCGTTAGCAGTATTCAATCGTCTTCATTAGCAGCTATTTGGAAGTATTAGAACAATGTTAATACAATTTGAAAAAAGACAAATTGTTGAAAAAATTCCACGAGCGGGATTCGAAACCCGCACCCCATGACATGACATTTTTTATTTTTTCAAAACTTTGGTTTTTTTAATATTGTAATTTGTTCGCAACAATATTTGCATAAAATTATATGTAGATAATCATAAATGTTACTACAGTTATGTAAGAACTCACGTACGTATTTAAAAAGATTTCAAATCAGATATTGTATGGATGTATTTTGTATCGAAAGTTGGTGGTAAATCGTTATAAGCTTTTAACATCAGTGTATGGGCTTAAAATCTTTTCAATAGCGCAAGGGGAGATTGGACCATAATTCACTAAGATGGCTGATTGAGGATTTGGATGGATTTGAACGACTGCTGTCTTACGGGTCTGGAACTAATGGTTTAGTGTGTCTACCGAAGCCCGGAAAAGCTCTAGATATTTTAATAAGGTGAACCATCCGCTGATCTGGCATTGCCAAAGTAGCAGCAAAAATGCAAGCCAAGCTGTTTGACTGTCGTCGTCTTCTATTAACCATTTTATTATGAGGCGTTTGCGGTCTTTAATCGCATCGAACGGCTTTTTGCCTATAAATTGCCAAAGTTTCGATTCTGCTATTTCTAATATCCCATTAATTCCAAATTATGTACATTTACCGACACACTTTTGAAAAGTTAATGAATTAGCATACGTAAAGCCCTGTTAAAAATATGTTATTTAAAAGCCCTATTCTTTCAATTCCAGGTCAAATTCCCAACCGGTGCAGAGCTGCAGAGCGCAGAAGGTCGCAGTAGGAGGAAGAAGCTCGCTCCACTCCTGGCCATCCCACTGCTGATCGGTGGTATGCTGGTGCCTCTGGCCTTTGGAGCTCTCGCCCTTCTCGCTGGAAAGGCCCTCATCGTTTCCAAGCTGGCTCTGGTGTTAGCTGGTATCATCGGGCTGAAGAAGCTGCTGTCGCCGACTGGTGGTGGCGAGGCCCATGAAGTGGTCGTCTCGTCGGCTGGCCATGGAGGTTCTGGGTGGAGCAGGTAATAGACCACCATTATTACATTTAATACTTGCCTCCGACATCCGAAGGTACTGGCTTTAATTTTGAGGTCTGATGAAGAGTGTTTCGGATTTTTCGATGCACAGCCCGGGCTTGCAATCATCACCATTTGGCAAGCGTGGTGATTATACCATTACCTATCAATTGTAGCGATGATTAGATTCCAATGATAAAGGGAAACCCCTTTATTATTGGAATCTAATCATCGCTACTCATTGCTGGGCAAACGCCCAGCAGTGGGTCAGTATTGGCCATTTCTCCTTCTTCTTCTTCTTCTTCAGCCTATAGTCACCCACTGCTGAGTGTAGGCCGCCTCATATGCACGCCATCTTGTCCAGTTTTGGGTTTTCCTTGGTCTTGCTTTTTTTCTGTATTGGCCATTTACTTATTTAATTTTTAATACACATTAAGGAGTAATAGGACATACTAAACAAAGTCTTGAGTGTCATTTCTAGTATGTCTGCCACGAGCATCATATCATAGGTATCACGTAGAGATAGAGATCAACTTTAAAGAACAAGAGCTTTGATAATAATTACACAGTTGACTAAAAGTAGCATGGCTTGACGATTTTGTAAAGCTTCAAACTCAATTTTTTTTATTGCATTACATGTGGTTATACCGGTTATACAAAGGTCTTACTTATTATCTATGATGTGCCGAACTTAAACGCCCTGTAAGCGCATAGCAAAAATAATACTATAACTAGCTAAATTAAATGTAATAAAATTAAAGGGATAAAATATGATTAAAGTAAAGAAATTGAATTATATGAAATATACATTGTAAATAATGATAAAAAAACGATTTCTTTAAGTTAAACATTCTCTTGTGTTAATATTTATTGTTATAAGGTAATGCCTGTTAATTACTTTTTTTATAGATCGTAAATAACATTTAAAATGCTTTTAAACGTGTGTTTGTTTGTTTGTCATTTCTTTACGCAAACCGAAGTTTTCGCGGTCAAGCCATAGAGAGATTTCATTACAAATAGAGTTTATTTCATGTGGGCGAAAGCGTACGCGGAATTTAGTGTACAAATCTAACAGTACTTACCGTAATGCATGATAATCAGAAATGACTTGTTTTAAACACGAAATATTTAAGCAAGATTTCTTTTTTCCGTCATACAGATAAGATTGAGTTTACCACACAAGCAATGGCTATAAAATAAGAAAACCCAGAAGGCAAGCTTAATACATACAGGTTTGTTAAAAGCTGGCATGTTCACAGTACGCACATTAATGCAAATTCACTATACAGCATGTATAGAAATTTAATTTAATTTAATCAATGAAATTATCTTGATTGAAAACGATTTTTTTTTTAATTTTGTCCTCATACTCTGATTTTATAAGCTATATAAGCTTGTAAGTTGTAGGTTGAGTAAAGTTGTAGGGTTGTAAATAAAATTTAAAATTTTAAAAATCTTCCATTTAACGGTTTCCACCATCACTGTTTTTATTATGGAGCATAAAATAGTTAAAAACATTGTACACTATTTCACGAGATTGTCCTGTTAATATTTTGCCGGAACCAATTCTTTGAGAAGACATTTTAATCTAACCTTAAAATAAGGTAAACAAAGATGACACAATAATCTTCGTCGATTTAAACGTGATTGACGCTAACGGACGATTGTCAAAAAATACCACTCTGTATTTATAAACAGTAGCAAAAGTAAAACAATAACTGCTTCCTTCATACTACTAAGCTTCACCGAGCGCGAGAGAGACGAATAGACTTTTCATGATGCGTATGCAGTGCGACGTCACGCCGCGCGCTTATTCACAGACACTACACAAGCGCAACGTGTAAATATGTTGAACGTGCCAGCTTTAGTTAACAGACCTGTGGCGGTAGCCAAAGTAACATTAAGAAAACGATAGCGAAGTTCGAAAAGAATAAAATGTATGGGATTGACATAAGATTGACTACGTGATTTAGCGCGGTTTATGCTAATCCCATACATTTTATTCTTTTCGAACTTCGCTATCGTTTTCTTAATGTTACTTTGGCTAAGCGTACTGTACCGCGCTAAAGCGACGCACACAGATCCCATGCACGGACACGGATCTTGGAACAGCTCGTGACAATCAGAGCGCAGCTGTTGCAGTATGCGTCCGTGAGAGGTAGTCTATGTGCGCGTTACTCGAAGCTTACCTTCTGTCGTCAACTTATTTTGTATCATAGCTAAGCTACCAATTAGAGTAATGAGAGTAAACTCATCCGGTGCCCATGTCTACGTCGGGAAAGTTGATTTTACTCTAACTTTTCAAATCGTTAACATCCGCACCGACGTCTTTTAGCAGTGACATTTTCTTATTTTCATTTAGATAAGTAATGCTAGGAATACAAATAATTTTGCTACAAATATTATTTTTTTTGTAAAATTATATCCTTTTTTACTGTCCCACTGCTAGTAAAGGCCTCCAACATTGATATCAAGTCGTCACTACAATGGGGTATTTGACAGGTTTTAGAAAAATATGTCTAATGGTTCGTTATAGCATGATATATTTGCAATTTCATTAATTCGTTATGAATTTCTTTATTTTTTGCTGAAAATGCTGAATGCAGGTCACGTGATGTCGTGACGTCACCTGCTTGTAAACAAACTTTTAGCTGTCAAATTAAACGTACAAAACTTTGATTGACATTTACTGTAAACAAGTTGGTGACGTCACTCCAGATTTAGCGTCATCCCGTGCGTTTTTGATCACGTGGTCAATCATAAAAATTGTATCATGTTATTAATGATTTTTTATGAAAATCATACTTATTTTAAAATTTTGTGCTGGCTAAATTAGTTTAAAAACATGTTTACTATTAAGTTAACAACAGTTTAATCAATATTTTCATTGTAATCAAAACCCTAACCACGTTTGCCGAATGCGGGTTGGTGATGAACACAAACCCGTGCTATGCATCAAAAAATACGAAACACGCTTTGCCGGTACAGGAAGTTAAAGGATGTTTGTTACTATTTCACGTAAAAACTACAGAATGGATTTGGATGAAATTCGGCATACAGATAGTTTATAACCGGGAATAACACATATAACACTTTTTATCCAGATATTCCCACGGGAACGGAAACCACGCGGGTGAAACCGCGAGCGGCCACTAGTTGTTATATATTTTCTCTGTGTAATTAGAGATGAGTATGAGTGATGGTAGAAATTATTAAATAGTCCCTTGTTATTCATCGAGTTTGTCTTTTTTACAAATCCCATCGTCATCACATCATACGAGCTCATAACGTACCTACTGCTGGGGCACGAGTGTTCCCTAAGGATCGATAGGGACAACGGGCCATAAACCACCACTCGGGCCCAGTGCGGATTGGTGGTTGCTAACGACTGCTAATGCAGCAGGGCCTTCCAAAGCACGGAGGAGCTTGATAGTGCAGTGGTTAACGCTGCAACGGTCTGCGATTGTTGACGTCAGTCAACTCTCGCAAAGGCCGGTCATCGGATGGGTGGTTTTAATTAATTTACTTAATTAATTTGATTTATCAACTCGAGCTCCTCCGTGCTTTTTATAATTGTCTCATGATATTTGTAATAAGTTTGAGTACTTATAACTGCGTTGATTTAAGTTAGATTTATTTAGGGGGAGCCTCAAATTAAATCAATCGATCGGTTGTTATTGTGTTTTGATATCTAAATTTTTCTGTCACTAGCTGTGTAGGTACTGGTTTATTTTATTTGGCGAAATAAAAAAGTGTCAATTCGGACAGTGTCCGAATAATGTGTCCGAAACGTTAGCGTGCCAAATAAAGTCATTTCGTCTGAGACTGCGCCGTTATAACAATAGTTGTATTGCTGTGTACCCATAATGACTAGATCTGGCTATAGAATAGCCAGTTCCCAAGTAGTTGAGAGGTTCCGGGTGAAGTGCACTTTCATCTCCTGCCTTATATATACTTACCGTCAGGTGAGACGAATACCAAATGCCAACCCGTTGTGAATAATATCTCGTGTTATGAATCTCCAAAAGGAGGTGTCTTCGTAGTGTTTTCTGATAAAACGAGCCTCGAATATTACATCAATCTAATAGCTGATAAGAGAAGCTCGATGGCGCCGTGTTTAACGCGCCTGGTCTGCGATTGCTGAGGTTAAGCAACTTTCGCAAAGGCCGGTCATCGGATTGGTGACCAAAAATTTATCTACTCGAGCTCCTCCGTACTCCGGAGAACGTAAAGCCGTTGGTCCCGACTGCATTAGCAGTCGTTAACAACCACCAATCCGCACTAGGCCCGCGAGCCCAGCGTTGGAGACATATAATAAACTGGTGGTGATGAATAGCTTATACGAATATTAATGCTGATCTACGATTGGATGAATCGACAAATCTAATACCTTTAAACGAGCAATTCTTGTTTAAAATGTATATATAAAATCTGAACCTCGGAAACGGCTCCAACGATTTTCATAAAATTTAGTATGCTGGGGGTTTCGGGGGCGATAAATCGATCTAGCTAGGTTTCATTTTTAGAAAATCACAAAAAAAAGGTTCCGATCAAAGCTCGGTCATCCAGGTACTAATCTTTATTTATATAAATCTTCTGTGCGTGTGCATGTCACTGAACTCCTTCGAAACGGCTGGACCGATTTGGATGAAATTTTTTGTGTGTGTACAACTGGATTCGAGAATTTAGATTTACAATTGGACCTGATAGGTGGCGCTGCTATAGGGGTCCATCATGGGATACGGGTGTTTATAAGCGGACGAATGATTTGCTTGTTTTGTTGTCATGGAAACTGTCAAAGCAGCAATATATTTTCCTATTTTTGTATCACACTAACCAAAACTGTAAAATTTATTTTAATATGTTTTACTATCTGCCACAGATTTAATGTTCAAAGTATATTGAGAAAATTAAACAGTGTGTGATAGTTTGAGCGTCTGTACTGTCTCAATACATGCAAAACAGCTTGTTTTGTTACCTAATTAATATATTGTTTTGTTACGTTTCAGGTCGCTCGAGAAAGCAAATGACTTAGCGTACAACGCGTACGCCAAACCCCAATAGCCAAGAAACCCCACCAATTTATATTAATTTATAATGCGATAAATGAGGAACAACCGTCAATGTCTTCCTAACTATATTATTAACTAGAAACTGTTATAATTATAAGAGTATACAGTTACATAGTACCGACATTCGGTGGTTTTTAAATTTCAGATAATTATACTATTCTTGGATAATTATCTGCCAAAAGGCTGGAGTACGAACTGTTTGTAGATGTGACATAGTGTGGTAAGGTGCACAGTGGTCAGTATTATGAGATTGTAAGAGAACTGAATGAATAAAAAAAAATGTTACGACACAAAATGGCCGGTCAAAAATGGATCATCGATATAACTGAATGAGTTGGAGATACGATTCTCTAAGCATTATCAAATTGACAGTACCTCAATACTCTCTACGGAAAATAATCTAGAAATTGCATTGTTTTTTATTAAATCTTTATTTTATTTTATTTTATAAAATCATATCTATAGATATACCAACAGTAAATCGAAATGATAAGCGTATTTAACAATTATAAATATTATTTATGTACAACAGAATGAGACTTTGGATTTTGCTTTAATTTATTTTATCCATTTTGTATGCATAATTATGGTATATTTTTAATAAAATTATATCACGTATATATATATTATATTCACGTTATAATTTAAATATCAAAAAGTTATATACAAAAGTATAATATGTACAAAGTGAACATAATTATAGTATTTACTTATTTTTCTTTTGTATTATGTATATTTATTGAACTTAATACTATATTCTAGTATTTAATAATCATATTTATCGTATAACACATCCCTGCAGATAATTTAACCTTTATTCTACATATATTTAAAATGTAATTTTATAATATAATATTGTACATATGTAAATAAATATTGCATTTATAATATAAACGGCATTATAAATATATATATATATATATATAATATACATATCAGAAGTATGTTATGATGTAATAATATTTTATAACAATAATTGTATATATATATAATTAAAATAATAATATTACCAAATTTCTCGTAAGACTGATCTCATATTTATGCTCTTTTATCTTTTAATCATAATTTGTAGTTGAAATATGGTGCTCAATTAATGTAATGTAAATATGCATAATAATTGTATACATATTATAAACTTATTTTCTAATTTATTTTAATACGCAATGCAAGTCAACTCATTAATTTATTGAACTTAATTTATAACCCAATGTTATCAATAAACTGTTGGTTACGCGATATTCGTGTTTATTTGAAAAACTTTTTCTGTTTATTCCAGGTATTATTTATTTTAGGTAACCCGTATGGTTTAATAGACGTGATGGGTTTGCTTCCCGGTTGAGTAAGAGAGTTTACATTTTTTAATGCGAATATTAATTATATTCTTATATTTCTTAAAACATTCAACTTTCAATTCAACAAATATGTTCTCAGGTTTTTGTTTTTGTCACAGTTGGTTTGATTTTTGCTATTATTTCTGTTAATTTCTCCAACTTGTTGAAACAGTATAGTAAAACGAAAGTATAACCATCATAGTATAAAAAATAGTATATAAAGTTTTAGTATAAAGTGTATAAAATATTAGCATGTGCTCAATTTTAACGTGTTTTAGTCACAAACGGCAACGGCGATTATATTATTGATAAATCGCAACTGATTCTCTACTAAGATAAAAATAGAAATAAAATTTATTATATATTTTTAATCATACAACTTACAGTCAACCACTAAGTATATTATTACGATGAGAAAGCAAGTGGTGGTCACTTTCAGTTTTCCAATACAATTACGTACTATCGCCATACAGTTTGACGTCTGTCTTTAGCGAAAGCGAAATATATGGCAAATGGCTATGGTAAATATATTAGCGAGCATTAGTGCTGTGGACATGGTAACAACGACTTAGACAAATTGTGCTTTTGCAGTGTGGCCCCAATAAGATAAGATAAAATCTTTTATAAGAATCATCATCATCAGCCTACACACGTCCACTGCTGGACATAGGCCTCTCCAAGTGCACGCCACTCAGTACGATCCGCGGCTACTCTCATCCAGCTCTTGCCAGCCACCTTGCGAAGATCATCGTTCCACCTAGTCTGAAGGAGTTTTTATAATAATAGAAAGCAATTATACATTTTGGCATCCTTTAAAACTTTGAAAAAATTTTTTAATCCGTTTTTGACAGAGTTTAGGAGTTACAGTTAAACAACTGTAACTCCTTGCTTAGCAATCACAGACCGGGCGCGTATAAACATACGCGCCCAGTCTGTGATTGCTAAGCAACTTTCGCAAAGGCCAGTCTTCGGATCGGACCAAAAATTTATCATCACGAGCTCCTCCGTGCTTCGGAAGGCACGTAAAGCCATTCAGCTGCGTTAGTAGTCGTAAAAAGCACTGGACCCGCGTGGTGGTTTATGACCCGTTCTTCCTATTTTTATTAATCGAAGGTTTTAATGAGTGTTATTTAGTCATCGTCTGGTGTGTACACATTGCTGAATTTGAAAACTTACAACCTGAATGCGCCAGCCACCGCACCATCACTCCACTTTACTTTATAACAACGCTAATTCGTATATGTGACAAAGAAGTACACATTTTGAATACATTGACATAACTTTTAGTGATACACACCATTTTGACTACACAAATACATTATGCATGAGCCAGCATGCACGCATGCATGAATGTGTACCTTTGTCTCGAATGACAATATCCTACCCACTTAAAAAGTAGCACCTATTGAGTAACACAAGTATTTGGAACACAGCGAAAGTTATGACACATTTTGGGTCGCGAAATTTTTGGTTTGCATCCTTTTCCGAAGTAAACTTGACTCGTAGCTATACAAAATATTTTTAGGATAGGTATTAGATCATTATCATCACCATTAATGTGCTAATCATCAGCTCATTTTATGTCCCCACCTGCTGGGACACGAGCCTTCCCTATGGATGGATAGGGAGAACAAACCATAAACCACCACGCGGGCCCAGTGCGAATTGGAGGTTGTTAACGGCTGCTAATGCAGCCGGTACCAACGGCTTTACGTGCCTTCCGAAGCACGGAGGAGCTCGAGAAGATAAAATGACCGGCCTTTGCGAAAACAGCTTAACCTCAGCACTCGCAGACCGGGCGCGTTAACCACTGCGCCATCGAGCTCCTCATGTGCTGATAAAGTCTTGAAAAGTAAGTGCTCATGCTCAGTATCTTGTTGGAAAAAACAAGCAGATAATTAGTTAGTTAATAAAACTAATTGCTGTTAGTTATGTACCTACCAATTCATAAAAAGTGTTAACTTTTTATGAATCTACTGGCGACAAATTTTGCATTTCTATTTTTTTATCGTGACGTTTCGAACTCTTTTTCGAGTCCGCTCTATTCAAGTTTTTGCACATTATTCTATAATGACACTTCGTACCCTTTACAGGGTCTGTGGTCAAAGAATGAGGTGCCAGTTCTCTCATAACTAATGTGACTACTTGGTATTGATATACACGGCTGCTAGCGCATCTATCGAGCATACAACACCATACTGCGTTCCACGTGAGGCATTATAGATGTTGTTAGCATAAAAGCAAAGCTCAAGTGGGACTGGGCAGGCTACACTAGTCGGATACTAGCCAAGAAGTGGGCTCACGTCATAACATAAGACGCCTTTCGCCGTCCCGGTCAAGTTAGCAGAATGATATCGATGCCTTTATAGAATGGCGGAAACTTCTTTAAACCCTTGGTGGTTACCACGGGTTGGGAGAAGTGCTTCTGTCTGTCAAAGACATTGTCGGTACTGGTAGTATAAAGTAAGGTTTAAGTGGGCAGGACATAATTATTGGATGCCGCTAGGGTAAACACTGGTGACTGCCAACCCGGTGATCTCAGTCACCCTAGCGGCATGTGAATAGGATGTACAGTGGTTTTTGTGGGTAGGCCCCTCCTCCACCCGAATCCCTGTCGAGACCCACGGGTCTAGGCAGGGAGGCGGGAGCTGGAGGGAAGAAACCCTTAAAACCATCTGCGCCTTCTCGAGCGCGGTGGTACACTGGCGACGAGTTTTCGAGCACTGTCAAAATAAAAGTACGTACTAGTAGGACGCCACCTGGTATGTGGACTTACGTCTTCACACTTTGGGTAGTGAAAGACTGATAAGGATCAATAAAAGCAAAATTATTTTAATGAGGCTTTTTATGAGCAGTAAAAAGTTTTTAATTTAACAGACACTACGGGCCAGTTTCATCACTCTCAAATATATGATAGATCTAAGATCTCTCCTAGCTAATTTCGGCTTACCGAACGCTTTTATAGGCTGCAGTTACGAAGATTCTGTTCATCTGCCTTTTCTTATGACTAATATAGCAAATTTTTGCGAGAAAAGTGGTGCGGCCACACTTAGGGTAGGTCAAGATTCCACCGCGATAATTGTATGAAATATCCGCAGGTGCTCGAGCTTTGAGATGTGATAGATAAGTTTACATCTAATACAGTATTCAGTTTAGTATGGTAGGACAAGTCCCCCAATCTAACCATTGCTACCATATTCTATTGGTAGCATGGTTGTGAATATAATGTGGCTAGCTGCTGAGGATTCCAGGTGGAGTGCGCTTTTATCTTTGGCCTTACTTACCACCAGGTGCGATAAGGGTCATGTTCTTTTTCACAATGGATTAGGCAAAAAATATAAACAGATCCTTGCATCAACTGCCAAGTCCTTTCTGCTGATAGAAGCAATACCATACTACCAGTTTTCATTAGCATCAGAAAACAATGCTACAGTAATCACACCCGGCTTTCCTAAACTGGGTCAATGACCGCTTCTCGTCTGAACCACGAACAAAAAATATCAGTATCAGTATCACTAAAGAGTTTTTAACAGGCCAATGTAAAAAAGCTTGAAACGAATCGAGTGATACCGAAAAGAAAAAAAAAGACCACAGAATAAATAACACAACATGACTTCGGTATTGATAATGACCTACAAAATGGGATGTTATGCAATGTAGAAAAAGAAATAGGCAGCCACCGCGGTATAGAAACATGAATAACAAAAGAACGACAGGCCGGTAAAAAAAAGGTGTTACGTCATGGAAGCACGCGGTCAGATCTTTCGTGAAAGTGAGGCGAGTTTGTTTAGACGAGACAAGAAGCTTATTGTTTGTGGATGACCATGTTTGAGGATTATAGTTCCGGCAAGTGCCCCAGTAGGTAAGATCGCGGAATTCCACAGATAACTTTAAACAAAACAAAAGAAGATGGGAATTTGACAGATGACTTAGTCAGCGTTCTCTTGTTTACGTGATTATCTACTTTGCTTGTTAGTAACATAATTTGCATAACGGATTTGCTATCGTAGTTAATTAATATCAAATTCATAATTAACAGATGACAGGTAGCTCTCAGCTCGATATACAAAGGTCCTGGATTCAATTACCAGTTCAGGCAAAGGATATTTTGAATTTTTGGGTTATTTTGTTCGGGGTTTGTGATCACCACAACCCGCATTTGGCAAGCGTGCTGATTATACCACAATGGGAAAGTCTATGGCTTTATTGACCATTCTTAAGTAAGTATATTTATGAATGGGCGCCTTTGGCTTTCAAAGTAAAAAGTAAATAGTGTTGAATAATTGTGGCGGGCTGATTAGAACCACGATAGCTTAATTGGGAAAGCACCTGACCCGGTATGTCAGAAGGGTGCGGGTTCAAATCCTGCTCGTGGAAATTTTTTCAACATTTGTGTTTTTGTAATTTGTTCTCAACAAAATTTGCGTTAAAAATTATATAAACATTTTAAGTATATTTATGTTTTATAGTTTATTATAATCGCATTTGGCCGGGAAATTATAAAGCTGAAGAGTTTGTTTGTTTGAACGCGCTAATCTCAGGAGCTAATGGTTCGAATTAAAAAAATATTTTTGTGTTGGATAGTCCATTTAACGAGGAAGTTTTAGGCTATAAAACATCACGCTGCGACTAATAGGAGAGAAGCATCAGTGAAAAATGTTGTAAAAACGGAAAATAATAAAGCTGAAGAGTTTGTTTGTTTGAACGCGCTAATCTCAAGAACTAATGGTTCGAATTGAAAAAATATTTTTGTGTTGGATAGTCCATTTAACAAGGAAGGCTTTAGGCTATAAAACATCACGCTGCGACCAATAAGAGCGAAGCATCAGTGAAAAATGTTGTAAAAACGGGAAATTGTAAAGCTGAAGAGTTTGTTTGTTTGAACGCGCTAATCTCAGGAACTACTGGTTCGAATTGAAAAATTCTTTTTGTGTTAGATAGTTCACTTAACAAGAAAAGCTTTAGGCTATATAACATCACGCTGCGATCAATAGGAGCGAAGCATCAGTGAAAAACGTTGCAAAAACGGGAACAAGAGCCTAAAAAATTAAAAATGCTGCCGAAAGTCACTATTCCACGCGGACGAAGTCGCGAGCACAGCTAGTACAATATATCGTATGGTATCCGCGGGGAATGTATCATTCTATCAGTGAAATAGTTTAAGGAATTGGACCAGTAGCTCCAGGAATTACCCTCCTCAAACAAACAAAGTCTCAAACTTTACCTTATTATCAATATGATGGTTATGGAATTGTGTGGAGAGTACAAAAATCTAAAAACATCAACTGGCTATCTTATCTCTTTGCCGCTACAGAATATTGCTATAACTTTACTGTTATGACGAATGACTTAGATACAATCGTGGTAGTTAACCAGACGGACTCGAAACATGCCTTTCCACCTATAGAGCTGATACGACATATACTTGCATACTTATATATACTTCTTGCTAGGCGTTAAGTTCGGAATCTCTGTCTTGGACTGGTTAACGGATTGCTAGTACACAAAGGCTGTTACAAATAAATCAGGGAAAAATAAACCTGATCTACCTGACGTTGTTTGGGCTATGCGATCTTAGTTTTCTTAATTACTTAATTGGAAGTGTACAGTCAACTAACAAAAAAACACAAATTAAATATATTAGAAAATTTTGGAATCCTTGCATTTATTTCATTTAAACTTTTGCAACTTATTATATTACATGACGAACTTAATGCCTGAGGCATTCTCTATCAGTTAATCGTAGGGTGGTGCAGAGATTACATTGATAGGTGCAATTAATTGCGATGAATAAGGTGGATATGACTGTAAATAATTTAAATGTATACAATACATGCATAAAATATATATACATAAACATATATGTGTATCTATACTAATATTATAAAGCTGAAGAGTTTGTTTGTTTGTTTGTTTGTTTGTTTGTTTGTTTGATTGTTTGAACGCGCTAATCTCAGGAACTACTGGTTCGAATTGAATAATTCTTTTTGTGTTGGATAGTCCATTTATCGAGGAAGGCTTTAGGCTATATAACTTCACGCTGCGACCAATAGGAGCGAAGCATCAGTGAAAAATGTTGCAAAAACGGGAAAAGAGCCTAAAAAATTAAAAATGCTGCCGAAAGTCACTATTCCACGCGGACGAAGTCGCGAGCACAGCTAGTTGTAAATACGTAAACAAACAATAAAAAACATATAAAATACTAATAGGACGTAATTGAGTTCCTTGGGGGAGGCCTTTGTACAGCAGTGGACGTCTTTTGGCTGAGATGATGATGATGATGATGATGAGATGATTCTGCCGTGATTCTACCAAACAAGAGCTCGTAGATTTTCTGTTTTTAAAAGCGTTCCTTTATTGTTGCAAGTTTTTACTCTGAATTTTACTGTGGCGTTCAAAAGTTTAAACCAGAACAGCTTCATCCCAGTAACACTGAAAGGTATGCGATGCAAACATTAAGTTCTATAGCTCAATTAAATTACTTATAGGTACTATATTATAGTGATTATTATTGTATAATTATGATGAACTTATCTAACACTAGTGGACCCGGCGGACTTAGTACCGCTTTGACAATTTCCATCAAGTGATTAAATTCTCTTTGGTTTCCATGACAACAAAACAAACAAATAATTTTGTATTGGAAAAAAATAAATTGTATTTTTTAGTATATTTATAGTGTAATTCCCGTGGGAGTATCGGGATAAAAACTATCGTATGTGTTAATCCAGGCTATAAACTATCTGTATGCCGAATTTCATCCAAATCCATCCATTCGTTGCAGCGTGAAGAAGGAACAAAAATACAGACATACACACAAACTTTCGCATTAATAATATAATGTGATAGTGTGATTCCCATAGGAGTATCAGGATAACAACTATTCTATGTATTAATCCAGGTTATAAACTATCTGTATGCCGAATTTCATCCAAATCCATCCATCCGTTGCAGCGTGAAGAAGGAACAAATATACAGACATACACACAAACTTTCGCATTTTTATAGAGTGAAAAAAAAAATGTTTTTAAAAACCTACGCCAACACAATCCTTTAGACGTATCATCATCATCATCACCACCAGTAGGTACATTAACGTCCTACTGTTTTACTCAGTACTTTATGAACTACTTCCCCTTTTCCCAGCACACGTTTCCTCCTTCCTACAACATGGGGTCCTTTAAACGAGGTGTGAGGAAGCACCTTGCAAAGTGAGGACGGCTAGTGAGGCACAATCTGCTCCACTAGCTGCCTTGACATCTGGACTTTACTTTTAACTTACATCAAGTAGAGCGGTCGGTAGAGAATCATTTGAGTAGTAGATTTTGCAACCTTAATTTAATCTTTATTTTTAAGTTAAAAAAAAAATTTGTGTATTGTTTAACGGCTCCGGATGAAATCCATCAAGCTTATTCGTTTGTTCAAGACACTTCTTGTCTGTCTTGTTTCTTAATTTCATTTTCCCTTCATGTATGATGATGATGATGATGATGATGATGATGATGATGATGATGATGAATGAGAAGTGAGAAATTATAGACCCCCCAACCCCTCGAGTATCTCAGTAAAGATGTGGGGCTTTACTAAGTCCTCAGGCCGACTTCTTGAGAGAATTTGAAAAGTGACGTTGCACTATTTTGTTTTATTTACCAACACTCATGCACACTCACGAACACTCAACGGTTAATAATCCACCATTATTTCACATTAATATTCGACATAACACACATTTTAGAAAATAAAACAAAACCGCAGACATGACTCTTCACTTTCCTGCCAAGAAGTCCATTTAAAATTCATAGTACTAAGCTGAAGTTGTTAATGCTATTCAATGTTTTCTCGGATTTTGTTATTCGAAATTTAACTGTATAGGTACTGAGCAAACAGGCCACTTTCAAGATGCATCTTTGTTTCGGATCCTTTATCTTTATCCTTTACCTTTATTATCGAAGATAAAGAGCCAAGACTCAGTAAGGTTTTTTACCCTAGGAGTAAAACATTGATTTCGGGGGAGTAAGGGGGGGAATGACCATAACACGTTGTCAGCCCCAATTGCCAACCCCACCTGCACGCGCCCACTCCACAGCGGCGGCCTTCAGCCGTAGTACTCCCTGCTAGATAACAGATTGGGCTCTGGCCACCGAGTCACTGGCGGTATAACCATCCCCCTACTCGGGTCCTTGAGCTCAAGTGGAAGAGGTCTCAGCAGCCTTGGGGCACAAAGTAGAGAAACGGAACAGAGACAAAGCTTCATACAACCGCGCCGTCGTAGGTAAACTACTACAAGCATACGGCGCATGTGTGCGTGTCAACTAGCCGCTGCGTCGCGTACGCGCCGCCACTGGATAAAACCGGTTACGCTCGCTCGGCCAGTGGACAAACGAAAGGGTCTGCAGCACGTCTTATTTGTTTTGTGCTCCCGTATATTTGTTACGAATTGTTTTAAGTGGAATAAACTGTAAATAGTTATAAAGTGTAAGTGTAAATAATTAGTTCTGGACTTATAAAATGATCGTTTACTGTACCGTTTGTATGAATAATACTAGAAAAAAAAGATATTTCATATTTCAAATTATCCCAAAGAGTCTACTAGGCAAGTAAATTAAAACCAGATTATACCTATTTAAAATTTTAGATATGTTTAAGTAGGTCGCACATACCTTTATGTTATGTAGGTATGTTACGTAGTTAATTGTTATTTTTAACTTTACTTTTATTTAGTTTCACCTGTCCCGATGTTTGCTTGTGATCAAATCTTGCAAATTAAATTTATTCCACTTCCTGGTTACCGATTGATCTCGACATAAATATTTTAAATATTGGTAATGATATTCTGAAACGAGTACAAGATTGTACATTTAATATGCCATGTGATTGCTTCCCAATTGATTACCTACTTGAAAAGACTTTTTATCAGATTCAGAATTTACCATTCTATCAAAAGGCATAACAAATTATTAAAATCCAAAAATTATTAAAAAAATATATTTAGAGTAAGCAATTTGTAAATATACTAAATACCTTATCTTGTCTACATACCTAAGTTTGTTTATTTTATTTTATTGTCTTTTGCCAACCCTACTAAAATAGGTAAGAATTTCGTATGCTCCTTAGAAGCTTTGTCTCTGTTCCGTTTCTCTACCCTGTGCTTGGGGGCTAAATCCCTCCTAAAATGATTGGCGCAGAAAGCAAGGGGAAACTACTGCGACTACATTCCCATGACAGTTACATGACCAGGCAAGCACATAGAGTATGTTCGCCATGCGACCCGACCTGCGTCCGTTATAACCACGACCATTTTGGTAAGAGTGAAACAACTACGAAGAAGAAAACACTGATAACTGATGACATTTTGGAAAAGTTGTAGCGACATACCCAATTATTATATTAAAAAAATCATTTTAGTTATAATTTTTGTATAATTTCTTCGGCTTACGTGTCGTTACGTGAAGACGTTAAGTCACCGTCTGCTTTCGAATTCGTTCGGCAGCTTTGGACATTATGAGATGAATTTAGGTAAAACCTTTCTCTTGATTTATAATTAACACTTAGTTACAATTAAACAGCGGCCGTTAAGGTTTTCTACTCAGCAACTAAGATTTTTCATACGAACATAAAATGGTAGCTTGGGAGAAATTGAAAGTATAGCCATCAGTGTTTTTACACATCATTGTTTTATTTTCTATGGGAAAATTGGTAGATAATACAGTTAATGTTAGGTTTGTATACCACAATGTCTATTTATACACTTTTATTTTTCCCTTGGTAACATTAATGTTTTGAATTGTTATTAGCCCAGACCTATTACGAATCTCTATTGTAGGGCATTTTAATTGTGTGAAAAGTAACGGTGTATATGGTCTTTTTTAACAATAAGAGAAAATATGTTTGTCGGTCGGCTACTGATTACTAATCATTACCAAACATAACAAAGCTTTAATTTTTAAATTCAGATTTTTTTATGTTCAGTTAAGTATTTGCAATAAAAAGTACCCACACAAGTTCCTTAAAAGTTATATGTAGATCATAATATAAACAGGCGTAGAATCTAAAATCTTTAGATTTCACCGTTACATTAATCTACCGACTGATCTCATTACAAACGAGATTTACCAACGAAACTACTCAAAGAAAGCTTTTGTTTACTACCTACACCAAAACTGGTAAATGTGAATTTTTTTTTATAGACCAAAACGATCATAACGAAGTGTCCGCATCAAATTAATGATACCACTACGTTTAGACTGTTACACAACAGTGACACCTGTAACAAAATATATCGAGACGCTTTCTGACGCAGACGCAAGTGTTCCGGTCGACCATTGATCCGCGACTACGCACACACGCACCGACACACACACTCGCCCGCACCCGTGTGAATGAACCCCAAAAATCGTGCGTACACGCAACTACTCTTATTAACATAAAACAATTTCGTTGGTACCAGTTTAATCGGTCGGTTTTCTGGCTCGCTTTTCTTGGACGCGCGCTCGGTAGTGGGGTGAGCGACTTAAAACACTCCGTTCTATACATTGCCGCCACATTTTGTGCTGAGCTTCTTTAGGGGTAGTAAGACCGTCGGTATGAAACGTTACGTAGTTGCCCTACTTTTGGTCGCGTCGGCGCGGGCGATGCCTGCGATCGACAAGGATGCGAACGACCCAGGACTGGTCAGCTCCGTTCTCGGCGTGGTCAAAGAGTGCCTCGATGGAGACGTGTCTCTGTGCCTGAAGGTGGGACTCGTGAAGTGTTGTGAAGTGTTTTGTGATGGAGAACAAATTGTGATTTCACTAAGTTCATTGTATGTTTTGGTTGCAGGAGAAAACGTTGAAGTACGCGGAGAGTATTACTTCAGCGAGGGAGATGAGCTTGACTGATGGTGTTACGTTAATTGGTACGGGGTCGCCAAGGTCTGCCAGGGCCTTTGAACCTTTGTCTGAGGAGCCTAAGGCGAGGGAGGCGCAGGTGGAGTCGAGGCTGGTAGACACTGCTGCAGATTTCCTGGAGAACCATGTCATCCAGTTCAAGCTGCCGTCGTCAGCTGTCGAAGGCATGAAGAGGTCCCTTGAAGAAGGTAAACATGTTTTTTTTTAATTATATCATTTCGAAGTATTATTCTAAATAACAGTTAGACAGAATGATCACTCCCACATTTAATATTTACTCTAGTAATTATTCGATTAATTCAACAAAATATCATTTATAAAATAAACACCATTAAGAATAAATGACGAACCGAAAAAAGATATTTGCTCTAATTATTTATTTTTATTATTTCTAATGACTTTGATAAATTTAATTACACGTAATTGTATACATTTTACTTACATAACTAATATTCTGTTCGCGTATTTACAAATAACTAGTAGTCGCCCGTAATCTTATTAAGGCTGCACGGATTGTAAGCAGTGTCTAAAGCAGTTGTCCTAAGCAATGAAACATTTAAAAAGATAGAATGTGAGTTTGGATTAGCATTGACAGGTTTCGGCCGCTCCTCTTCCATTTTTGAAATTTTTGAAAAGAGTATGTGTGTGTCAAATACATGGTAGTGTGTGTAATGTTTGTTTTATTGATTTAATGTATTTTTTATACATAATTTAAAAAAAATATTACCATTCTGTAGGTACTCTTTCTCTATTATAAACTATAAGTGTGCGAAATTCCATACTCCTCCGTCCACGCAATTTTCGATAAAAGGGGTACAAAGTTTTTGCTTCACGTATTAATTTATAGATTAACTTCGCTGTTATATAAACAATATTGTTATGTTGTTTAAATTACTAATAACACTCGTTCAATTAATAATTCAAGTTTAATTGTTCAATTAAACCGTTTAAGCGTTTAATTTGCGATCGTGCTAATTAAGCACGTCTTCTAAAGCTGTAAATGGGTGATCAAGTTAATAACATCTTGACCTCTTCCATGCTCCGGGAAGCATTTAAATCTTCGGCTTGCTTGTCATCTTAAGATAGCCATTGCTGACAACAATCAATTATAGGGACAGATTAGTGGATTGTGGTACAGTTTCCCTATATGTTATTATTATCTTCCAGGGTAAGCCTAAGCATAGTAATGGATCTTTATTAGAGTGATGATAATGACGCTTATAAAAGAATACAGTCACAAAAAAGAAACAAAATCAAAATATAACAAAATAGAATGTTGATTTATTTTTCTACTAACAATAAGATAGAAAAGACTTAAACGATTATAACCTATTTATATTACAAACATTATTAAAACCTAGTTTGTATGAGACTGGTGCCTTAGGCGGCCTTAGGCATATAGGTAACCTCAGGTCCCACCTCACGGTATTAAACAAAAAAAAAACAAACATATTGCAAACAGAAAATAAAGAATGGTTCATAATTTAATAGTTATAGGGTCTAAATTGAAAGATAATAAAAAATAAAAACATTGAAGTGAATAATTCATAATCGAACAATGACTGGGTCTAATTTAAAAGACGATATTATAGTGCTAAACAACTAAAGTGCTTATAAAATGATATTGTTTGAACAAACAGAGCAAATCTTTTGTGGCTTCGAGATAATAAATGGTCACGATTTTGATGTTTTCATTTCGCTAAGTGATTTCTACTGATCTGGCGTTATGATTACCGAACAGCTTTTGCCTTTTGAATCGTGGAAGATGTTTGTTGAATAATCAATTATAATTATGTAGAATATATGGGTTTAGAAAACCTGACACCGCTTGTCAAAGAGTGCGTATTTAAATTTATTCAAAAACTACTCTGAATTAAAATTTGCTCGCAATAAAGATTGAATAGAATTTCTAAATATATTTATGAACATAATGCTATATATATCGCATTAACAGATAAGAAATTTTCTCTGAATCGTTAGTCCAATCTTTAACAGTTAATGGAATGCTAGATTAGTCGTGGCATAATATTGAGATCAGTTAATTTGCATACGATTTCACTATGCAAAATATTATGGTTGAATAATTTTAGTCTGCTGGAATATCAATTTAAAGATTACTATAGATTATTAGATTATTATTAAGTTAACAAAAGTAAGTCAAATAACAAAAAAGTAAAAAAAAACATTAGAATTTATATTTTTGATCGAAACTTAAATAAAGTAACACAAAACATGTACAAGCTATCTTATTATAAAATATATAACAAGATCTCATTAAAACAGCTAAAAGCTTGTCAATTGAAATATTAAATTCGACGAATATAAAAAACTAAAATACTTTAAACTTATAAACCAAAAATCTAAAATAAAAATCAACACACACTTTGTAACTATTTACAATATATTGTTAATTCACATTTATATTTTTAGACTTATTTTTTTATAGATGATAGATGAAATTTGAAGAGACAAAATTAAACTTTATAATGGCTACTGTAATAATAAACCATAAAGTATAAAGAGTTAGAATACCACATAACCAAATCTTTAATAACTTAATAAAAGCTAAAACACATCAGACCATTACGAGTAATCCGAGTCATCCACCCCACTTACACTATCAAGGTGTACAAATTACTATTCCACTTACGAACGTGTTGTTCACTGTCTTGTAAAGAACAAGTGAACGCGCGGTCGAGTAAACATACCCATAACATAATAACATACCTCTTTACTAAGCTACCGGTTGCTACCATATTCTTTACAAACAGTATTCTAATTACATGCAACCGTTTTCTGCATACATTGAATAGCTAGCTGGAGTATGGTCATCAAGGGTATAAAGGTTCCACTTGACTAAAGACTTCCCATACGAACAATAGCACATGGGCTCATGGGCACATTGGATAGGGCTGTATCCTACTAAACTGACCTTTTGTAAGTTAAAAGTGATAAACATATCTATAGATAAATAAGAAATTTTGATAAAAAGCTATCATGCTAGCATATCACAACATGTTGTTGTGTTGATATATTGTTGTACTAGACTAGTACTAGACTAGGTTTGTTAATGTTCTCACTAAAAAGTAGTTTCTAAATTGTTTTGTAAAAGCGAAGACCTCTTGGCTATCAGTGTTTATAATTTTAAATATACAATTCATAAAGCTGGTTGGTTTTCCAAAAAAGAAACAAAAATATAAGCCTTCACAGGCACTTTTTGACGTCAAAACTAGATATTTAAAAAGCCAAATAATAATAAAGTAAATTTTTGTGTTTACTAAACTACTGAATCAGTTATAACACAGCCAAAAATTTCATTAACTACAAATATTACCACAATTAAAACGTAATTTACCAAACCAATTGTAACAATTTAAAAGTCGTGCGAGTCAAAAGACCTATTGTCTTTAATTTTTAAAATATACAAGTAAAACCCACACCACGATTTGTCCAAGCAAACAATCGTTCCACGTATCAAGAGTACGACCTATTATCAAAAAAAAAATACTTTTACCTGATTTATATTCTTACCAAGCATCATAGTGAGCATACAAACAGAAATAATTATAAGACGGCAGCCGCGACTAGGTCAGGAAAGTGGCACTTGCATTCCTGCTATGGCCATTAGACAAGTTTTGTAAGGTCCTTCTGCAGTGTAGTATTGAACTTTCAAGAAAACCAGTTCTACCATGTCCGAACCAGTCATCGTGAAACCGAGCCTTAACGAGACACTCTCAGGCATCTTCTCTGAAGAAAGTTGTACTGCCTTTCCAATGGTACTTACTATTAATGCCTTTTGAGTTTTCCATTAAAGCTGTTGGTACTGGTTCTAATGTTATTGAGGCGAGTGGATGATGAATGTTTGTTATGCAATAAAATAAACTACCTTTATAATAATAAACGCTTAAATTACTAAACAAAGGAGCTAACACTTTCCAAGAAAATATCCTTAGTTTCTAGACAGCTCTTGTCGTTTAAAGGCATTCCCAAAATTTTAACTGATTAATTCAGTAGTTTCATTTAAACTAAATTAAAAAAAAACTTTTTTACGTTTATTAGTATATCCGTGGAGGCTTCAGTACATTGAATAAACGGTTGGACTTGACTTTGAAAGGAGAATTGAGCATTTGTAAATAGTTACCATTAGCTAAACAAATTTTTGCTCTATCAAAACTAGAAAATCTTTTACGGTATTATATAAGAGTTATTGGACGTCAATAAACTCCATTTAGCTAAGAGGCTTTCTAATCCCTAAACATAAACCTGACATTACTACTACAACCGCATACATTCTATTACCAACAACAACTATGTGTAAAGTATACCGCAATTTTAATATACAAATAGTATTATTTTAATGAAGTATCAAAATCATCACGTTCTGTAATAAGGTTCGAAATTGTCAGCCTACTGTTACTCAAGTACGAGTAGTTACGAATGATTTAACATTCTTGACACTTTCTGATCGGAGATATAATATGCCTAAGGTAGGATCAGGTTACGTTTTGACGCATGCACCGTTAACCCTCACTATATAAGATTGATGTAGTGCGCTACAAATCGAAACCAAATTACTTATAACAATTTTCAAAGACTGAAGATGATTAACGACTTATTCAATAACAAAAGTTAATGTGCAAAATATCTAGCTACCATTGTTACATCTTATCTAAACATTTTTCCTGTGTGGTGTCAGGGATAAAGAATCTCTTCCCTTGGGTGTCGTAAAAGCAGACTTAGGGACCATTCCAGAAGATGGGCAGCAGCATCTCTCTGAGGTTACCCTCAACCTGCTGCGATCGCCAACCCGCCTGCCAAGCGTGGCAATTACGAGAAATACCCCTCATATCCTTGGGGGAGGCCTTTGTCCAGCAGTGGACGTCTTTTGGCTGAGATGATGATGATGATGATCTAAACATTTCGCCATAGCATCAATGTTTGTAGCATTGTTGTGTTCCGACAGCTAGTGATAAGATAGCCAGAGCCTCAGTAGTTGAGGATTTCGGGGAAATCGGCTTTATCGTCAACAACAGGTGCGAAGAATGCCAAATGCTTAAGACAAAAAAAATCTGTCTAAATAAGATTAAAATTTTCTTCTAAAGTGATCTGACCATAAATAAATATAACCTAAGACTTCCGCAGAATTTATTAATGAATGGGAATATGAATCATGTCACCAAAATTATCATTTTAACGCCAACGAATGGTCGAATGTGGGACACCTCAACCGGACAAGGTTAGTGGACCAACGGCGGGTTCTAATAGTACAGGAATTTCTTGTTTCAAACCAGAAAACGTTTAAACAAAAACTCCTCCATAATTAAAAAGCACGCGAGATGTTTTTACCGCTAACAAGCGTGTGTAGGTCACTGTACTTACTTGATCGGAACTAATGATAACTATGATTGATAATATAGCGCTTATATAAATGAAATATACAGCTACTCTATCACACTACAAAATTAAATGACAATCTAACGCACATGTCAGGGACTGTCGAATATTATAATCAAGATGTGTATAATCGATTTGCATCAATTTGCACTTTTAAGTGTTCCAAGTCAATCTTTCTTTTCATTTATTTTTACTGTTGGCTAACGATTTTTATTGAAGTGTTAAGTTTGCTCATAATCCCTTAAGACATAGTTAAACTTAGAAAATTATGCATATCAAATCATAATTTGTTTTATCGGCTGAACAGATTGATTGATTAAAGCTAGATAAATTGATTATCAAAAATGAGAAGACTAGACAAATACTGTCTATTTTATAAGACTGAATATGTGCTAAGAGCACCGCACCGATCTAAAAGCAGAATCTGCGTTCGATTCCTAGTGGACGTATATTTAATGCTCAGTTTGGTTTTTAAATCGCGTAGCTAGCTAGTACCACCTTATCTAAGTCTGTCGACATAACATTAATGTTATTAACATTGTTGTGTTCCGTCAGTTAGAAGTAAGATATCTTAATGGTAATCTTTGGCGGTATCGTAACTTACTATCAGGTGGTATAGAGAATAAGCGTTTTTTAAAGTGAAATTATAGCTATTACAAAAAAGGTACAGAAAAAATTCTCAAATTGACACAATTTTTATTTTTAAATGTTTTTGTTATAGCTCGTGGCAAGAAAAAGAAGATAAAGCAGCTCCTCCCTCTGTTGGCTCTCGCTAAACTGAAGATCACTGCTCTCATTCCTCTGTTCTTGGGCATCATCGCGTTCGCAGCTGCCAAGGCCCTACTTCTAGCGAAGATCTCTCTCCTTGTAGCCGGAATCATTGCTCTGAAGAAACTCCTGGCTAGCAAACACCATGAAACCAGCTATGAGGTTGTCGCTCACCCCCATCACGAGGAACACTACGCCAGCAGCGGACACGGCTGGGGCAGGTCAATCGATGATGCCCAAAACTTGGCGTACGCTGCCCACATTAAGTCTGACTAAAGCTTTTGATCATCTTTGGGATCTGCAGGGTTGCATTCTAGGCCCGCTACAAAATAATGTATAAAATAGTCAGAATAGCGAGAACTCGTTAATGGCATGTGTATGCAGTGTTTATTTATTGATAGAATTAGGATTATTTATTGATGTAATGAATATTTATTAAACGACGTCCCTTTGTGAGGGGTGGGTACTGAAGAAGATTATTGTTGTTGTTGTTGTTGTTGTTAAAAAAATAGCTGTTCCAAGTTTGTATGACTCTTTTAATATGTTGTACTATATTAGTATATTTAGTATATTTTTTCTCACCCTATTTACGGCATCAGTATTTGTGTATTTTGGTTTCCCTAAAGCTATTTTATTTGTATCTATCTGTTTTGTAAATAAGTAGGTATATTTTTGTACTGTCTAGTCCTGTTGTTCTAAGTCTTGCTACTTGACGCTTATATTATTACGATATCTATCTCATCTAATTTATGTATATACTTAATCACCAATTCTTTCAGTGTCTATATTATTTTCATGAAAACGTAACATTGTGATATTTATATTTATTTATGTTTAGTAATAATATATAAATTTATACATAGTACCGTATTTGTGTATATATTTTATCGCGCAAACATATTTTATATTTATATGTGTGCAAGTAAACATTTTATTTTATAATATATATTATTATTTATATTATTTATATATGTATATTTATTTATTTATATACATATTTATACTCTATCAAATACTTTTTATATATTGTTTTATGTATGTAAGTAGTAGTTTGCATACATGTATATAAAAAACAGCAAATTCAATCGTACAAATTAAAAACTGACTTAAATTATAAACATTGTGTTTTTTTACCTATTTACCTATATTGTGTTTTATTGCCTATCGTATCAGATTAGTAATTACATAAGATGTCCTAAATACTAAATATTCAAAAACTTACTTCCACTTACAGATAGGTAGTCAGTAAGAAACATAATAAAATTATTTTATTTGTAAAACTAGCTGTGCTCGCGACTTCGTCCGCGTGGAATAGTAACTTTCGGCAACATTTTTAAAAATTTTAGGCTCTTGATGCTTCGCTCCTATTAGTCGCAGCGTGATGTTATATAGCCTAAAGCCTACCTCAATAAATGGACTATTCAACACAAAAAGATTTTTTCAATTCGAACCAGTAGTTCCTAAAATTAGCGCGTTCAAACAAACAAACTCTTCCGCTTTAAACTGATTAACAACTAGAATAGGTTTCCAAAACAAATTTTACTAACATTATGACCAGCTTTATGCCAAGTACACACGCCTGCACATCCGACTACTACAAACTGACGAATTTCCTCATTAGATTTTAAACTTTATATATATAAATCATAAATCATAAATCAATTATTCACTTGAAACATGGTAGGTAGTACAGGTGTTAAATTTAAAAATTGTTTACATATTTCGCCGTGCAGGCATGCGAATATAAAAAATAATATGTAATTAAAATATTTCATTAAAACTCATGACCACTAAAAATTCAAAATCAATATAAAAATTTATGTCCCAAATATTCTCTAACAAAGCATTCAATATAAATTATGTATTTGCATTTGGTTAAACATTTATTCAAGAAACTTGATAGTTTTGGATAGTCTGGTGTACAGGCGTCTGTATTACAACATTTTTTAACACTCAAATAGAACTTTAAAGTTACTTCGAACCAATTTATTTACAAAGAAAGTACTACGTCTACCTACAGTACAAAAAAGCACCCCTAATGTTACTTGTGTCGCTGCGATCGATGACATTCTAACCTTGAAAACGTAGTTCCGCCTTTCGCCGCTAGATGACGCTAGTTCCAAACACCATAATAGAGAATTAATTTTGTAGTTTAGGTATAATAATTTTTATGACACTATAGTCAATATTACAAACATAAAGAGATATAACTAAAAAAAAATTTTTTTCTGCTGCAGGCCCTTACCGCAGATAGAAGTTCAAGTAAATTTCGCTAGATGGCGCTGTATACAAATACTAGGACAGCAGTCAACACTATGTAGGTACTGTGGTGATCGGGTCTCCTTGCTCGGGCAGCTCTATGGCACACGACGTGGCCTGAGTCAATTAAGGAACACGTCGCAAGAAATCGATAGAACAAAACAGATGAATATAGATTCGGTGTCAGCCATCCGAGACGCGTAGGGCTAAATATTGTAATACGATACGAATGTAGGTTATTATTATTTTATTACCGCCTTTTTATTACAGGTAGAGCTCTTAAAGCAGTCTACAGTACTACTACTACTATCATCACCATCTCTACAAAAAGACGAAACAGCGTGTCATGAGCATTTTTTACTTTTTCACACTTTTAAGGACCTCGCCTCGGTGGTCGAGTGGCGGTAATGCGCTCGGTACAATTATCGATGGTTCAATTACCCTTTTGGGCAAAGTAAGTTTCGTAATTTTCGATGTACAGGTCTGTGATCGCCAACCTGCATTTGGCAAGTGTAGTAACTAAACAAGAAAACTCATCAATTGTAGCGACGACTACGTGAGTTTCTTGCGCCCATTCTTCTCCACAGCTAAAAAATAGACGTCCTGAATGGGTAGCAGGTAAAAAAAAATTTGGACGATTCAAAAGCACTTTGCTAAAGATTATTTGAATAAAAATATTTTGACTTCGACTTTGATTTTGACTTGATTTCAATGATGGAGGCCCTTGTCCACCCAGCAGCTAGACTCATATAATAAGCTATTACTTAACTTTTTACATATGTTTACATTTTGACCTGGCCTCGCAAACTTTCCTTCCAACGCAAGTAACGAAAGCGTTAGCAACATAATAATATACAACAAAGTGACATAGATATCTTATTTAAACGTGTAGTACTTACGAATGCGTTTATTATTACAATGTACAGTGCGATGATGCAGCGAAAAAGCAACGACAATACTTGGTACAGTCACAAGCGTAATGTTACCAGGACAAATAAATTAGAAAAAATTAAAAAGTTGAAAAAAACTAAACCTCTCATTTTGTTTTACAAGTAATATCTTGCTGAAGCTAACAGCGTCGATTATTAAGTATTTGATGACAATCTATAGGACCGAATAAGCTTTTTCAATTTTATTTGCAGCAAATACGTGTTTACATTTTAAAATATTTTTTATTTTTTATTATCATTGCTCTAATATCGGCTACCACATTCTAAAGAGGAGAGGGGAGGCCTTTGCCCAGCAGTGGGATACAAAAAAAGGCTAATAAAAAAAAAATTGCTCCATAAATTCGTAAAAGCTCTTTTCATAACTACCAGAAAAAAAGCTGATGCCCGAACTGCTGCTGATGCTGAAAAAGAAAACTTCTTTTTAAGTCAGAATATTGCAATCGCGCCGTTTTATCATATGATAGCAGAGTAGTTAGCCTCATGTGTATTTTTGCTTTAATTTTTCACATATTCTTGTAAATAATTATGCGTCAAGCCGAGGACAGGGCGCTATGGCGCTCATTAGGGGATGCCTATGTCCAGCAGTGGACTAATATAGACCGATGATGATGATGATGATGATGATGATGTTGATGATGATGTTTGTAATTAATGGGTCTGGTCAAATATTTGCGTGCATTTCACCAGACGCGCCCGGAAGCGCACTTAATCTGAAATGCTCAACCACTAGTGTGAGTTTTGTTTAATGTCCGCATTCATTTGATAATGTTAAGGGTGCGCCGACCAAAAAATGCCGAAAATGCAGTTACGGTTAAGTAAATATAATTAAAAATACTATCGTATTAAATGAACAACATATATATTTAGTATCATAGGGAACGTGTTTACAATTTGTCAGAACCATAAATTCATAACACGCTATAGTTTTTTCTACAATATCATTTAAAGTTGGGCAAAACTCATGAAAACGAGTGGCGGCGTTTAGTAGATTTCTTATAGTTTATCTAAATTATTGTACCTCTGATTTTGTCTAAACAATCATCAATGGATAAACTACAAATTGCTAGACTACATTTTCGATTCATCAAGTGGTTATTTTAATAATTATTTTTTATTAAGCACCTTAAATTCCCCATACAAAATTAGTATGGCCTCGCGGCATCAAATAAATATGGACGACGACATTTCAAATAAAACATATGACACATGTCACTTACGGACGGCGCACTCTTAACGAAAACGAAAATATGTATGGCAAAATTTTAACTGTTATTTTATGTCGCCAGGAGGCGCTGCTTCAATGCCATGCTAATTTTCGTCTTCGTTAACGTGAACTAATGTCAAATAGAAAATGAAATGAAATTGAATGAAATGAAATGAAATGAAATGAAATGAAATGAAATTAAATGAATATTTTTTTTATACTTAGCTCGGCAAATGACTCTATCCCACCTGATGTTTAGTGGAAATGAAGTCCAGACGCGAAGACAACTGATGCAGCGTGGAAACAAACGAAGCATCAGTCAACTTCACTCTGCCGGCCCACAAGGTGTTTCTTCACGCCTCTCTTGAAGGACCCCATATCATAGGAAGGAAGGAAAACGTGTGCTGGTAGACTATTCCATCTTTTGGAAGTGCGACAAAGAAACGAGAGAAACGAGAAGTGAATGAAATGAAATGAAATGAAATGAAATGAAAATACTCTTTATTGTACACCATACAAAATACTTAGAGCACCCTGCTTATCATAATATGTAACTGTTGGAACACAATCGTGAAAACTGAAATTGTTGTACACTTCTCATGTACAGAATGTTGTTATCCTTTTGTCCATAGTCCGTTTATGTTCGCAACTGTGCCCAAGACATTGGGCATGTCATGTTATGACACGCAACTTTCTTTTGCTCTTCACGTTTTGTGATAGGTGTGGCAGATACAATGCCTACTTATTACAATGGACAATAGGTCAGAACTTGCTAAAGCGGCTTGTGATCTATGTGCCGCCTCCTATGTTAACGTTTACGTCTTAAATCTTCGGACAATATCAGTCGGTAAGGCTTCCCTTGATTTAGCAACATGCGTAGTTTCACTTGTAAAGTACTTGCTAAAGCGGCATGTGGTCTATGTGCCGCCTTCAATGTAAGAATTTATGGCTTAACTGTTATTTATTAATTTATATGTACAACTGCAATAGGTACGCAGAACATTTGCCATTAACACTTTTAACACAACCAAGATTTTCAAACTAATTGTAACAAGTTTTGAGCTACAATTTAAAGAATAAAATAATAAAATATATTATCATCATCATCATCAGCCATATGACGCCCACTGCTAGGCATAGGCCTCCCCCCAAGGATCGCCACATCCATCGGTCCTCATGTTGGGGGTGGGGGTGAAGGTTGCCATAATCGCCACTCTTGGCAGGCGGGTTGGCGATCGCAGTATGGCGTACTGTTTGAGGGAGGCGCTGCTGCCCGTCTCTTGCAGGCGGTTTTCCCTTTGTCGCCTTCTACGACTCAGATAGGGGCTATTCTAAGCTGGCATCACACAGCAAAATATATATCTATTTATATCTTCGGACAATATCAATCAGGTGTAGCCCTAACATGTTTTAGCAACATACGTAATCTTTGCTAGATGGATAGGCAAAGACCGATCTCCGATCTACCAGATGTCAAACAGCAGCGAAGACCAGATGTGAAGATCTAGTGGAGCGGGATTGTGCCTTACTAACCTAGTCCTCACGTTGCCGACCCGCAAGTTGCTTCTTCACATCTCGTCTAAAGGACCCCATGTTGTAGTCCGAGTCCGAGTCCGAGTCCGAGTCCGTGTCCGAGTCCGAGTCCAAGTCCGAGTCCGATTCCAAGTCCGAGTCCGAGTCCGAGTCCGAGTCCAAATCCGAATCTGAGTCAGAGTCAGAGTCCGAGTCCGAGTCCGTGTCCGAGTTCGAGTCCGAGTCCGAGTCCGAGTCCGAGTCCGAGTCCGAGTCCGAGTCCGAGTCCGAGTCCGAGTCCGAGTCCGAGTCCGAGTCCGAGTCCGAGTCCAAATCCGAATCTGAGTCCGAGTTCGAGTCCGAGTCCGTGTCCGAGTCCGAGTCCGAGTCCGAGTCCGAGTCTGAATCCGAGTCCGAGTCCGAATCCGAGTCCGAGTCCGAGTCCGAGTCCGAGTCCGAACTAAATTAAATTAAATTAGACATTATTCAAGTAAATAATAAAAGGGAATAGTTGTGATGGGATTGCATTTATTTTATGGTGGTGCGGCAAAGAAATTGATTACTGTTCATTACTTGGCATAATGAGCATAATATGCCATTTTACTTTAAATTTTTTGTATTATTAGGCGACATCACTTACATTGTTCTGATCCCTAGGTAAGCAGCTAAAGCACTTTTACACGTTATGGAAATCAGGTACAACGACAGTACCACAACCACCCAGACTCGACACAATATCGAAAAATTCATTATCGGCATTGACCCGACCGGGAATCAAACCCGGGACCTCGGAGTTAGCGCCGCCCAAAGTCCGGCGTGCAAGCCATTCGGCTACGGAGGTCGTCACAATTCCGTTTAGTATATTATTTAAATTGTATTCTGTTTTAATTATGTGCATGGTGTATTGCAAATAAAGGATCTGTCTATCTATACTATCTAACCAAGTTATATGAGATAACTTGGTTTTGGCGGCGAATATGTTATTGAATTAAAAACCGATTAACAAACTTATTCAAATGAGATAATAAATAAGCATTCGGTCCGCATAAGAGTTGGACCCAAGCGGTCTCTACAGCAGCGCGGTTTTAACCGCGTCTGAGGCAGAGTGAACAAGACAGCGGCAACTTCATACAAGCGTTCCGAAACGCACGCACACAAGCTCGTAGTTCATCTACATTAGCACACAGAAAAAAGCACGGAAAAGGAGTACGCGATGACGCGAGTTGTCCCCGCAAACGCGGATCGGGCAGCTTATGTTGCTGTAGTAACGGAGAATAACAAGTATGTCACTGAGCGCTGCCGATCAGTATACACGTATTTTTCTTCTGTCTGTAGTCTAGTGGTCAAACAACCAATATTTAAAGGATAATATAATAAAATAAAGTAAGTAATAATACTTGAGAATCTCGATGGCGCAGGGATTAACGCCCCCGGTCTGCGATTGCTAAGGAACTTTCACAAGGGCCGGTCATCGGATGGGTGACCAAAAACCTATTATGTCGAGCTCCTCCGTGCTTCGAAAGGCACGTAAAGCCGTTGGTCCCGGCAGCATTAGCAGTCGTTAACAACCACCAATCCGCACTGGGCCCTTGTGGTGGTTTACGGCCCATTCTCCCTATCCATCCATAGGGAAAGCTCGTGTGTGAGTACATAAAAAGAGCTGGGTTATGATGATGATGAGTAATAAATAATATTAGGGGACGGCTGCGCAGGCGTTGGAGAGATGATCTCGATGCCTTTGTGGAGGGATGGTAAGAAGCCGTCAAGGATCGAGAAAAGTGGAGCAGTTTGGGTTAAGCCTTTGCCCAGCAGTTGATAGCGGATGATACATTTTTGGTCACTCATCCGATGACCGGCCTTTGAGAAAATTGCTTAACCTTTGCCATCGAGCGCCTCTTTATCAATTTCATTCCATTTCTATTTATATGATTAGCATTAATCTTAATTTATATGTTGTTTTGTAATTTTATCCTTAATGAAAGTTATTTTAACATAAATACCTAAAAGGCTGTCTGTAAAACGAATACTAGATTTTGGTTTATATAATCTTATATAATCTCCCCCAGTGTGTGGTTACCTTTCAAAATTCAAAAATTCAAAATTCAAAATAATTTATTCAGTTTAGGCTACAAATAGCTCTTATGAACGTCATTTTATGCCATCGGTTCGTAAGTCTATCTATTCTGGGCGGGAGATCTTGTACTGAGAAGAACCGGCAAGAAACTCAGCAAGTGTCCAGCTCTTTTCTCCCTTACAGCGTCATAAATATTGGAAAATGCCCTATCATAAAAGGACACTTTCCATCACAAATAAAAACACAAAATGTTAAGGACAATCACAACATGTAAAAAAACACAAAAAATAAAAAATAACTAAATAAAATATTTAAGTCTGCAAAAACATAATTTACCAGTTTAATTTTTTACAATATCATACAGTACTAGTAAAAGTCAAAACCTGTCTAAGAACTATAGTTAATAATAATAAAAATAAAACTAATTGTAATGTTCAATTATTTTGTTATCACTGTTTATAAGTAGTATTATGTATATGTTTTTTATTATAGCCAGGCTGTTTTATCTTCTAAATATTCTTTGACTGTATAATAACCTTTTTTAAGTAAAGAAGACTTTACATGTTTTTTAAACTTATCTAAAAGTAAAACTAGTACAGTATTTGGTATTTTATTGTAATAGTGTATACCTTGCCCCAAGAAAGAACCAAGCACCTTCTGTAACCTGAACAGTGGCATTACAAGTTTTAACTTACTTCTAGTATTAAAATTGTGTACATCACTGTGTTTAGTAAATTAATTGATATTACAACGTACAAGAACTATACAATTATAAATAAATTGAGACGCCACTGTCAAGACACCAATTTCTTTAAAAAGATTTATTAAAGACGTTCGTGAACCTAGTAGAATAGAATAGAATAGAAAACATTTTATTGACCACAAACAGATTGTACATGACATAATAAAATAAAAAATAAAATAAATAAAAAGTTTAAGAATAGGTAGATTATTTACATTTAGTGTGGCCAACTAGGCCCCAGCCTCAGCATAGGCTACAACGACAATAGTCGCTGCAGCGCTGGTATTCTGGCGGGACCTAGAGGTCGACGAGACGACACGGAACGAAAACACAAAGCAATAAACATAAATAAAAATTTGTTCAAACACAACATTACAAACATTAAGGTATAAAACTAAACAAGAAGAAAAAAAAAAACAAAAACAAAGATCGCACGCTACAAAAATTTTATAAAGCCTAAATCGTTCGGCTGAAGGACAAAGATGCCTTTGCCTGAAATAAAACACACAAAGAGACAAAAAGATAAAACAATGTCTTCTGTCAATTTTGACATTCATTGCTGCGGCTGTCATCGCCTATCAATACTAGAAAATTGTATAAATTATAAAACTTATATTTTTCTATGTCGCATGCGCAGCAGGCAATAAAACTGCCCTGCGCTAAAACTTGGCTAAATCGTGGCGAGACGAGAGCCATCTTTCAAGAAATTGAATTGAATTGAGAGTTTGTTTGAATTTCAAAGTCCTCTAAGATAAAAACATCACAGAGACATCAAACAAGAACCCAATGAAGCCCGACAGTGCCGGAACGCAATCCCCAGCAGACGTATAGCCTGAACGTGAGGAACTCTAAAGTAAGTCCGATGATTTTTGCAACGAAATAAGGTATTTTTTGAGGTGGCGTCTAAATGTATCTACCTTTTTCAGGTCACGCACTGGTGGAGGGAGATCGTTCCAGCACTTCGAGGCGGCGAATCTAAATGAACCACGGAACGCCACCGTTCGATGCTTTGCCGTCACAAAGATGTTAGTACTGCTTCTCTTTGGGTACCTATTCTGATCACATGCCCATACCAGCTTATCACAGAGATATTGCGGCCTTTCCGCTCCTAACACGCCAAACAAAAGAGTGGCGAGATGAAGCCTCCTACGCGCCTCCATCTTCATTATGCTTGCAGCATTCAAAAAGGGAGTTATATGTGATCGAGGAGGCACATGAAAACAGAAACGCGCACAAGCATTCTGGACGCGCTGGACAAGCTTACTTGTCTTAGACATTAGGCACGGTCCGTATACAGCATCACAGTAATTCAACCTTGACAAGATCAGTGTCTCGCATAGTGTGACTCTCAGCTCCTCGCTTAAATAGGGTCTAATTCTGTATAGTAGCCTTAATCTATAAAAACAATTGCGTGAGCACTCCGCAACATGGCTTTCAAAGTTGAGTTGTTCATCCATGGTCAATCCTAGATTTCTGACTTTATCCACACGTTCTATTTTCTCACCATTTAAAAGTACATTTAGAGCAGTATTATCAAAGTGACTGACATTCTTACTGGTACCAATTAATAATAATTTTGACTTTTTTGGGTTGACAACTAAACAGTTTGAACTGCACCAAGTAGAGATTTGTTTTAAGTCCTTGTTTACTTTATTTACAGCCATTTCATAATCTGCATATTTAAAGGGAAGATACAGCTGAAGATCATCTGCATATAAATGGTATTGGCAGTGACTGATTCTTTCTGTGATGTCAGCGCTGTACAGAATGTACAGTATAGGTCCCAAGATGGACCCCTGGGGCACCCCACGGGTTACAGGCAATTTGGTAGAACGCAGTCTGGACCCATCCGCTGCGGTCAATTCCACACACTGCTGTCTTTTCCCAAGATAACTCTGAAACCACATTATTGTGCTTGCATCTACTCCATAGTAAGCGAGCTTAGACAGCAGAAGATCGATATTTATGGAGTCGAATGCGCGTGAAAAATCAAGCAGCAACAAGACACTAAGGTTACCCTTGTCTTGGAAAGCTAGAATATTATCTACAACATCAGCGAGAGCAGTTGCTGTACTGTGGCCCCTGCGAAACCCAGACTGCCGTTGAGGAAGGATGTTGTTTACTTCAAGATATTTGGTTAGTTGCTCACAGACAATTTTTTCCAACACTTTAGATATACAAGGTAGCAGACTAATTGGACGGAGGTCGTTTATGGTGGTTGGGTTGTTATTTTTTGGTATGGGTCTAACCACAGCAATCTTCCAGCTATCAGGGAAAATGCCTTGGATTATTGATTGATTGATTATGGTGGTGATCGCTCTCAACATTTGTGGCAAGGTCAACAGTATCATGTCTAAGGACAAACCATCGTAGCCCTGCGCGTTAGACTGAAACCCTTTGATGGTTTTTAGTACTTTGTCCTCCGAAACTGTGTGTAGTGAGAAACTTGTGGAGCCATATCTATGAAACTCAAAAAATGTGAGCTGCGACAGTGACACACGCCCCTCGCCCGGAATATTGAGGAAGTGCGCATTGATTAGGTGGGGGTCATTCAAACTTGGTGGAATATCCGCTTCCTTCCTACCATTGCCCAACACATTGCTTTTAAGATTCTGCCATAATTTTTTAGAGTTTTTATTGTTGCTATTTATATGCTTGTCAAAAAAACATCTTTTTTCCTTATCAATAGCTTCCACTACAAGGTACTTCATAGTTTTGTAAGAATCTTTGAAGGCCTCTCTTTTATGTAACTTAAATTGTTTATGATAGCTATCTCTAATACTTATCATTGATTTGATAGAATCAGTTATCCATGGGTGTGATGGATGCTTAAATTTCTGTGTTTTTATTGGAGCATGCAGATCAAACAATGTGATAAGGCAATTAGTGAAAGTCTCAACAAGAATATTTATGTCATTAATTTTATAAAAATTATCCCAGTTTATGTTATCAAGGTCCTTATTTAACTGATCTACAAGAATATTCCTTAAAGGCCTATATGTCACCCATTGGGGACTGATTTTATCTTTTTTAATTTTGAACTCAGCTGTAACCATCGCATGTCCCCCCAGATCAGGATTGTGTTTAGTAGTTACTTTAAGAGCTTGAGCGTCGGCGCAGATTACATCTATAAGGCTATGACTGTATTCTGTATAGTGCGTGGGCTCAGTTACTAATTGGTTAAGGTTGATACTGTGCAGGAACTGTAAAAGCTGTTTCGACTGACTGCTATTGGCGTTAAGTAGATTTATATTTAGATCACCAACCAAGATCAACACATCACGGTTCGCGAAAGAGGCAATGGAATCCGCAATGGCATCCAAGAACACGCTCGCATCCTGCCATGGCGGTCTGTAGGCAGTTCCAATGACAACGCGCAGGTTATTAATGCGCACACTCAGCCACATTTGCTCGACCTCAGTGTTTATGGGATGTTGACACGTACGAGCATTAATTCCTTTGCGAATATAGAAACCCACGCCGCCACCACGACCTCCCCGTACATGATCAGGTCTGGGGTTATGTCTCAGCCGATATCCCGCAAGTGTCGGCGCTTTATCTTGTTGCCCAGACCTCAGCCAGGTTTCATTTATGGCCAGAATGTCCGGACCCAGCTCCTCCGCGGCCACAATGAACTCCTCATGCCTTGTGCCGAGCGAACCCGCATTGAAGAGACCAACTATTCTAGTCTATAGATTGTTCTTACTGCTCGTTTCTGTAAAATGAATATAGTTTCAATATCAGCCGCTGTTCCCCACAGTAAGAGGCCATACGACATGACACTATGAAAATAACTAAAGTAAACTGTTCTAGCAGTTTCAACGTCTGTTAACGCCTTATTTTTCTAATGGCATAAGCAGCAAAACTGAGTTTGCCGGCCAATTTCGAAATATGAGGATTCCATTGAAGTTTTGAGTCAAGGGTTATACCTAAGAAAACTGTTGAGTCTACCAAATCTAATCGATCACCGTTTATTCTTATATCGGTTGGTTCATTTTTGACATTTGGCAATTTAAAATTAATACATTTTGTTTTTTTAGCATTAAGCTGCAAATTAATAATAGTAAACCAACTGAGTACATATGAGAGTGCTTTGTTTACATCGTCGTAATTATTCTTACACCTAGTTACATTAAAAATGAGTGAAGTATCATCTGCAAATAATACGATTTCACAGAAGTTCTCTACAAAGAATGGCAAGTCATTAATATAAATCAAAAACAGAAAAGAACTCCCATTTTTACATGAGAACCAGATGATTTAGTTCCATTAATATCGACAGTTTGTGTTCTAGAGCTAAGTTACGACTGAATTAAATTTAGTGCGAAATCTTTGAGACTGTAGTAATTTAGCTTCATCACCAGAGTCTTGTGCTCAACGCAATCGAAAGCCTTGGACAAGTCGCAAAACACTCCAAGGGCGTTTTGAGACTTCTCCCAGGCATCAAATATATGTTTTATTAGAGCAACACCTGCATCAGTAGTAGAACGACCCTTTGTAAATCCATATTGTTTATTATGTAAAAGGTTGTTTATGTTAAAATACGACATCAACTGTTCCAATATAACTTTTTCATAGGAACTTCTTTATAGAAACATACGTGAATGTTTATAAAATTTAAACCAATCGCAGGTAAAGAGCACTTATAATTCAACTCACAATACTGTTCATTGCACAATCGAGAGCAAATATGCAAAAAACACTAAACTCGACAATCCCATTTCGTTTACCAGACCGCATAAAAACGACACTTGACGTTTTTTATGGTCACACTAGAGTTTTGTCATGACTATATTATTATTTATATATATATATATTTATATATTTATTTTATTTATTATTTGGGAAACAAACAATTACATAGCACATACAATATTGAAAATATACATAGAACACAAATCAGCAAAGTTTCCAGCATATATATATAATAAATTTATATCGTTATTGTTATTAATATTTTTACTTTATTTATAAAATACATACTATTCTAGTATGTTTTAATAGTTTCACCTCTGATTATACAGTTTATTAGCTCTCTCCATCCGGTCTAATAGTGGTCAAATTACGGTACCGATATCAGACGGTAGAAGTCCCGAGTTCAATTCTCAGGGAGTTTATTTTTACACATACTATTATACTCTATTAACCGCTTCTGTCTAGTAGTCAAACTATGGTACAAGTCTTGGTCAATGGTTCGATGTTCAATTTCCAGGGTGTATAATTTTGCAAAATTGCAAAAACACTCGTCTTACCAAACCGCTTACTAGGAAGTTACTAACACAATAATGTGTAACCATAAGGTTACAAAACGAAACTTGAAGTTTATTATGGTCACACTAAAGAAGAGCCTTTTTTTCTTAGATGTAGAGGTCCGATTTCGATTCCCATGACGTATATTTTTGCAAATTTGCTTTTGCAAACGAAATGCGCATACCATGCATGCATGCATGCATTACCAGACCGCATAGTAGTAAGTGACACATTATGGTGACTAACGACACCTGACGTTTTTATGATCACACTCGAGATTTGTCATGTCTTAGTTTACGCCTTTGTGGTCTAATAGTCAAACTACGGTACCGATCTCGGACAAACGTCCAGAGTTCAATTCCCAGGCAGTATAGTTTTGCAAATTTGCAAAAATACTTGTCACGGCAATCGCATTTCGTTTACCAGACCGCATATTAAGAAGTGACTGACACGTTATGGTGACAAAACGACACTTGACGTTTTTATGATCACGCTAGAGTTTTGTCATGTCTTTATTAGCCACCAAAACTCTCCGATACGATAAACATCAGATGTCTCTCTGAAGTTGAAACATATAAATATCTTGGTTGGTATATCACCGTCTTTGGGTGTTGATGACGGGTACATAAAACAGTCATTACGAGAGCGATTCCTTTGCCGTTTGAGAAAAGTACTTAACAGTCTTATATCGGGTGGCAATAAGACGCGTGCCTTTAAAGGCTGGGTTATGCCTCTGCTCACATACTCCTTTGGCATACTAAGATGGTCTCAGACCGAATTGGACGCCTTGGATAGAAGAGTCCGTCAAATGCTCACGACTTCCAGAAAGCTACACCCGCGCTCATCTTTTATGAGGCTGTACATCCCGCGGAGATGTGGGGGTTGCGGCTTTTTAAATGCCAAGGACCTACATAACCGTGAGGTGTCTCAGGGATTACTTATTTAACAGTGAGTGCGGGATGCACTTGGATGTCGTGGCAGTTGATAGACACTTTACGCCGTTCTCCTTGGCAACAGAAAACTGGCACAAACCAGTGGTGCTAAGCACTCTCGATCGCAAAGACATGGAAGAACAAGGTTCTACACGGTCGCTACTATCGGGCTCTAACTGACGAAGACTGAGAAGTTTCGAAGACCTCTTTGGGGAAACTGAAGGTTTTGTCTGTGCCATTGAAGATGAAGTTATCAAGATGAATAACTACCGGAAATATATTATGAGGGACGGTATGGTCGACATCTGTCGGGCATGCTGCCGTCCAGGAGAATGACTCTGACATATTATTTCTAGTTTTTCTCATTTTGCTAACGGAGAGTATTTACACAGACACAACCAAGTAACCAGAATAATTCACCAGCAACTTGCTCTTGGATATGGCCTTGTTGAATTGGAGGTGCCGTACTTTAAGTACGCACCTGCGCCAGTACTCAAAAATGGTCATGCAACGCTCTACTGGGATCGCTCTATCATTACGGACAGGACTATTGTCGCCAAGAAGCCTGATATCGTGGTGGTCGGCCGATCCCAGCGCCGGGCAATACTGGTTGATATCACCATACCTCATGATGAGAACCTCGTGAAGCCGAGAAGGACAAGCTCAGTAAGTACCTTGACTTGGTTCACGAGGTTACCGCCATGTGGAATGTGGATTCAACCATTATTGTACCGATAGTCGTTTCGGCAAACGGTATTTTAGCCAAGAGCCTCGATCAACACCTAGAGAGGCTCTCGCTGAAAGGTTGGGTCAAGGGTCAGATGCAAAAGGCAGTACTTCTTCAAATTCAAATTCAAATTCAAAAATCATTTATTCAGTTTAGGCTACAAGTAGCTCTTATGAATGTCGCTATGCCATCGGTTCGTAAGTCTACTCTGGGCGGGAGATCTTGCACTGAGAAGAACCGGCAAGAAACTCAGCAAGTGTACAGCTCTTTTCTCCCTTACAGCGTCAAAAAAAATAAAAATTGGAAAATGCCCTATCATAGCAGGACACTTTCCATTACAAATAAACACAAAAAATATAGAAGACAACCACAACATGTAAAAAAACAAAAAAAATAAACAAATCTAATATATCAAATTTACATCCGGTATAAGTTTCAATTTCCACAATGTCATACAGTACCACTACAGTACTCTAATAAAAGTCAAAAATTGTTTAAGAAAAACAAAGTCAAACTATAGTAATTAATACTAACAATAAGATAAGTATGCAAGAGCAGACCAGCCTCCACAGGCGGCACCCGTTCACGAGTATGACATATGAATCAGCCATCGCTTCGCTCAACCATATTTTAGGGAACGTAACGACCCGACGCACACGCCACCACCGCAGAGACAATAAAGAGAGCATGACACACTCAAGATACTTTAAATAAAAACTTAATGATCTATTTAACGCAACGCTGTTTGTTGTCTGTAGGACACTGTTCAAAACTATCATATCAGTATAAAAATTATATAAATTAATTTTATTATGTATATTGATACAAATAGAGTATAATGTGTTTTTTATTACAACCAGGCTGTTTTATCATCTAATTATTATTTGACTTTTATAATAACCTTTTATAAAAAAGTGTAACTACTTACAATGTGAAATAACATGTGCAGGCGAGCAGACTAAGATGACCACACATTCTTATCATTAAAATAATCATCAATTTTATAGTAACCTTTTTTCATTAGACCTTGTTTTATTTCTATCTTAAACTTGTGTAGTGGCAATTTTGTTAGAGTGAAAGGCACTTTATTGTATATTTTTATACATTTCCCAACAAATTTATTACCAACTTTATTGAGTCTAAGTTTTGGAACAGCAAGTTTGTTTTTATTTCTTGTGTTAAAATTATGGGTATTACTTTTTTTTCGAATTTATCTAAGTTTTTATAAACATAAATGATATTTTCATAAATATACTGTGAAGCTACAGTTAAAATATTAATCTGCTTAAATAACTCTCTCAGCGTATCACGGGGCTTAAGGCTATAAATAGCTCGAATGGCTCTTTTCTGTAAAACAAAAATGGTTTCAATGTCAGCCGCTGAGCCCCACAATAAAATACCATACGACATGACGCTGTGAAAGTAACTAAAGTAAACCAATCTTGCCGTTTCTACATCAGTAAGTGACCTCATTTTTCTAACCGCATAGGCAGCTGAGCTAAGTCTTCCTGCCAGGGCAGCAATATGAGAACCCCATTGTAATTTATTATCTAAGGTAATACCCAAGAAAACTGTCGAGTTAACTATTTCAACTATTTCATCGTTCATAGTGATACTGGTATTAACCTGCTTCACATTGGGCATCGTGAATTTCACACATTTAGTTTTTTTTGCATTAAGCAGCAGGTTATTAGTGGTAAACCAATGTAATATTTGAGAGAGAGTATTACTTACGTCGTCAAATATTGCTCTATGTCTATCAACTTTAAAAATCAATGAGGTGTCATCAGCAAATAATACTATCTCACAAAGATCTTCGGTGTAGTAAGGTAGATCATTTACATAAATGAGAAATAAAAGAGGTCCTAATATTGAACCCTGGGGCACTCCCATAAGTAACGGGGCGCCAGAAGAATCAGTACCGTTAATATTAACTTTTTGAACTCTGCCAGTGAGGTATGATTTCAATAAGGTAAGTGAGTTGTCTGAGACACCATAATGTTCCATTTTTAATAATAAAGTATCGTGATCGACACAGCCGAAAGCTTTCGATAAATCACAAAAGATACCTATCGCATCCTGTTTCTGCTCCCATGCATCGAAAATATGCTTAATGAGTGCAACTCCCGCGTCAGTTGTATTTCTACCTTTAGTGAAACCGAATTGTTTGTTATGAAGTAACTGGTTATCTGTAAAATGTGACAGCAATTGATTAAAAATAACTTTTTCAAAAATTTACTAAGAGCCGGTAGTATGGATATAGGCCGAAAATTAGATGGGTCACTTTTATCGCCTGTTTTAAATAACGGTATAATTTTACTGTACTTCATTAAATCTGGAAATACACATTCATCAACGCATTTATTAAATATTATTGCTAAATTAGACGCGATAGAAGATATTATAGATTTTAATATATCAGTGGAGATACCCCAAAGATTCTCAGTCTTTTTTATATTAAGTTCTCTAAAAGCTTTTATTATTATATCAGAATCAATATAGTGAAAATTGAATGGAACATTACATATTTTTACACTCGACACAAGAAGAGACTGGGCAAGATGTTTACAAGAATTTAATTTATTTGAGTGGAATTTTTGAGAAAAATGTTTTAAACGCGCCTGCCACTTCCGTATCACCATTGATGTAAGCATTATCGACTTTGAGTTCAAGTATACGATCACGAGACCTTACTTTACAAGTTTCTTTATTAATGACGTTCCAAGTGGCTTTTATTTTATTTTTTGAATTCACAATCTTTGCCCGAATGTAGTTGGCCTTTGCTATGGAACAAACTTTTTTGAACATTTTTGAATAATTTTTAACATATTCAATTACACTTGGATCCTTAGAGTTTGCCTTTATATCATATAATTGATACAATCTATTTCTACTCCTGTAGATGCCAGCTGTGGCCCAATCACTGAATTTAGTTTTAGACTTATCTACTTTGATTAATTTTTGAGTAAAATTGTTATTAAACTCTTTTTTGATTATTTCGAATAGATTGTCGTATAAGATGTTCGCTTTGTCATTGTTACATGGTATTTGTAACACTTTATCATTAACATTCTTCTTAAATCTGTCTAATCGATTAGTGGTCACTGGCCTGTATAAAATATTCATTGAAGGACATTCATATTGGTGCTCAAATCTAACTATCTGACCACTGTGATCAGAATTTATAAAATTGACACGGCACGTATTGTCAGGAGGTTCCTCACTCTGCAGCCCTGACCACCGGTAGCTTGGGCCCTACCTCGCTGCTGGCGGTACTCTAGGATTAGGTTTTTATAATGTTTTTTTGTTTTTATATTAAAATATTGTAAAAATCTAGTTTTAGTTAGTTTTACAGTGCTGTATAAATTGAAAAAAGCGTTGGACCCAGAACTGACTCCTGGACCACGCCTCTCTCCAAAGGCAGCTGCGCTGACAACGTCACCTTGCCTTCAATATCTGGGCATTGCACTCTCTGACTACGGCCCTGAAAATAAGACCGAAACCATGCACATGCCTCCATACCGACTCCGCATGATTCCAGCTTCATCAATCGAATGCCCGGCTGAAGTCAAGCAACACCAACAACGTACCCCGACCCGCATCCGATGCCGCCAGAATGTCATCAGTTATGTTTATGAGGGCAGATACCGTGCTATGGTTTTAATATTATTTGTCTCTGAGAATGAATCAAGTTGCAATTTTACACATTTCTCAACTATCTTTGACAAAGCTGGTAAAATATTAATTGGTAATACTTAAAATGGTTATTATTTCGCAAGTTGCTTCTAGCAGTCTTTTTTTGTGTGTGTTTATTTGTGATGGAAAGTGTCTATTTATAATAGGGCACTTTCCAAAAGTTTGACGCTGTAAGAGAGAAAAGAGCTGGACACTTGCTGCTTTTCTTGCCGGTTCTTCTCAGTACAAGATCTCCCGCCCAGAGTAGACTTACGACCGGCACAATGACGTTCATAAGAGCTATTTGTAGCCTAAACTGAATAAAAGATTTTGAATTTTGATTTTTTTGAATTCAGTGCTTCATGTCTGTAGTTTAAGGAAGAACAGTTCAGTGTCTCGTCGTCGTAGTTTGTTAGCATGTTTTTGGAGAGAGTCTGCTGATTGCTTCATACGGCATTTTCAGCTTCAACGGGCTTGTTTGGGGACGGCGAGACACTTAAAGGGTTCCTCAAGCCGTGTGAAACGAATCACCTTCGGAAGTTTTCTAGAAGGAACGGCATCACGCACTAAGGCGTGTCCCCGTGCCCTACTAGATTCTCCAAGGGGTTTGGATCGAATCGGTTGTTAGCATGACAATATTATCCTTCATGTATTCTTTATAGCATCATTTAGGTAAGTGAAATATAGGTATTTCAGTGTCTATCCTAATTTTCAAATAGCGAAGTATTTAAGTACCGTTAAATTAACCACCTCTGTGGTCTATATTAGATCTAGCTATCTAGATATAGCGCATATTTAGATAAGATGGTGGTACATCTTATCTAAATATGTCGCCATAACATCAATACTGACTTTTATAAAAAAGCTAATTATACTATTTATAAATCTCTACATTGTATTTACAAAAGATCTGTCAGATAGACAAGACGTGCGTGTGTAGCAAAAATCTGAGCTTTCCTTTCAACTGATCGAAACCGCGGAAAAGCTGGTTTTTGTAACAATTTGCTTTTAGTAATAATGTTTGTTTCAGAAACATCAGGTGATTTTAAAGCCAAGAGCTTACTCGTAGATAATAAAACAAAAAAAATAAAACTATATAAATATAATAGTTCTTATTAAAGAAACAGTAAAATCAAAAAATCATTTAGATCTATAAAAGGAGTTTTATTTCAATTGGTAGTATTTTAGTTAACTTTAGAAAACAACACCACTGGTGGTAACTTATACACCTACCATTACCAGAACAGAACAATATTACAACATCCTACACGTCTTCATGCTAATATTGCTTCGCAAAGGGCCTTAGAAAACACGGCAGTTAAGGAAACGGCGGCTACAGCTCATAAATCATTAACGTGCACTTCGAATTTTCCCTACACTTGCTATTCAGATGGTGACTAGACTCCATCCTTACCTAGACGCCAACTTTGTCTAGAAAACTAAGGACCACGTCACCTCTAACTCAACGCAGTAAGACCCATTTCAGTTCATGAAAATGTTGATTTGTCAAACCCAATGAATATGTACAATGAACTCTCTCCGATTTAAATTGCATTGTTTAGTTCTGTTATTGTGCGTTTAGTACAATTTGAAGCTGTATTGCATTGTGTTTGTGTGATAAGTATCAATGATGTATACGCCTGTAACCTGATGAATAAATGCTTTGATGCCTATCTATGTTTCTGAAGCTTTTGTTTTAGGTTGTTTTATGACTTCATTGTGATAAATTTAGCTCTTCTTCTTCTTCTTTTTCTTCTTCCTGCCCTAGTCCCATATAACTTGGGGTTGGCGCAAAATGTCCGTTTCATTCTCGTACGCTTTTGCTAAACATTTTGCAAATTATTAGCCGGCTGCCGGCCTGACACCAACCCTTCTTGGGCATTCAGTGGTGGTTTACCCGCTACCGCGCAGATACCCCTGTGTGGTGCCGGGGATAAAGAATTGCACCACCCCATCTCTTCCCGTGGGTGTCGTAAAAGCCGACTAAGGGACCATTCCAGAGGATGGGCAGCAGCATCTCTCTGAGTTTACCCTCAACCTACTGCGATCGCCAACCCGCCTGCCAAGCGTGGCGATTACGGCAAATACCCCCCCTCATATCCTTCAGGGAGGCCTTTGTGTAGCAGTGGACGTCTTTTGGCTGAGATGAGATGCGCAGGTTAGCCGGAGTGCTTTTCGATATGAAAAGAAAAATTTAAGACCCCGTGGGTTTTAAACTCCCTTTGTCGCCTTTTACGAAAGCCATGGAAAGAGATGGGTTGGTGCTATTCTTTGCGTCCCACGCCACACGGACGGTGATAAGTACAGTTATTTTAATATTTTATTGAAAAGTAAGCAAATAACTTATTTCCATCTGATGTTAAACAGAAGCGGAGTCCAGATAAGAAGATAGCTAGTGTAGTAAGATTGTGACACACTAGCCGTCTTCCTTCCTTCCTTACCTAACTAACTCATCACACACACACACCAGTTCATTTTATGTCCCCAGTGCTGGGGCATGAGACTTCACTATGGATGGATAGCAAGAACGGGTCATAAACCTCCACGCGGGTACAGTGCGATTTGGTGGTTTTTAACGACTGCTAATGCAGCTGGAACCAATGGCTTTACGTATTGTCCGAAGCGCGGAGGTTCTCAAAATGAGACATTTTTGGTCACCTATCCGTTGACCGGTCTTTACGAATGTTGCTTAACCTCAGCAATCGCCTACTGGGCGCGTTAACCATTGCGCCATCGAGCTCCTCTAACCAACTCGCGAGTTTCTTATTTACACTTTTGCGGTTAAAGAGATTGTTTCATTTTGAACAGACTAAAATGCTAATTGCTCATTTTAAAGCAAAGTGTCCTAATTTCATTAAGTTCGACAAAGGATTTTAAAAGTATCATGCCCTAGGATTCTTTTTTTGTGACCAGCATGTGGAGGCAGCGTAGACAAAAACACTTGTGTGACGTGACTATCACATTTGCTCTATTTCAATATAAATAAAGGACATACAAATCTTATTGTTTACTCCATTTTCAACATTTTCAAGTAAGTATCCTTACTTACCTACATCTTGTTATTAATTTCATTCAATATTATTGTGTCTACCAACGTCCCACTGCAGAGCTAAGACTTTTTCACATAAACAAAAGACTGTTTCATATGATAAAAAAAATAGGTTTAAAAAAATATATCAGGAGAACTTGTTATAGTCATAACCACGCTATTCCAATACGTGTTGTTTTTTCTGAACGTCTGCCATTACACAATAACAACCGGTACTAACGGCTTAACGTGCCTTCCGAAGCACGAGATATATATATCAATGAAACCACCCATCCGCTGACCCGCATTCCGAAAGTTGCATAACTTATAAGATCTCAACGCGAACACACTAGCCGATGCGTCGTCGGGCGCTCTGACATAATATAATACTTCTACAAAGCGATATTTCCACCTAATGAATTACATTAACAGATCCATGAATTATACATGAGGTAAGGGAATCAATTAGATGTTACGTTCACACCATCATCATCACCCAGTTCCTTGTAACCTCATTAAATGGAGACGTACAATTAAGAAACTCAAAATGATGTAACACAATGTAACAAAAGCAGTGCGTTACTGAAACTTTTTCTTTGATGCGGTCATTCCGAAAGGACTTGGTAACATAATTCCGTACTTTATATGCCGTAAAGATGCACTATTTGTTGCTGGACTTTCGCTCAACGCACCGCTTTTAAATAGACTAAATTCTTTAAACGATTGCATACAAATGGCCCATAAAATATATAGGGAACGGTTGTGCATAGCAAAAGAGTTGATAGGTAAAATATAATTTTAGAAAGTGATTTTGCGAAACCTTCGCGTCACATTCTTGTGTCAGGAAATCCGTTATGGTGGAAATGAATGGAATGCCTCTGGGCAACGAAATTTTTGAGAAATAATGATTACGATTTCGAAAATGAAAGAGAAAACTTTGAATGAGTCGACAAGTAACGAGGACGACAGCTAGGTTTAGTATGGCTAACTCCAGTCCAGATTTTGAGTAAAAAACTATTGTGATTTAGATTTGATAGTATTTCTTAAATATTGGCTCTCAATGAGCACTAGTATCAATGACTCAGGCAAAATACTATCATGAGAAGTTTTTTATTGGCTCTAGTTTCAGCTTTCTATCCTTAATTTATTTTATAGTTATCCTGAATCGTGTCCTATTTAAGTTTTGATATATTCGATTTAAAGAAAGCAGCAACGTCATCAGGACTACAAAACTCAAAATGTGAAACTATTCCAGTTTTGGGAGTTTGCAAATTTAACTGCCTGACAACTAAGCTCATTTAAATTCATACCCGCCAAGAAATATTTGAGGTATGTCAAAAATTTTCAAAATACAACGTCCTCTTTACAATGTTGTCTTAACATACTTGACAAACCATAAAAAAGGTTGCATAGGAGTGTTAATCGCTTAATGCTTACGCTTTAAGCTCTAGTGTTTGCTGTTTCGTCACATATTGACGGACGTGAGGCTCAGGCGTGACATATGAAAACCTGAGAGGGGGGGAACTCAAAATAAAACTCAACGACTTGCGGGCGTCACCAACAATTGGTCTTTAGCTATCGAAGATGAAAGTGTTCGTGGTACTTTGTCTTGCGGTGGCTGCGGCAGCCATGCCAACTGCCAAGGAGGATGGAGTCATGGAGAAGTTCATATCAACGCTCCGGGATTGTGTCGAAACGGATACCATGATGTGCTTAAAGGTGTGCAGTGAAGTGAAGTGTTTCGAAGTGATGTGACTTAGGAAGTGTTACAGACTCCTTGGTTAGGGATAGAGAAAAGTGGTTTTTCGAAAATAGGTTAACTGGATACATTTCGAAATCCCGGAAATGAATTGTTCAATGCGGTGACGTTAACGACGTGCTTGATAGCGTAAAGTAGGTCGCAGGTTCGAATCCTGAGGTTGATGTTTAAGCTGTTTCACCTGTCCGTCAGGCAGGTGAATGAGTAATTAAAACGGTTAGGCACCTGTCAGATAGATCGTTAGTTATAATGAGGCGGTAATTGTATTGGTTAAAGCTATCAATCAATTTTTACATAATTATCGGGTGCTTTATTGTGTGTTAGATATAGTTTGAAGTCTGCTTATTGAATTAGTATATTACTTCTGTAATAATGGGAACTTGACAAATGATATTATAGTTTTTTTAAACTTTTACAATATATTCATGGAAACAGAATGATCTTTGATAGCTAGATTGTTTTTTATTGTTAGTTTTTCTTATTTAGTCCAAGTCTGCAATCACTTTCCACATACTTCAACTTTTAAAAGAACTAAGATCTCCTTTCCCTCCAACACAATAAACTAACTAAACCTTTTTTACCAACAGGAAAAAGCGATGAAGTACACTGAAAACCTGGCGATGTCCAAAGAGCTGAATATCGTCGATGGCATAACCTTCTCCAGAACTGGAAGTCCTCGGTCAGCTCGTAGCTATGACCCCCTGCCAGAAGAGCCCAAGGCCCGAGAGGTGCAGATAGAAGAGAGGATTCTTGACAACGTAGTCGACTTCCTTGACGGCCATGTCCTTCAATTGAGAATGCCAAAGTCATTTGAAGACGACAACTCGGTCAGCGACGAGGAAGGTGAGATACCATTATTTTTAAATCTTTCAAAGTAGATCTAATATGTTCCTGTCTTCGAAATTAAAGGTTTGGTAAAAACTCTTTAGTAAATCATGTTTTATGATAAAAATGTAAAATCTTTAAAAAATTTGGTAAAGAGGTCATAAAAGTTAGTGTAGTAGCACCAGTTCTTATGATAATTCAAGAAGGAGGTCAAGACTTATTTGCAGGTGAATAACTCAAAGCGTCTTTTGCTTATAAGTTCGATTTTAAAACACAAATGGCAGTTAGTTACTAAAAAACATGGAGTTAAAACCGCCAATGAACCTACTAAATGTTCAACAGCTACCATATGACGTTTGACATAATCAATCAAACGCCTTAATGATATGAATGATTTTATAACAACATTAGTTAATAGTAGGTAATGATTCATCTATGCAAGAAAAAAATAATGATTACAAAAATTTGGCAAGTTGTTACGACGTAATTAGAGAAATACTCCGCAAAATACTTTAGCACAATCTTAATTCGCATTTTTATAACTATAAAAGCATAGCAATTTTTAATAACCGACAACGACCACATAAAACTTTTCTTAACGGTGAATCTATTTATCTTGTTCACACCACCCACAGATTCTGCGGAGATTGTTAAAGGCAGTTATGCACGAACATAAGTTTTAAACTGAGGCAAAACACGTGCTACCATTGAATCACATTTGATAACCGGGTTAAACATTATGTGCAGTTCGGTAATTCGGCTTATCCGTTTTGATACGGAATGATGAAAAAAGGTTTTATTTCTGACTTTTACTATTAAATAAAGTTTTCTATGATTTTAAATTTTTATAAATATGATAATGTCGTAGAAGGCAGAGGTGAAACAACCTAAAGATTTCAAAGTTTCAATTACCTTAGGCAAGAGTACTGGCAACATCCAATATCAATATGTATTATCATTTTTAGAAGTGTTCTTTCGAGTAAGTTAACACACACAATAAGTACAAATAATACAATAAAAGCTTGAAGCCTTGAAAGTAGACTTCAGACCCTTATTTGTCAAAAACCAAGATTAAGAGACAGACCAATTTACTGGTAGGCCTAGACAGAACAATGGTCGAATTCTTGACGTAGAACTCGCTGGCGTAAAACATAAATATTGTATAGACGTTTACATAGCTCCACAAAATCCATAAATGGAACTAACAAATGACAGACATCATTTCATAAAATTTATAATGTTTCACTTGTTTATGTTGTTTTTTTAATTTGTTTTATGTTTTATTTGTTCATGTAGTATACGATACGATTTCAATAGAAGTCTACACTTACGTTTAGAAGTATTCAGTCCTGTAGACTTAATAAGTTGTAAGGAACGAAATATACCTCCAAGAGTGAAAATCGCCAATTCAAGTTCGAAAACAAAACAAAACACACGTGCAAACGTCATTACAAAGTTTAATGCACCAAACAGAAAATACATTAAGTCAAAACAACTTATTCAGGATCGCGACGACAATAGCTGAAAGCGTTAGAAACTGTGCGGTGCCACCGCGACTTTCCACATTTCATAGTTTAGTGAATATAAAATGAGTCATGTCGAATACTACTTAGTGTAATACAAATCGTTTAAAGAATATCGCTATTCTTACCGCAACAAGGTGAAAATTCGAAAAAGCCTTTGTGAATAGTAGACCTTAACGCCCCAATCCGACCCGAAACCTTCGGAAAATGTAGTAGGGCACGGGGACACGCACTTTTAAGTGTATGATGCCGTTCCCTCTAGGAAACCTCCGAAGGTGATTCGTTTCACACGGCTTGAGGTACCCTTTAAGTACTTCGCCGCCCCCAAAAAAGCCCGGTGAAGCTGAAAATGCCGTTTGAGGCAATCAGCAATCTCTCTTCAAAAAAAAGTTGACCTTTAATAGTCGTAATAAATAATTCATAACTCGACTTTCGCATGATAAGGCAGTTACATATAAACTGCCAATTTACAGTTGTGTTGGTCAGTCTTGGATTGCACATATTGCACATCGCAAGTATAAATAAACTGAATAACTGCTCAGTGTTGAAGCATCATAGAATAAGGTCGACCTTCAGACTAGTACTTTGACCCTCAAACGTTCTTGCTCCTGCTTAGCTTAAGCCTGAACGCAAAGGGAACCGCGTCCTTGTAACGACAGCAACTGGGATAAACAGCTTAACGTACCTTCAGAAGAACCTACAAATCAAAACCAAAACGATCTTCAGTGAAGGCAACGCGATTTGAAAAGCCGCAAATAAGTTGCAAAGAATTGACATAGTTTAGTTCACAGGTAGTATAGGGTATCATTATTATCATCGTGTAAACGCTATACTGCCAGGTTTTGGCCTTCATAATTGATCAAAGTACACACTCTATTGAGCCACTAAGCTGGCCCAATGTGGGAACTTGGATTTTAAACCGTCATTTTACGACTACAAACGGGATCAAGCAAATATTTCAAGTGCTTTCTGAAGTACGGAGCTGCCAAAGATATTTTATATCCGCCACCAATTGTGACGTGAGTTTCGATAGATTATTAACTTGGAACTTGAAACACTGCGCCATTTAACTCTTCTTTCTACCGATGAGTTTAAGCAAACGTCCAATGTGCACATAGCTTTACTGAAGTTTTAATTTCTTTTCTATAGCGTTCGGTACCGACTTCTCATGAAACCGGTTCAGAGTCATCTTTTGTGTGCACTTCGCCGGCGTCGTCTAGAGAGTCTTATTGTTTGTTATTCTCATGACAGTATGAAACTTAAATGGTTTGTTCCATTGCCATACGTTTTTTTAGGTAATTAAGACATGAATGTCGGACAGTGTAACTAATTGTTCGATTGTTGAGTAGTGACGTTGATGTATTTCTTAATTTACTGCATTGATAAGAATCATTTGAAATTTCAGTCAACTGTAAGATGTAGGAATGAAAATGCTCAGTTTTTTTGTAGGATTTCGTTAAATTCGTTTCTGTGAGAATGTGCATTTTGAATTTAAGTATGACTAACGAATTTTAAAAATACGAATTTTATAAATTAAAAATACTAGGTAATTTATTACACTCACTCATTATGGTGAATGCCTCGGTGGAAAAGCAAAGTAATAAGCATGGTAAAGCAAAGCACTTGGCCAATTAGCAGGTCAGTTAAATCTGTACATTGGCCACCTTTAATTGGCAAGCGCGGTGATAAAACCAACATCCATCAAAGTCATCAATACAATTATTGTAGCGATGACTTGATTTCAATGATGGAACCCCTTACCCAGCAATAGGAGATAAATATAGGCTCATCACTTACTTACCTTCTTATATTTTTGTACACTCCTCAGGTAAGTAAGGCCCCTTTCTCTAAAGGATCTCGATTCGCAAAAAATATGGTAATTCAAGCCTTTTTGCAATTTCGGCATAACCTTTATATGAAACGTGATTTATATGCCTGCCCACTTTCACAGATTTCTCCTAAGACATACCTTTGGTTCTTTTCACTTTCATGCGGTCCTTTCGTCTTATCATTGTTTCCATGTTTGCTTGTTTGTTCAAACTCTACACGATTGTTTAGCGAAATCATTGTCCGCATCTTACTTTTACCATATTGTTGTAGTACGTTTCTATGTCGAATGTTTGTTTTTATGTAAACTGTTAGTGTTTGTACTACTTTAAATTTTGAGATACCATCTTATACCAACATGAAATTTAATATGGGGTTAGAAGTGGGTAATATACTGCGTCATGAAATTTAACGCTGGCAGTGTAAACGTCTCAATAGCTTAACGCGGATGATATAGTTTCCCTAAGAACTTGAGCAACGAAGGCAAATTTTTATTTCAAAAATTCTTCCTGTGAATGTGTGAGACGAGATCATACTTAGTGTATTACTGATAAACTGAAGCACTTGGTTGATGCTAAACATAACTCAATAAAATATAAGTGCACTAAAGATCGAATTAAAGCCACAAAAAGTCATAGTGTTGTTATTTAGGGTGTTAACTACCATATAACGCGACAAATTTTTTGATGGAGTTAGTATAATATCATTAACATTTCTTTAGCAAAAATTGATTAGGTTACTTGATTTGAGAACATTGTTGTTAAGGCGCTAGCTACTATGCACCGACAAGCTCAATTACTAAAAGAAACAAAACAACTCTTAAAATCAATTGAAAGTTGACACTACTTTTCTTTATTTCCAGGCCGTGGCAAGAAGAAGAAGAAGCTGAAGAAACTCCTCCCCATCCTCGCTCTCCTGAAGCTCAAGCTCGCTGCTCTCGTCCCTCTCTTTCTCGGTATCATCGCTTTCGCCGTCTTCAAAGCCTACCTTCTCGGCAAGATTGCCTTCATCGCGGCTGCATTAGGAGCCTTGAAGAAACTCCTTGATTCTAAGAAGAGCGGAGGCGGCGGTGGTTGGTCTGAGCCCGCTCATGAAGAGCATGGCTGGGAAAGCGGCGGTGGTGGTGGTGGCGGCTGGGGAAGGTCACAGGATAGCCAGTCCCTGGCTTACGGCGCACACGCTAAGCAAGAATAGGTTTCATTAGATTACTGTATTTATTCAACCGTCTACAGTGTTCTGAACACGCTTTTCTTCTGTTTTTACTCCAAGGGTTTGAGCGCCTTCATCTTATTCGCTTAATTCATTTGTCTTCAATCATAATTTATTGACTTCTTCCACGATTTAAGCTCATTAAGTTATATTAACTATCTGTACTTTATTTGTTTAACCACTGTTTCATTGATGATATGGTTCAATTTATGGATGAGTGTGAGTCGTATGATTGTCTGACTGTTTATTATTACATGCAGTATTTTTGTTTTAGATTCTATATAAGTTTACCGACTGATTATTTATCATTCTGTTTATTTACTTATTTAATTTAATTATATGTGATATTTTATACTCATATTATAATTTTTAGTTTATTTATTATTATTATATTTTACTTTAGCGTCTTCATAGAAGATAACGAGATTTAATTTTGTTTACCAAATATGTCTAAGTTTCAGTTCCAAAGATATATTTTTTATTTTATTTATATTTATCTATGTATGGTTATAACTTTTAGTTGAATTATTGTGTGATTGACTATTGAGTCATTTATTTATGTCCGAATGTATTAATTTATTAAAATGAAAGTTATTACGATAAGTAATTTATTTTACGATGGATCCACGTAAAAGTGTAATAAACGAGTTATTTTTATATATTTTTTGTTTTTTTTACCTACCTTCTTAGCATGATGTTTGCAATTGTTAAAATAGGTAAACTAAAGACTTACGATTTGCTATTTCTCGCGGAAAGCTGTTTAGATGTGAATAGCATACGAATGGTAATTGTAGAAACCTTTATCTCACATAATGGAAAGTGACCTTATGGCAATAACTAGCGCCTATAGAAATGCACCAGAATCCTCAACCATTGAGGCGACAGCGCCTCATTCTTTAGTCACACTAAAATACTGTTTACTTTGTTGTTAAGGCTACAGATATAAACAAAGAAGGTGAAAGTGAGCCGTGTGGACTTCAAACTTGAAAAAATCCATGGCATCTACCAAACGGGGTATAATAAGAAAATTGCTAAAAACTGCACTTGTAAGTAAACTAACAATTTAAGTAATGCTGGCATAAAACTTTGTTTTTGCCCTATCGTTGGAACACTTTCAGTATTCAAAGACCTCTGACTATGAAAACTATTCTGGCCTCGAAACAGCACGACGCAAAAAATCTTATATTCTTGAGTTTCAAAGTCTACTTTCAAAAGTTAGATTTTTTTTCTAATTTTTTATTTTTTCCTGTGGAAATTGCATAACACTGTAGGTATACCTACTGGCTATATGAGGCTATCTCTCCCGCACTTCATCCAACAGCGAAGAGTTCGACAGGGTGCAGGACATACCTAATAAAACCTACAAAACCACTGGCAGGTCTAAGGCGACCCATAAGTTGATTGTGTGAGGCTACCTCCCTCGCACCTCCCTAGGAGTACCTCATCTTATACCAAAGAGTTCCACACCCGTAAGGCATACCCACTGAAATCTACAGAACCACCTCTACGCAGTGGCTTAAGACCACAAATAGCAGGCAATAAATAGGTCCCTGTTTAGATATCAAGCTAGGAGAAGAACTAAAGTAGGTACTTTCAGGTCCACGTTCTATTAGATATTATACAAGAAAAGCACTGCATTCGAATGCATTTGTGCTTTTCAAAGCTTCGTTGTTGGTTTCTGATGTTGTCGCAAGATGGCACTGTCTTATATGGTGGTTTACAATTTTAACGAAATTGTCTTTGTGTGTCAGTCTTTAATAAGAATTGTAGGGTAAAGCTTACCAAGAGTACGCACGTCTTGCATTCTATGGAACAATCGTTAAAGAAAAGACTGATAGGGTAAAGCCAACAAAGAGCAGCAGCATAAACTATCAAAGAGTACGCACGTCTTGCATTCTATGGAACAATCGTTATCCAGTGAACTACAGAAGGCATGTTAGGTTAAGCCAGTAGTTCCGGCTGCTAAGTAGTTGATTCGAGTCGTACAAATCGATCGAAGCCGTCGATCTGCAGGTCTTCTCACAGGGTCGTTGACTCTAAATTTTTGAAGTGAAAACTTCTTTAGCGGCGTTGTACACTTTTTTTGTAATAAGTAAAAAATGTTAAATTCGCGTCAGGACACGTGACCGTCAGGACACGTGGCCTGATTGAAAATTCGTAAGACGGATGGCAGCCAGCGCGGCGTAGGAGAGGAAGTATCTCCCTCTCTTTCTACGGCGCGGCGAAAATGTATGCCTGCTGTTTCGCTTAGGCGGCGCAGGGCGCTTGCGCGAATGTTCGAGTGCTTTTTAATGTAATATAAATTGTCATGTTTGTGTACGATAGCGCAATAAATAAATATTGTATTCTACCACATAAATGATAGTACTTTTACTGATAATTGAAGCAATTCGTGCAAAATTATTCTCTAACCATTTCAAAATATCAAAAATGCACAACGTTAATATTCAAGTTTTCATTTCTGCCGGCACTCCCTGAGTGCAACCCGTCGTTTTTTTTTTGGAGAGAGTTTGCTGATTGCCTCATACCGCATTTTCAGCTTCACCGGGCTTGTTTGGGGGCGGTGAGAAACTTAAAAGGTTCCTCAAGCCGTGTGAAACGAATCACCTTTGGAGGTTTTCAAGAGAGAACGGCATCACGCAATTGTGCGTGTCCCGTGCCCTACTAGATTCTCCGAAGGGTTCGGATCGGATCAGGGAGCGGAACAACTCGAGGGTGCATCTAAAGACTCGGACCTCGGCTCGGGTTGACCGGGTCGTGGTGGTGGAGAGAAGCGCCCAGGTACATATCTGTACCTGGTATAGAGCGCGTGTGAACCGGTTCGTCGTACCCTTGATCTACGAGTACGGTGTCTTGCGCCTAAACTAGTGTGCATATTTAGTGTATTCTGTAATTGGATAGGATATGCTCCGTGAGGCGGTACAATTGATAGGTACACGAGTGATTGGGGCGAAACCGAAACTGCTCGTTTATAAGGATATTGTTAGAGGAAGCGTATTCCCTCAAACGGGATACTAGAACGCGTTCGTACAGTTTTCCCAACGCTTTGAGAAGTCTGATGGGGCGATAACTAGAGGGTGCGGTATGCGGGTTACCGGGTTTAAAAATACCTATGACAACCGCATCTTTCCAGCGGGAAAGATTGCGTTTGTCATGGCACTATTGAAATTAGCTACTATTAAAAGGATAAGCTGAGCAGGTAAGATCTTAAAGATCTTGTTTGAGATACCTTCTGCCCCGGGGGCACTACGGGGTTTGAGACGCCTAATTAGCGTTTGCACTTCATACTTCGTAATAGGTCGGAGGGTTGCGGTGGGAGGGAGGGACGAGAGTCTATCGACTTCGCTATCAACCATTTCAACATGGTCCTGAGGGACTGGGAGAATGCTAGGTGAGGATTGAGACTCGAGGCTGCGGCGAGGTATTTGGTTTTGTCGTCGTCGTCAAAAGCGATTGAGTTGTCGGGTTTGTTAATCAGGGGCACTCTAAATCCACCCTCCAAATGTTATTTATATAATATGGTAGCGTAGTTGTAATGCGTCTGTTCAGATTTCTGATTTTGCTACTAACGTCTATAATCGTTATTCAGTAGCCTGATTTTGATATTTAAAAGTAAAAACCCGGCCAAGTGCGAGTTGGACCCGCGCACGAAGGGTTCCGTACCATTATCTATAAAAACGGCAAAAAAATCATGTTGGTTGTATGGGAGCCCCACTTAAATATTTATTTTATTCTGTTTTAGTATTTGTTGTTTAGCGGCAACAGAAATACATCATCTGTGAAAATTTCAACTTGTGGTCTACGATTTACGACGTATTAAAAAAAAACTACTTACTAAATTTCGTTCAAACCCAATTTTCGGTGGAAGTTTGCATGGTAATGTAATTCAAATATTTTTTATAGTTTTATCATTCTCTTATTTTAGAAGTTACAGGGGGGGGGGACACATTTTACCACTTTGGAAGTGTCTCTCGCGCAAACTATTCAGTTTAGAAAAAACTCATTCAATTCTAAATTTCTAAAATTCTAAATTAAATATTAGAAACCTCAATATCATTTTTAAAGACCTATCCATCGATACCCCACACGTATGGGTTTGATGAAAAAAAAATTTGAGTTTCAGTACTAAGTATGGGGAACCGCCAAAATTTATTGGTTTTTTTCTATTTTTGTGTGAAAATCTTAATGTGGTTCACAGAATACATCTACTTACCAAGTTTCAATAGTATAGTTCTTATAGTTTCGAAAAAAAGTGGCTGTGACATACGGACGGACGGACAGACAGACAGACAGACAGACAGGCATGACAAATTCATAAGGGTTCCGTTTTTTGCCATTTGGCTACGGAACCCTAAAAAGTGAAAGTGGGTTTATACCTAGCCTATTTACTATCCTACTGCTGGGCAAAGTCATCCATCCATCATTGAAATCAAGACAACGCTACCATTGATACTATACTATACTACTAGAAGACAAAAGACGAATGGTACAAGACAATGGGTATTAGCCTAACCACGCTTGCCAAATACGAGTGGGTGATCATAAATCCGGAGTATGCATCGAAAACTTTCTAAAAACACACCCTGTCCCACCTGGGAATTGAACCTAGAACCTAGAACCTAGTGGCATCACACCCAGTGCTTTGCCCCTCAGCCAGGCGTTGGATATTTGATATTTGTAAAGACCTATCCAAAACTGTCAAATTTCTTCAATACATTTTCAACCATAATATTAAGTATTAAAGTTCAAAGTTTATTGAAGAAATTTGACAGTTTGTGGTAGGTTGATGTGCAGGCGTGTGTATAGTCGACAATTAAATTGCTTTACCACCTTAGAATTGAATTTTGTTTGCGTATAATAAAACAACAAGTTCTATTTTTGTTTAAAAGACCAAGTGACAGATACGTCGTCATTATTGACAATGTGTGGTGCCGGGGATAAAGATTTGCACCACCCCATCTCAACCCGTGGGTGTCGTAAAAGGCGACTAAGGGACCATTCCAGAGGATGGGCAGCAGCATCTCTCTGAGGTTTCCCTCAACCTCAACCCGCCTGCCAAGCGTGGCGATTACGGCAAATACCCCTCATATCCTTGGGGGAGGCCTTTGTCCAGCAGTGGACGTCTTTTGGCTGAGATGATGATGATTGACAATTGCCTTAGTGAATTTTAATTGTAATTGAAGTTTGTGTCAAAAGTGATAAAGCAATTTCATGGTCGACTATACTATAGGAAAAACGACCGAATTGACAGGCACTGAGTCAGAATCGTCATCGTTTTAAAATAAGGATTTATGCCGATTCCCAAGACCTAAAAAGATCTACCTACTCCAATACAATGAGTATTTACATGGAAAGCAACGCGGACATTCTCGCCACTCAGTAGAAACTATTCGCATTCAAACGATTTGTTTGTACACACTAACTTGCCGGCACTATGTTAAACATTTACTCAGGCCTACGAGTTATTTTAAACGGTTTTATGGTAATGTAACCTGGCTGCGTTTTGTTCCTGATAGCGGGTCTCAGTTGTGTGCAAGCTCGTTTTGACCGCTCAAGTGTTCAATGGATTTCAAAATATTTGAATTTATTTTGCTTTGAGCGGATGTATTGACTTAAAAACTATAGATACCTACTACTAGCCTTATTAAATGTATTTCTTATTAATATTATGCCAAATAAAGATAATGCTTTTTGTTACATAAGCTTGTTAAATTATGCCTTTAAATTTATTTCGTTAGCGCAACTAAAAGGTGCGCTTCGAGGAATACCTCTTAAACATCTATGCCACATTTTAGGCTAATAGAATTTAGACTTTATGTCAAACGACGATTATGGCTATAAACATTATGCTTTGTCAATTTATGGTAAATTCGTAAGTTCGTTACCTGCATGAACGAATGCTCAGAGATTTTGGGATCTCGTACATGCGGTAGACTGGCGCTCTAGGTTTCTAGTGGATCGGCCATAACATCAGGCCCGCGGGAAAATACGGGTGCAATTTTTCCTATACTAAAAAAAGTTATTATCTGCATACGTTTTATTACTAAAATAGTTAAATTAAATTAATTAATCGTCAGCTTTATACTAATACTAGTACTTTACCCGCGTCGTCGTCGTCTTGATTCGGTGGAACGCAGAGCCAGGAAAATTATAGGTGACGATAAGCTAGTTAAAATTAATCTTCACAGTCTCGCTCACCGCCGCACAGTTGCCTGCTTGTCGGTCTTTTACAGGCTATACTTCGGAGAGTGTGCTATTGAGCTGCATGAGCTCATTCCACCATCCCCATTTTACCATCGAGAATCCAGACGTACGGCTGGCTACCACCCTTACTTGGTTGATATTCCACTTCTGCGCACTAAGCGTTTTGCTTCTACATTTATAATGCGTACAGCCAAAGAGTGGAATTCCCTGCCGGCGTCTGTGTTCCCGAGTGCATATAACCCTAAAGTTTTTAAAGCCCGAGTGAATAGGCTATTTCTGGGCAAGCTTGTCCCATCGTCGGCCTCTTCTTAGCCCTAGGGATTAGAATGAGGCCAAGAGCAAGCCCATCTCACAATTAAAAAAAAAAAAAAAAAAAAAAAAAAACTTAATTTCTTTCTATTAGATATAGATAGATGTAACCATCACGCCAAAGCAGGTAGTAACTCAAGAGACACGTAAGCAATAGGTATTCAATAAGTCCGGTAAATCGTCTAAGTAACAAGCCACGCAACCGGAACGCAGGGCGTGTTCCGTAGGCGCGCTTGTGCGAAAGTACGACTGCGCCCATGCCTTTGACGTCGGTACACACTACTTGAAAGTGTGTCGAAAAAATGACCGGAAACAAAAAATTATATCTTTAAAAAAAATTTAATTTCTCCTTATTTACGGACAATTCTTTAAGGGGTTAGAAATGTCAGAGTAAATGAATATTATGTTTAAATAACGCAGCGCAAGTATATTTGATAATAAATATGTAATTATATTTTATTTCATTTTTCATTTTCATAATTCCAATGTATTTGTCGGGTATTTAATAATAGAATACGTTGCATATATACATTTAAAATTTTTAAGTTTTATGTATATGGAATATAATAGTAAATAAATAAATGACTAAATAAACATTTACTATGTTGTGTGTCTCTAAAAGGACTAAAAGTACTAAAAGGACTTTATAGAAGTCCCACAAGTTTTTTACCATTGAAAATATTTTTACTGTCAAACTTTTGTCAAAATCACCCAGTGTTTGTCAACCTACAATCGTGTGCCGTTACATCAAGGTCGCGGTCTCTCCTCCTGACTCATCATCCAACACTTTCTTTTATGAACGTGCCCATGTATGTAGCAAAGGGTGGCGTCAGGTGCTCAAAAACAGGTTGTGAATCTGTGAAACTTTTGACTTCTGAACGTCGAAGAAAGTAAGTAGGCAACTAAGTATATTACACATCAGCAAATGTTGCATGAAACAAAAATATTTAAAAACGATACAAAACCTTAGAGCCTAACATTTAAATAAATAAATAAATCAATATGAAGAAATATGTTTATATAATTTAACGCAAATTTTGTTGCGAACAAATTACAAAAACTCAAATGTTGAAAAAAATGTTTGTTATGAAGAAATATGTTAGTGTGTAAGCACCTACACTTGCGCAAGAGCTCAATGGTGCTGTGGTTAACGCGCCCGGTCTTCGAGTGCTGAAGTTAAGCAACTTTCGCAAAGGCCGGTCATCGGATGGGTGACCAAAAATGTATCATCTCGAGCTCCTCCGTGCTTCGGAAAAGTAAAAGTCGGTAAAGCCGTTGGTCCCGGCTGCATCAGTAGTCGTTAATAATAATAATAATAATAATAAATTCGTTTATTTTCAGGCAACAATTTAAAGTTACAAAATAAGGTGTTTGTTCTAACTCCTCCTAAACGGCCTGACCGATTTGGATGAAATTTTGTGTGTATGTTCATTGGTTTCCTAGATGGTTTGAAAACCCAATTGGACCCGGTAGGAGGCGCTGCTATAGGGGTCCATCATGGAATACGGGATACGGGTGTTCTTAAGCGGACGAAGTGGTGAGCGGGCCGCTAGTCTAAACTAATATTATAAAGAGGAAAGCTTTGTATTTTTGTTTGTAACGAATAAATTAAAAAACTACTCGACCGATTTCAAAAAATTCTTTCACCATTAGAATGCTACATTTAATGTAGGATTCTAAAAAAAACAAACAAATCACTATTATATCACAATATATCTATTTATTTATCATTAAGCAATTTTTTTTCTAGTAATAAATAAAGCCTATATGTTACTCAGCGCTAATTTAGCGCTGAGTAACATAGGCTTTATTTATTACTTTGTTGTTTGTTTTGTTGTCATAGAAACTGTCAAAGCGGTACGAAGTCCGCCGGGGCATTATTATGATAGCGCATTAATAAGTTAATTATCATAATCAACCTACAAACTGTCCCACTGACTGATAGGCAAATGCCCTTAGATAAATGATTGGTCTCGCGCGCTCGAGACCAATAATTTATCTAAGGCAAATGCCATTGAAAGCTAGTAATCGCTATGAACTCTTAAAGTCACGTAAGCAACCGGTCTGCAATTAAATAATTTCGATAAGTCGAGTAATATCCGGTATATGAAAGAGATATTGGTCACTATGTCTTAACTAGATCAAGTATTTGTTCTAGCTTTTTTTTAAGAATAGTAGCTGTTTTAAAGAATACTGCACCTTAAATTAACACAGTAAGCTGTAATTTTATAGCGCTATAGATTTAAAAGACGTAGGTGGTGATTTTTTTTTAAGAATTTGCTTATTGCCACTTTGCATTTTCAGCTTTACCGGGCTTTACTTAGGGTAACTTAAAGGGTACCTCAAGCCTTGTGAAACGAAGCACCTAGCTTGCAAGCAGAGGTTTCCTAGAGGGAACGGCATCACGCACTAGCGCGTGTCCCCGCGCCCTACTAGATTCTCCGAGGGGTTCGGATCGGATCAGAGTGGCGATAAGTTCAAATGAAGAAACTACACTCGGAATCATCAACTACTACACTGGCTATCTTATCTCTAATTAGAGATTAGGTTTGTGTTGTCCGACAATTCAAAATTCAAAATCATTTATTCAGTTTAGGCTACAAATAGCTCTTATGAACGTCATATGCCATCGGTTCGTAAGTCTACTCTGGGCGGGAGATCTTATACTGAGAAGAACCGGCAAGTAATTGTCGGACGACATCAAACCTAGATACTAACATTGCTGATATGGCGACAGAATTTATTTCTTTCCTCATCATCATCATTATTATCTCAGCCAAAAGACGTCCACTGCTGGACTAAGGTCTCCCCCCAGGATCTCTACAACGACCTCTTTTGTGCTGCTCGCATTTGGCTTCCCGCGACCTTCACCAGATCGTCAGTCCACCTTGTTGTCCGCTTCCTCAATTTTATTTATTTTATTTTATTTTCTTTATTAGGGATAGCAACAGCATTTTACAATAGTGATTGTGTAAAGACAATGTTACATGTTCGTAAGCCAATTATAGTTATCCACGGATAAAAAGCTGGCAATTCTTCTAATGTTGCGGATGTCCATGGTGGTGTTTGCTTTCCATCAAGTTACACGCTGGCTCGTTTTCCACTTGTTACATACAAAAAATATGACACATCAAAATAAAGGTACTTTATTATTGACCTCCATTACCCAAGTTTGTTGTAATTTTCCACAGTTGAAAGCCAACGTATAAGTCTATTAAGGCAGAGCATAATCTAAAGTGCTCGTTAAGTTCAGACAAATAGAAAGTTTAAAAAAAAGTAGAACCAAAAAGAAAACTCAAGCCCCGTTGCCTAATGTGAACTTTTCTAAATACTTATGGAGAGCCTAATTACTGACGCTTGATAGTTCCAATTGTGTTAGGATCCCATATCAATAATATCAATTAACCCTAAAATAGCTAACATTTCTAAACTACTATGATAAGCTAACCATTCGACTTTTTGACGATATTTTTTTAAATATAAAAATATATTTTCAACAGATTTATTATAAATAAAGGAAATATGGGTTATGATTTAATTAAAATTTGTTGCGAAAAATAATATATTTTTAACTTTTAAGTACTAAATCAAAATTCTTAAATGGCACATGTGTTTTTACTGGATACTGATCAACAGGGGCTCCATTTTGCTAAGATTGATGCTATTCTAAAACGTTCACAATAATGTGTCGCCTTGTATCCTGATCCATTTCCCCTTAATAACTTAATATCATAATCATGTTACAGACACAAGATTCAGACTTTAATGAATTAGCAGACTCGATGCCCAGTTGTATAATTGTAAGTCAAGTGCGAAATAATAATAAAAAGTTTGATTTTACTAACATTTCGCGGTCAAGTCTTTGCTTAATGACATGATTTTTATAATGCCAGTAAATATTGTAATTCAAGGAGTTTAAATAAAGAATCTATCCATTTTCCACAAAATGTTAAGGAATCTTTCCATTTTTTATCCATACGGCGTCCGTTTTGGTTTATTTTTAAAATTGGTAGTTAGTTGGTAGTTATTAGTAGTTAAGTTCACTCAAATTTATTTTGTACGAGTATTTCTTACGCTTAATATAGATAGATAGATAGATAGATAATACTTTTATTGCAACACTATAAAACATAATCATGAACAGAAAAAAAAATTAAAAATTACAAAGTTACAATTTGGCGGTCTTATCGCTTTTAAGCGATTAGAAGTTCCATCAAATTCAAATTCAAAAATCATTTATTCAGTTTAGGCTACAAATAGCTCTTATGAATGTCGCTATGCCATCGGTTCGTAAGTCTACTCTGGGCGGGAGATCTTGCACTGAGGAGAACCGGCAAGAAACTCAGCAAGTGTCCAGCTCTTTTCTCCCTTACAGCGTCAAAAAAAATAAAAATTGGAAAATGCCCTATCATAGCAGGACACTTTCCATTACAAATAAACACAAAAAATATAGAAGACAACCACAACATGTAAAAAAACAAAACAAATAAACAAATCTAATATATTAAATTTACATCCGGTATAAGTTTCAATTTCCACAATGTCATACAGTACCACTACAGTACTCTAATAAAAGTCAAAAATTGTTTAAGAAAAACAAAGTCAAACTATAGTAATTAATACTAAAAATAAGATAAGTATGCAAGAGCAGACCAGCCTCCACAGGCTCTATCTAGCATGTCCGATAAATCCATAGAATTCCATCTCAACCATATTGAGGACACACGACAATCTTTTCTCACTGCACAATACCATTTATGGTGCGTTAAACGTTACCAAAGAGGGTTTCATGTTTCCAAAATGGCGATCGCACTTTCACTGACACATCGAGTATGCTACCCGTGTGTACACTTGAACTCTGCTTTAATGGTTCTATAACATCTTCATTATGCAACAGTTGTTAGATTAAATAATCCGGTTGGCCATTGAAAAGTAATGTGGTCGCGGAGTTGTGACGAACATTTGTGAGACTGCATTGGAGATAAAGATCTGTTTGCGGTTAGGAGATATAATGTTGACTGATGAGTTGAAATATTTATGTATGCCTGCAGGTGGATAGATTTATATTATGCATTGTTTTATTGCAAATGGACACTTTAGATATCTTATTTATGATCCTAGCGATCATAAATAAGGTGATGGTGATGTATTCTTCAGGTCTCTGTTTTTTGATAATCATTAATGATAAAGAGATATACATTTCTCTTCTCTTCTCTCTTCTGTATTCCCTAATCTTTTTACAAATTTCAGTAAAATCTTCATAACTCTATTTATTATGACGACCTCCGCAGCCGTAGGCTTGCTCACCAGACTTTGGGGGGCGCTAACTCTGAGGTCCCGGGTTCGATTCCCAATGATGGGTCAATGTCGAAAACGAAAGATAATAATTAAAAAAATATTCCATTTGAAGAAAAGCCGGAAAATGCCGTGTCTTAAACGACACAGTAGGAGAATATGCTACTATGATAGCATATTGTTTAAATTTATTACGGCTCCATAATAAATTGACAAAAACGACAATAAAACACATGAATCTCAATAAAATGTTTTATTTAGGTATTTTTATACACATATGGTTATTTTCTGTATATGATATTTTCAAAACATGTTTTCGGATGCAATGTTACCTCGCATTTCATACAATAAACATATGCACTATTATGACAGACACCACAACGCAGTCGAACCTCTCTATATTTTATCAGGTGACCATTATGAGTATACTAAATTGCTGTGGCTCTACTTTGTGATGGCTCTCCATCCCTATGACTGTCAGCTTTCTTGTTTATTTCAAGAAGACATAGCGACATTCCTCTAATATTTCAAATGATCCAACTGCCCACCATTTATCTTGTATAACTGCCAGGCATCATAAGTGGCCATATCAAGACAATGACTCATTAGTGAGAAGAACCACTTTTTCCCACGGACACTAGTCCTAAAAATACCAATATTTTGACCTTTTAGATAGCTGTACTAAAGATAAACAGTCATCCTCACTAACATCAGAAGAATCTTCACGTTGAATTTCAGCAGGTGCTCTGAGATGGGACCCAGGTAGATTTTGGAGCAACACATAGTCTTCATCTCCAGGGTCTTCATCTGTGACTTCCACGCTACAGTTTTTTGGCAGCATGTTAGTTACAGAATCTGGAACCTCATTTTTATCATTTTGCTCCAACTCTTCAAAAATTTTATTCAACGACAGCGGGATTTTAAAATTCTTGTAAGAAAGAAATACATATTAAAGAAATATTCAATAAAAAAAATAATAGTGTTTTTTAAATAATAAAAAGATGCAGTTGGAAAATGTTCTAATATTGAATGGTAGTATAGCAGATAGTAGTACATTCTCCTACCGTGTCTTTTACGGAACACCTAAAGTAAAAGGCAAATACCATATGAAATATTATAAAATAACAATTTGATTTTTTATTTTCTTACAACATAGGAATAAAATATTGATAATCTGTTCTTACACAAATACAAATCGCGATAAAATATTATCTCAACCCACCTTGATTTACTCATTGCAATAATCACAAAATTCAAACTTATTACAAACAAAATATATTAAATGTAACTCACAGTTATTACTTCACAATAACCATGTATAATCTTGACTGTCAGATCCAACACCAAAAAAAAGAACAAAGTACCCACATAAACTTTTATATTTTTTTAAAGTTGGTGTGTCGTTAAAGACACGGTAGGAGTAAGTGGGTTAAGCCATTACCCATCAATTGTAGCGATGACTTGATTTCAATGATGGAGGCCTTTGCCCAGCAGTGGGACAATTATACTATTGCTGGCTGTTTACTAAGAGTCGTTATAGGCAGGCGTAAAAGATTAACTGACGTAGCAAAACGCGTAAGCATCCTGAAGTGGAGTTGGGCGGGACATGTCTACTGACGTAACGACGGACGATGGTCACACAAGGTCCTAACATGGCGACCAAGACCTGGACGTAGAAACGGAAGACAGCGACCGGCTCGATGGAGAGACGATATAGATAGAGTAACTGGGAAGAACTGGTTTGGAATGGCTACCAACAGAAAGAGATGGCGCGCAAAGGGTGATGCCTACACGCAAAAGGTGGCGACAGGCTGAAGAAGAAGAAGAAGTGGTTATGGAGTTCTGACGCGAAGCCAACTAGTGCAACGTGGCAACAACGTAGTACAGTCACCCTTACCCTGCCGGCCCACGAGGTAGCTCTACGCCTCGTTTGAAGGACCTCACATTATAGGAAGGAAGGAAAAAGTGTGCTGATAGAATATTCTATCTGTAGGTGCGACAAATAAACGAGTCACCAAATTTCTATGCGCGCTATGGAATATTCCAGTGTACACTATAAATGGTACAGAATGTGGATACAATACTGAAGCCTGTCCGTAGGCCATTTGTCATTTCTCTGGCTATAAGCGAGGGCTCTTTGTACGTTGTGCATTATGAGAGAGAACTTAAAAGTGTTTTCTGTATTGAGCTTTCAGTCAATCTGTCCTTTGTCACGATGGCTTTCTATAGATAGGTACAGGTTTATTTTTAGCCTAAAGGTGCCTGAATGACAGGCATAAAATATGAGATATTAAAATAATAGGTCTTTACCTATGAAATTAGAGATTTGTATGAAGATTTTTTATAAAGTTTTATTTTTGATACTTACGTTTTTTAATTTTCTTAGTATCTATTTATGTTAACACTATAAAAATTGTAGAGTAGTGTGTTTGTTTCTCTAGCTAAATATAGCAGACATTAAAAAGAAAAAAAACAAGACCCTTCAAAGCTACAATGAAACAAAGGGTCAATCCCGCAAACAAAAAAAGAAGTCAATTTAAAAAAAAAGTTTGGCGATAAAGACACATAATGAATAATCATTGTTAGTCCTGAAGCCTAAGTAACATAGTCCTGATTAAAGGTGTATAATAATATTAACAACCGGTATTGACTTTTAGAAGACAGTAATACACCTATAAATAAAGAATAAAACTCCAATTTCATAGGTAAAGACCTATTATTATCTTATTACTTTATGTATTTTTATCGAACGTCAAATGTCTGTTTAAACGTCATTAACTTTATAAAGGTATAATTGTTTCTTTGTTTGAAATTTATCTAATATAATCTTTTTTACTCGACTCCTACTCTGTGCAAACTTACCGTAATCACTTATTGAACCCCCGGCTTTACATTGCTTATGTAGTTTGTCTTGTTCTAAGTTGCCTTTAATTTTATTTCACTAATTATTTCATTTGTATACCAGTCTGGGTAAATGTACTTAGAGTTTACGATATTATTCTTTATTTCAAAGTCAAAGTCAAATATTTTTTATTCAAATAAACTTTAGAAAAGTGCTTTTGAATAATCCAAACATTTTTTTACCTACTACCCATTCAGAACGTCTATTTTTTAGCTGCGGAGAAGAGTTCTTCTATTTCAAGGAACGTATTCTTCTTAAATACCATTTATGGTCTCATAGAAAAAACTAAAACTAATTTCTTAGTCTAAATTCCATATAGGGGTCCAATCAATTGCCACTATCGATAAATATAATAATAAAATATTTCCCTTATGAAAGTTCCATTTTACAGACTCAAGCCGAGAATTTGGAGTAAATTGTGGATCGCAGCATAGGTTAGTTATGTCTCCGCGACGCCGAGGTGCCGGCGGCGGCGGCGGCGGCGGCGGCGGCGGCGGGCGGGCCGAGCCGCGCGGTCACCGCTGGCGCGGGATGGTGTAAGTCAGCAGGAGATACAATTAAACTAGCTGCCCTCACGCACACGCCATCATCGTTCCACGTTTTTTTATTATTATTGCTCAATAAAATGATTACACCTTAAAATTAGTAAGTATTAGCATTTAAAACCACTGAGTTTTGTGTTAATGCCGTTTTATCTACATCGACAATACAATAATTGACATATATAACATTGTAAAATATATATAAGTATATAAAATCACAATATACGTACCTACCTAGTTATATACACTTTTAAACTTTCGCGTAATTCATTATAAATAAATAAACACCTAGACGGGGATCAACGCCAGCCACCCATTAAAGGCATGCTTTTATATTAAGTCGACGCATTGGAAATTTACGTTGCGGGGATCTTGATTTTTTCCAACAATAACAAAACATAAGAAAGTGATATTTGATGACATAATTCTTCATTTAATTGACTTCATTTTGCTAGTTGCAGTAACACGATTTGTCAACTTTTATAACAGATAAAAAAAATATCAAATAACCTCTTTTTAAACAGAGAGAGCCCGAATTAAGCATCTAAATTTTCTTAGTAGATTAGTTTTAACACACACTTTAATAAGCTAGTTCATTTTTTTAAACTTATTTGTAATTTTAATTCGAATGAAAATTTTTTTTACACTGTTTTTACAGTGCGCAAACGCTCCGTATTAGATTAATTGTTTAGCGATGCGTCGCCTTAATAAGTAATTTGCGTCAACCTCAAGTAAAGAAGTCTAAGAAAAGTAACTTTCCCATGGTCTACCAAATATCATTACACCAAGCTTCTTCATGAGTCAGTAGGCATACTCGTTGTAAGCTTCGGATCAATCTACACAAGGTACTGTAAAGCCTGAGGGGCTTTACTTATATGAAAGGGGGGTTTATCGATATAAAAACAAACAAAACGTGTAAGACGTATATTTAAAGTACAGAGCCCTATCGTAGCAGCGCCGGCGGCGGGCTGACGTAGACTCCCCGATGCTCTCTTGTTTCCTTCTATGCATATTCTTCTTAATGCATTACATCACACTAATATTATAAATGCGAAAGTTGTGTTGTGTGTCTTCACGCTGCAACGGATGTATGGATTTGGATGAAATTCAGCATACAGATAGTTTTAAACCTGGATTAACACATAGGATAGCTTTTATCCCAATATTCCTACTGGAATCACATTATAAATATACTAAAAACGACAATTTAATTTTCCAATACAAAATGATTTGTTTGTTTTGTTGTCATGGAAACCAAAGAGAATTTTATCACTTGATGGAAACGGTCAAAGCGGTACGAAGTCCGCCGGAGTCCACTAGTTTGAAATAGAATGCAGAACGCGACGGCTGTCAGTAGGCTCGCCCAACCAAGTAGTCCCGATCACTACAGTACACACTTGCACATCAGACTACCAGCTTTCAAATTTCCTTAGTAGACTTTGAACTTTATGGACATTGTCATATAGCTGAATATTCATTATTTTACTGTTTTGGATAGATATTGCAGGCGTGTGTCAATCAGTTGGGATTGGGCAGTTGATAGTAAAGGAACGATACTTACAAAAAAGGATTATTTGGCTTTATAATACTCTTTACGAGTAGTTTGGCAACGACATTGATTTGGTTGTTTGTTAAAGATAGCTTTATCATCGTCATCATCATCATCATGAGTTGATTTTAGATGACCAAAAGACGTCCACTGCTGGACAAAGGCATCCCCCAAGGATCTCCACAACGACCGGTTTTGTGCTGCTAGCATCCAGCGGCTTCCCGCCACCTTTGCCAGATGTCAGTCCACCTTGTTGGAAGCCTGCCCATACTGCGCTTTTCGGTACGCGGTCACCCACCACTCGAGGACTGTTTCGCCCTAGGCCATCAGTCCTGCGAGCGATGATGTAGGTTCCCACGCTCTAATATTTCCTTGTAAAGCTGCCCTAGACAGCTTTATATGCAACAAAGTGATACAAATAATCGTCCGGTGAAATTAGACCGTAATTCACAAAATATATAATGTTTATTATACATTATAATGTAAGACAATATATTATAATATTTAGCCCATATTATGCGTTAATTGTATCTTTATGCACTTCTACTCCGTTTCAACTTTAACTATGCTAAATCGCACCAAATGAGCATAATATGCTTAAAAAGGGGTAAGTAGGTACAAAGTTTTTTCTTTACTTTTAATTCACACACATCACCAGCTCATTTTATGTGCCCTCTGCTGGGGCACAGGCCTTCTCTATGAATGGATAGGGAGAACATTGCATATATGTACAACCACGCGGGCCCAGTGAGTGGTGGATTAACGACTGCTAATTCAGCCAAGACCAACGGCTTTAAGTGCCTAACAAAGCACGGAGGAGCTCAAAATGATAAACTTTTGGTCACCCATCCGATGACTGGACTTTGCAAAAGTTGCTTCAGCAATCGCAGACCGGGCGCATTTACCACTGCACCATCGAGCTCCTCATCTTTTAATTAATTCGATTTATTTTAACTTGATAAGATTCTCCGACGTTTCATATTGAAATATAAGTGGCTCTGCTGTGTTCCTCACAGAAAAGATAACTGTACTTCAATGTATGAAAATTACAGGCGATCCTTCGGATTTTTGTTCATCATCATCAACTCATTTTTATGTCCCCACTGCTGGGCCACGAGCCTTCCCTATGGATGGATAGGGAAAACGGGCCATAAACCACCACGCGGGCCCAGTGCAAATTGGTGGTTGTTAACGACTGCTAATGTAGCCGGGACCAACGGTTTTACGTGCCTTCCGAAGCACGGAGAAGCTCGAGATGATAAATTTTTGGTCACCCATCCGATGACCGGCCTTTGCGAAAGTTGCTTAACCTCAGCACTCGCAGACCGGGCGCGTTTACCAGCGCCATCGAGCTCCTCATCTTTTAATTAATTCGATTTAATTTAACTTAATAAGATTCTCCGACGTTTCATAATGAAATATAAGTGGCATTGTGGTGTTCCTAAAAGAAAAGATAACTGTACTTTTGTTAGTTACCATCAGGAGGAGGACTTCAGGCTCTTCGCTCTTAAGGACGTTGCGAGACTTATGGCATCTATTTTTACAGAGGAGGAAGAGTAAAAGGATGGGGTTGCACAAAAGATCCCAATGGGTCGAAGTGTTACTGGGAGGTGGAAACCTCGGCAGGCCCCACTAAGATAAGATAAGATAAGATAAGATAGTTACCATCAAGTAAAATTAAGGGTGAGCGTTTTTTCATTAATAATGGTAATAAAAATAATTGTTAAATGATTAGTGAAAATGCTTACAAACAACAGGGTAAATTAAAGTACTTTATTCATGTTTAATACAATCTTTATATTTAATTCTTCAATACGTATGTATGTATGTCACTGAACTTTTCCTAAACGGTTGGGCTGATTTTTATGAAATTTTATGTGTGTGTTTCAATGGGTTTTTGGATGGTTTTGATCATATCTTGACCCAGTAGGTGGCGCTGCAATTGATGTATTCACTCAAGCGGAAAAAGTCGCGACCCGGCCACTAGTATTGTATTAATAGCAATTTAAATTTGTTGACAACAATTAAACCGGTTTATTCAAACGCCGCCGTGCTAATTAAATATTGCTATTCTCAAATAAAAATTGGTTAAAAGACCAATATGGCACGACGGAAACGTAAAACGCATGGTGGGCACTGCAACAGAAAGTTCGTTTCGGGGTCGAGTCACTAAACCTTACCGGTTTTTTGACGACCTCGAAATATAGAGAATCAAAAAAATAGCTACATATAAAATTAGGAGAGGTTCATGCGAGAGTGAGCAAAGAATTTCACTTTTCAATTGTGCACACAGACAACGGATATTGAACGCAACCGATAACATACCGGTTGGAAGTGATAATTTTCACTTTATTCAGTTTACATAAGAAAATTCAAACAATCTGACAGGCACACACACTTTTTCTTTCGTTTCATTTGCACTGGCATCACAAAACGGCGAGTCCGTGTTTGAATGGGCCAAAGCAAACGCTTTCTAACATCAAATATTTATTTTTCTACTTATCCTTACATTCAAGCTTATGGCATCTCAGTTAGCAAGCGTCGTCAAATGGCTACGTACAATTACATCACTGGCAGTGTCTGGTGGGGGCCCGAAGGATAAAATCCATCAGTTTTTTGGGAGAACATCATAAGCTGTCAAGCGTCGGTCGAAGTGCGGTACAGTGAACAATACAAACATGAAAATGTGGAAGCATATAGCTTTGTTCGCCGTAGTGGCATCAGTTAAGTGCGGCCCTGTGCAAAACGGTGTGGCTGAAAACTTCGTGGGTGCGGTGTCAGAGTGTATAGACAATGATACGTCTCTATGTCTCAAGGTGAATACAGAGGATTTACGAAGTGCTAAGTGAAGTGTCGTGGATCTCGAATGAAACCGAAAGCTTGTAGCTTTATTATCGGACGCGCAATCGGAGGTTTCATGTGAAGTGTTAATAAGACGTCTCGCCTAACTTCCTACGAAAGTGTTATGTTCCCAAGTTCATAAAAAACATTTTCACAGGCGGAGTTTGATTAACGAAATTCCAATGTAAACGGATGTGTGTTTAGCAAGTTGTTATGCAGTTTTCACTTGACAAACTCTAAGTACACAGTAGATCTTTAGTTTCATATAACTAACGTTGTAAATACAAGGTTAAATGGTATATTAAAAACATAATTCTGATCTCAATACACAAATCTAGCTACTCTAAATCATCATCATGAAATGAATTACGCACTTCTGCACATACCATCCCCAATTAACTGCAGAACATAAAAAAAACATGGGCCATTACCTCCTTATCAAGTCTAATGTATGTTGGTGCGATAACAATTGCCTAACGAAAACCGTTAAGACCATAAGACATAGTTGTTTTAACATCGACCTTTTTTTATAGGAAAAAGCACTCAAATACACCGAACGTTTGGCAGTCACAAAAGACGTCAGCATCTTCGATGGCATGACCCTTATCAATACTGGATCGGCACGGTCTGCTAGGAGCTACGAGCCTCTCGCTGAGGACCCGAAGACCCGTGAAATGCAGTTGGAAGAAAGGATCGCAAACAACATTGGTGACTTTTTGGATGACCACGTACTGCAGTTGCGTCTGTCAGACCAATCGGAGAACGAATCTCGCGATTTAGACGAAGAAGGTAAATACAAAGAGGTTATTTAAAAGTTAAAGAGATGCGTTACTCCTACATATGTGTAAAGCAGCCTGTACTGAGCATGTGTCTCTTTTAAATGTGTATCATATAACAGTGCACTGTTTGACACTAATTAGAACAAATTTTGTAATTTCTAGGCTTAGTTTTTATAGTAACATAGTTTTTTAGACAAAAATTTGGATCAAGATACATATATGCGAGCAATCAACGTTGATATAAGTAAAAATCTTCAATAATAAGCTTACGTAATGGAACGTAGGTGTTATATCAAGACAACGTCATATTTAAAGCTTACAAAATGGAAGATTTAAAACGCATTATTCCAAAGATTTCCAGTTCGGAATGTGTACAGAATCTTAAATTGCAGTGTTTCATCGGCAACATAAAAATCGATACGAATCGAAATCCTATTTGACGCAACTGTAATAAGATAATTTGAATTCTATCGGCTAGTTAAAGGAAATCCTGAGTTTAAAGCAAAAGCCAATCACTTTATGTGGGCGGACGGTTTCTAAAAGAATAGCTAATGTTGTTTTTAACAAAAGAAGTTTTTGTTGCGGTGCAACGTACCTACGAAACTAAAAGAAATTGTTTCTAAGCGTTAATTTATCAGCTCATTCATACTCTAAGTTGAAATAGAATTGCTTGTTCATAAGAAAAGCATACTTTGAAATAAAGCGGGCAACTCTGATCAAGGAATTCAAAAAGGTATAAACTTAAATACCTACCAACTTAAATTAAAACCAGTAAAATCAATTACATTATTTACATTTCGCTGAACAGTATGCCACAAAATTTCAAAGACATAATTTTGAGTATCCTCCCCATCAAAGAATCTACCTGACATAAAAATTAATCCGTCTCATAATTCTAAAAAAGCATTTTCAACCTATTTTTCAAGTGTATTAAGTCATCTCATCAAAGTGTCTGTGCTCATCCATATTTCTTCTTCCCAGCCCGTGGCAAGAAGAAGAAGAAGATCAAGCAGCTCCTTCCCCTCCTCCTGCTCTTGAAGCTCAAGCTGGCTGCTCTCGTACCACTGTTCCTCGGCATCATCGCCTTCGTCGCTGTCAAGGCTGTCTTCCTGGGCAAGATCATGTTCGCTATGAACGCGGTCAATCTAATCAGGAAACTCCTAGCCAAGAATGGGTCTCATGGCGGCTCCTCTATCAGCTACGCAGCCCCCCATCACCATGAAGAGCACCCTGGTTACAACTACGAACCAGCATCGCAAGGCTGGAGTCGGCAGGCTGGTGACGCTCAATCCTTAGCGTATGGTGGTCAATTGTAACTAGCTCAAACGGTGTGTGTGTGACTGTATTTATTGTAAGAGTGTGTGTGTCTATTTATGTATGTTCGAAGTTGCCATCTATCAGTACCTCAGTATTTATAAAATATATTATTATTTCGTTTATAAACGTCTCTCTTTTTATTTATTAACCCCGTCATTAAGTTTATAAAATAATCACGTGTACGGTGTACTTTAATCGTTTTATTAAACAAAAGTTTTGTCTGAAAAAAATAATTATTTCAAACGAAACAAAATGAGTTATTGAACTCATTAAAATTATATTCTAGCAAAAGTTACAAAAGCGTAACATAATTATATTTTACAATTAAAACACTCTATAACCACAGCGAAATAAAGCCCAGTAGTCTGCATCCGTCCTACTTATTGCAACAGCGTGACCCATTTGTGAAAATAAAGATTCATCGCGAAATCTAAATTCCAGCACAAAAAAGTATCGATAAACAAAATAAAAAATGGATATCTTCCGCATAAACGCGTCACAATAAAAGTAAGAATGAACGTAAACGATGGATATTAATAAATTATCATAGAAGAAAACATCTGACGGTCACTATGGCATAGTGTCACCAAAGTTTCTTTAAGGCGTATATTGGTATAAAATGTTAATTCGCCGAAACGCTTTAGTGGGGGGTTTTAGATAAAATACTGTTACCAATCAAGCCGTGTATCACAGTCCCATCGGTCTTGGAGTGTACGTGTTGTAGGCATCGAAAATGAAGTTTTTCGGTTTGTTATTAAGTCTGGTTGCGGTGGCGTCGTGTGGCCCAGTGTCTCAAGATGATTCAGTGCTTCGGTTCATGGTTGGAAACTTTGTGGATTGCGCGAACAATGACTTTGGTCTGTGCTTAAAGGTAAGTTCAGTGACTTGGTGTAAACAGTAGATTTTTAAAGAAACAGTGACGACCGAACAAACAATAGTGATTTATGTCAAAGCGTTGTGACATTCGTAGTGTCTTTAGATTGCATAAAATAAATAAAATTTAAAAACATTTAAATAAATTAAATACCTACAATTAATTTTCAATCAATCGCTATTTAGTTATTGATTTTTTGTCAAACAGTGAAAATAAAAAGTTTTTACACAATCGTAATTTAAAGAATGTTTAAGTAGATCTTTCATAAATTTTAAATCAATACATTCCTTAGACAAGAAAGTAAAAGTAGAATTTATAGACGTGTTACTTGGATGGTTTTGACTTACCTTTCGATGGAATACCATCACCTTTTGACCTGCTAACGCATCTTTGAACTTAATTTGAATATGTACCAGTGAGATCCGTTCTCAATATAAAGTGGTTTATTAAACTCGTCTTCAAATAATTTTACTGTTCTGAAGCAGTTTTTAATTAAAATTTAAATAAATAAAACTAATATTAAATAAAACTTAAATACCTTTTATCCGATATCAATACACACTTCAAAATAAATCAACAGTTACTTTACATTGTTGACTTGTAACATTTTGACATTTCTATTTATTGAATAGTGAAATTCATAACTTTTATTCGAGTTTAATCCTAAGGTGATGTTCTTTGTTCAACCAATTATTTTTACTAACACATTGGATTTAAAATGTCTTCTACAAAGTAACACCTTATTAAAACTTTGTACTTCATATAATTTTGTAATTATAATTTCCAGGAGCAAGCTTTAAGAGCAACCGAAAGACTTGGGACAGTGCGGAAGCTGAAGATCTTCGATGGCGTTACACTCCTTAATGCTAACCCAAAGGAAGCTAGGAGCTTAGATGTCTTACCCACTGAGCCTGAACAGAGGAATAAGCTTGTGACCGAGAGACTTTGGGAGAAGGTCTCCGATTTGCTGCATAAATCTGACCTAGAACTCAGTTATGCTGGTGAAGAGGATGAGGAGTCCGATTCCAGGGCTCTTAACGAAGGTAAATATACCTCTTGACTCCAGCAGTTTCACCTTAGCCTTTTTTTAAGCCTAATGTTCTAGATTTTCTTTTTAAAGATAGAAATCAATGAAATGTAAATACTTATTTTACACCATACAAAAAGACATATAGAGGACAATACAAAAAGAAGTACAAAAGGAGTGATAAAAGAATTATAGAACCAGAATTGAAAAAAAAAAGAAAAAGCTGGATTTACCTTATTTTATTACTTTTATTAGACAACTCAGAGAATTGTTTGGTTGTCCTCGTTTGGGGACAGTTTGTGTTGGGCCTCTTAACTGTATTGAAAAGGTACAAAGAGACAGTTGTCTTGTTATGTACTCGTAACTCATAATCATTGGTTTTCAACCAGCAACCAACCATCTACCAGCCTCAGAAAGCTCAAGTGGAGATCGGTTTGGATATATTGACAAATTGGTTTAAAATGGTAAGGTATTTGTTAACCACAAAGATTTTTTTATTTTGAGAAAGCTCACTTTCACAACCATTTTTGAGTAACCGTGATTAGTATTACCGGTTCGGAATGCAGTATTTAGTCTAAAAAAGCCTAGCAAGAAACGACTGTATTTTATTTAGTGTTTTTTTTTAATTTTTTGTGTGCGTTATATGTTTGGTTAAGGACAATTGATAGACTTGTGATGACATAGAAGAGCTAATAAAGAATATCGAATAGCTTCTTCAACTACAAACGGTACTCCATCATTTAGTTTGCTATGACAATTAAAATATAATAGTGTGTTTGGTAGCAGGGATAATAAAATCACTATGTAGAAACGGTTGTATATTTCCAAAGTATGTCACATACTGAATCAGTCTACAAGATGAACTTATTTAAATCATAACATCTAATAGTCACACAAAATTATATAAATGAGGTCGTCTGTGCACACGGCACAATACAAAGCTTTTATTTTGAATCATCATCATCATCATCATCATCAGCTAGTCTACTGCTGGACATAGGCCTCTCCAAGTGTCCAGTTACTTTGAATAACAACTATAAAATCAGTTAAAAACTTTTTGATTGCAAAACGATTTGTTTGAAGTCCCGTTAACCCAATTACGAACTGTTACTAATTGACGGATATTTTTATTAGCGCGTGGCATTTACCACTATGTAAAATGTCCGTAGTAGCATCACCATTACTTGCCTAGAAACGACCTACTATTGGGCTCGGGTCTTTCTATATGGTCAGACTCATAATTCACAACGCTTTCAGGCTAGTAGGTTTTCACTTCAACAGTCGGGACCAACGGCTCAAAATATCTTCCGTACTTTAGAGAAGCTCAAAGCAAGCTTAAAAAATGGCACATACCCTGTCACCCGCATGAGGCTGCGTTTCCACCAAAGCTTTGAGAGGTAGATAATCATAATCATTATCATTTATTCGCATTAAAGAGGGTACTACAAGGTGTTATATTATATAAATTATAAACGGTTATCTTAAGCCTATTTAGCCATTGTATAATTGCATGCAAATTTAGTTCCAGATAAGCAGTGTGTGAGACAAAATCCTTGCTTCATGGATTGCTTTATATCCTTTGCCTCGATGGGGTAGTGTAAAATAATGTTATCCTATTTGATCCTCGTATAGCTCTGGTGGAATAGCACCCTAAGAAATCAAAGGTTTATAACAGGGATTACCGCAAACTACTTTGTGTTGGTATCATAGACATACCTTGATACCCTAAATAAAGGTTATTACACCTGTTATTAACCTCCCCCATTTGATTATAATGGAACACGAACATTTTAAAGTGTCACCATATGAAAGTTGAAACATCACCAAAGGAGGTCCGTTATGTCTAAACGTCCTTAATCATATGACTTATTTGTCCGCAGTTGACGAAGGCCGTGGCAAAAAGAAGAAGGAAATCAAGAAGAAACTGAAGGTTCTCATTCCCCTCATTCTTCTCGCCAAAGCCAAGGCTGTCGCGTTGGTTGTTCTCTCCATCATCGTCATAGCAGCCTCTCTCGCCAAGTTGGCTCTTCTTGCTAAAATCGCCTTTATCATCAAAGCCTTTAGCATCATCAAGGCTTTGCTGGCTAAGAAGAATCAGGGCATGGAGGAGCATGGTTGGCAACCACATGTTGAGGAGTCCCACGGAGGTCATGGTGGACAAGGCTGGGAAGGTGGCTGGTCCCGGTCGAAGAATGATGGCAGCAAATTGGCATACTCTGCCTATAGCAAGTAATTTATATATAATTGAAAAAATACATGACGCTTTTAAAGTCATGCTAGATTAAACAAATACCCTTGACGATTAATTTATTGTGGCCAGTCTATTTATTATTAATTTATTTTGTGTGTGTGAGTCGACTTGTTTGTTATGTTATGTTAAATCTATGATAATGTTGATAGTTATGAGTTGTTTTCTTTTCAGTCATTTTACACTTTTCTGGGTGCTAAACAATAAATAGCGTGCTAACTTGACTGAAAAGGATTATTTATTTTCGTTTTTATTTTACTTATACTTATGTTTATTTTACATTTTCAGTTTTATTTCTTCTTAAAGTTTATTTTTTAAATAATTACTCATTGGTATTTATTTTATTTATTCAAAGCTTTTATATTTTTAATTTGTTATTTGTGTTTTCTTTTTATATCATTTTTGTTTTTAATTCTTTTCTCTCTTAAATATAGATCTACTTACCAAATATTTATGTTAGTGTGATATTCTGTATATTTGTATGTTAGATGTACAACTACCTATTTATTTATTATATTATTATGATCTCTATATTTGTGTATTCGTATAATAATTGTATTGTATCGTGTATCACGAATTGTCTATGAATATTTTGTGTAAATGTGTAATGTATGTTTATTTAATTACATTTTAAGCCATAAAAATAAACCAAATGCATACCGTGAATAATCTTTTTTATTTCTTTACTTCACTTTAATAAATCTTCACTTGGAAAAAGAGTCCTCTATATACAAGGGGTGGGTATACTTGTATAAACCAGAGTTCCATCATAATGTCCTAATAACTTGTCATGACTAATACTAATATTAATATACTAATACTAATACTAATATTCGAAATTTAAATTTTAATGCCAATACCTTGCATTCGTTTATCTCTATGTTTTTTTATTTAAAACCACATCAAAAGAAAAGTAAAACTACAAAATAAAAATCAGCATTAGTATAAGAAACTTTAAAGCTTTCAATCAATACTCTCATCGGTATACAAGTTTTACTATAGAACCAGCACTTAAAATTACTTACAGCTGACCGAGATTAAGCAAATAAAGAGTTAAGTACTGGAATAGCTTAAAAGTAAAAGATTTAAATGAAAGACAAACATCTTTGGGTGTAGCTTTACACTACAATTATGCATGAGAAAATGTTATTACGGTTTTTTTGCATTCTTTTGTATCTTGTACATTGATTTATATCAGTTATACAGTTTCTCTTGTTTTGGGTACACTCTAGTTTGCACTGCAGAATTTGGGAAGCTGTTTTTATTTTTTTTAAATGACCCCGTTTAACCTGATGTTAAGCAGTATAAAGTCCTTAAGTAGGGACATCTAGCGGAGCGGAATTGTGCCTCACTAGGCGTACTCACCTTGCCAACCGTTTAAAGGGCCCCATGCTGGGAGAGCGTTCAACCAAATATTGGACACACATATTACACACAGTATTTATTAGAGTCGATACGATATTTTTGTATTTTTATTACATTAATTTCGAAAATGTTTAATACTTGAATCGTCTTGAAGGAAAAAGACTTAGGACCAACGACAATCGGGTTACTACTTTTCCAATTGACCTATAGAGATTTTCTAAAGAAAAGGAGTCGCGAGGTATGGAAATATCCTTAACATACATTTTAACCAACTATGCCATGCAAAAGCTACAACATAAAACAAATATTTACTAATTAATATGCTGATAAAAGTGATCACGCGGCCAACTTTAAGTCGGTCGAGACCTAAATACCGACATAAGTGTAAAGTACCGAAATACCTTCGAAGTTTTGGTATTTAAGTTTTGGAATAGTAATTCCAAACAAAGAAATATTCAACCTACTCTACTTTCTAGTGGTTCAGAGAGGGAAATATAGATGGTCTATGGGGGAGTATTCCCCCAACTCCCTTATAAGAGAAGGGCCCACTATTATGTCAGGTCATGATTTTTATATATTTTTTTGGATTTGGGGATATAATATTTTGTTAGGTGGTAGAGCTTTTTCCAAGTTTGCCTGGTTGATTAACACTATTTTATATAGTTTGTCAGTGTCTGCCAGAACAATGTCAATCATGTTCAGCAGACAGCTCCTCATTGGTTCAATGGTTTATAGAAAAAAAAGAATTGAGATTAGTGTTACTATGACCTATTGGGCGATAATAAAATTCAGAGCTAGTCAACTGTTATTATGGTCATAAAATATCGACAGTTACAATGGTCAGGTAAAATCTGGAGTAAATGCAAGGAGAATATCATGTTACGAGGGAATTAGAAAATGGAAACTCAAATAAATGTTTTCGTCATCGTCGTCATAATCGGCCCGAATCAGTACACTGGTGGAGATAGACCTCTCCTAAATTTTTCATACAACTCATACATTTTTTATGAACATACGAAAATTCATTCCATATCTTTTTTATTACTTATTGGAGAGCATAATCATGAGAAAGTGTGGAGGTGATCTCAGAAATGTCGAAATGGAAATCCGAACGCACGGAAAGCCTGTCCGGTAAAGACAATTCAAATGTATGTCAAATTCTGAGAAGTATGCTCGCTCGAATACCGGACGGTCAAAATGCATACGGCCCGTACCTTTTCATTATAATAATATGATACGACCGCCCGAAACTTTATTCTACATCATGTCATGACCTGTATTTATACAGCATTAGGCATACCACTGGAGTGGCGACGTGGAAACCCCAGGGCAGGGAGTAATCCAAATACTTGTGTTGGGATGCCTCGCTCTTAACCTAATGCCAGTAATCATTGGGCCAGTTTTAAAGTTTTATTTATTATCATCATCATCATCTTAGCCAAAAGACGTTTACTGCTAGACAAGGCCTCCCACCCAAGGATCTCCGACCGGAGAAGCAACGACCGGTTTTGTGCTGCTCGCATCCAGCGGGTTCCCGCGACCTTCACCAGATCGTCGGTCCACCTTGTTGGAGGCCTGCCCACACTGTGCTTTCCGGTACGCGGTCGCCACTCAAAGACTATTTCTATTCGATTATTTATTATATTACTAGCATTTTATCCGCTACTTTTTCAGCGTGGATTTCGTATTTTTCCGTACAAAATTCAATACTTCGATTCCCAACAAAAAATAAAATCATTTTTGAAATACTGCTCCTATTTTTTCTCTATATGTTTTTATTTTCTTGAAACGGTTAAGAGCGTTTACGCCGCACACTAGCGCCACTAATGAAAAAAAAACCATATCTAGTAATTAGAGATAGAAAATCAAATTATGCACAACAAACTATTTGAATGAAGTAATTTAGCATTTTTACGGCACCTAATGAACACCTCACATGATAAGGTTTAGTTAAATAAGACGTTACGGCCACTTTTAACTATAACGTCATATTTAACTAACCCATAATATGTCAGGTGTTCATTAGGTGACGTAAAAATGCTAAATTACTTCATTCAGATAGTTTGTTGAGCATAATTTGATTTTCTATCTCTAATTACTAGATATGTTTTTTTTTCATTGGCGACGCTAGTGTGCGGCGTAAACGCTCTTAAATAATTGTTTACATTTTAATCTATAATTAAACACCCTGATTTAAAAAAATGTCTAGCAGTGGACGTGTGTAGGCTGATGATGATGATGATGATGATTTAAAAAAAACTTCCATCCTTTAGCAGTACTTACCTGCTTTCAGTTTTTGTTTTACTTAAATAATCTAGGTATATTCGTATATCTACACTATGTACGAAAAGAGCGTGACCAGCAAAATTTAATGAAAACCTTAGAAATATCAAACGATAAATTGTAATCAATTAAGTCCTTTATTGCTGTTTGATGCTTTAAATTAATACGGCGTCCAATCTCCATTATTGTCCATAACCGCTTGACATCTTCGCGGCATACTTTCCGCCAATTTTTTAGCATAGCTGCGAGACCTCCACGCGGATTTCAGTTCACGAGTAAGGTCAGCGACGGTCACTACATTTTTTCCCTTAGTTTACGCTTCATCCACGCCAAAACATTTTCAATTGGACGATAAAAGAAAAAAACTCATCAGAAAAAATTATTTTGTCCCAATCACGGTATTTGTGTTTCGCACGCCCAATGCAGTCTTTTTTCAATATGCGTTTCAGAAAGGAGAGGTTTCTTGATTGGAAACGCCTTTTGATGGTGTCAAGTGATATAATTAAACCCTTTTTCTTCAACTGTTCTTGCCCAGAGCGAAGTGATCATAAAGGATTCTTGGCAAACAGCTGCACAATCCGTTTATCCTCTGCGACAGACGTCTTTTTCGATTTGCCACGATCTGGTAAATCATCGACGGTTTTTGTTTGTGAATATCTCTTCACCCACTTGCTCACGAACTTGACTTGGACTTTTTCATAAAATGGGCGGCCTGGTCGCGGGACATTTTGGGTCCTTTCGAATGAGTACAGAGAAACACAGCTTCAAAAAAATAATATTTTTAACAAAAAAAACTGTAGGGAAAACTTATGTTTTTTTACAATGCATTATAGGCAAAGGATTGTTCTATTCAGCCAAATATTTACTTTTATAAATTGCATTCCAAAATTAAAAAATATGCCGGTCACGTTCTTGTCAAACACACTGTATATTCTATTACCAATGTTAATTGTTTTTTTTGTTATAACTATTATAGCAATCGGGTTAAGGTAAAAGTTATCCACGGGAAATGTACCTTTCTCAATTTGTTACCCACCAGTATTCATATTCGTCTTCTTTACTAAGGAAGAGCAAATGATTCACTGAAACTTAACCCACGAATTAACAATGCGCAGAATATGCGTTGTCCATCCTCTGATCAGGTTAGAATGATATCTACGATAAAAATATCTCGCAAAGATTTTTTTAATAGTTGTGTGTCATTCGCCTCGGGCGTCACCCGATACTCGAAGGTCTTGCAAAGTGTGTTTCGGATTTATTCGGTGCATAGCCCGGTTTTGTGATCACCATCCCACATTTGGTAAGCGTGGTGATTAAGCCAATACCCATCAATATTAGTGGCGACTTGATTTCAATGATGGAGGCCTTTGCCCAGCAGTGGGATACTTATAGGCTATTTACTTACTTTTCTTGACAGATTAGGTGAGCTTAAACTTTTTAGCAGCATGCTGGGGGCATTCAAGTAATTAGCTTTACAAGTAGTCGCCCAGTGGTCGCAATTTACAATAGTGATTGTGTAAAGATAATATTACGTGTTCGTAAGCCAATTATAGTTAACGGATAAAGGAAAGTTTAAAGTTTATTTATTATAGTTTATGTCAAGCCATGTCTTTAAACAGGTTAAATTCGCTGAACATAACCACTGCGACCGGGGGACACTGATAGTTATGCGGAACTATTCCTCCAAACCATCACGAAGGAATAACCCATTATCATGTCAGGGCCTGCTTTTTTCTATACAGGAGAGAATGCATTACACTTACTACTGTGCTGTGGGGTATTTGCCGTAATCGCCACGCTTGGCAGGCGGGTTGGCGATCGCAGTAAGTTGAGACTTAACCTCAGAGAGATGCTGCTGCCCATCCTCTGGAATGTTTCCTTAGTCGGCTTTTACGACACCCACGGGAAGAGATGGGGTGGTGCAATTCCTTATCCCGGCACCACACAGGGAGCTATTCCTTAACTGAATCGAATGGTAAGCCGACTCCACTCTACATTCCTGTTGATAAGCATAAGCAGAGGCAGATGCGATGACGGCCAGTGTAGCAAGATGAAATGAAATGAAATGAAATAATATTTTATTGGCACACTGTTACATCTTTTACATATAGGTACAATATAATATTTCACTATTTATTTACTTATTTACTTATTTATTGGACATGTAGCTACAAATATTAGACTTTGTAATGTAACAATATGTATGCCAAAGGCTACCGGCTCAGCTTAATGCGACATAGGCATAATGCCTATGTAGCGCTGGTTTTCGGCCAGTACTGTTTGCTTTCAAAGTTTTTCTTAAAGGGTACATGCAATTAAAAAGAAGAAAAAAAGAAAATAAAAGAAATTTTCTTCTATAGTTTCTATCTTATATATCTCAAGTCTAATTTATGAAAGTCTATATAAGATAACTATTAACGCCTAACTGTTTAATGCTAGCAACTTTCCTCTCAAGCGATGTACCGAGAAAGTTCTCAACACTTTCTTTTGTTCGTTTGCGCAAGAATTGTAAGATCTGCGTAACTGTTATGAGAATTGAGAAGGCGTTTGATTCGGCCGTACTTTTTTTGTCCTATACCTTCATCATCATTTTTGTTATCATCATCAACCTGGAAGTGCACGCTGTTAGTTAACTATAGATCTCTTTTCGCTTACAACATTGCAAAAGATCAAATAGATAGAAATTTTCTTAGTAAGCCCTCCGATGTTCTCAAACAAACAAATGCGTTAGTATATTTTATCATCATGCTTAAATTTATTTTTCATCATCAACCTATAAATGTGCCTTATAAAATATGGGGAGGACCATTCAAGCTGGTTCAATGCAGCTTGGTGGGTTTTCACCACGCCATCGCCATCTTGCGGTAACAACCGGGACTAACAGCTTAACGTGCCTTCTAACACGCTTACTAAGAAAACCGCATCTCTGATCTAGTAGTTAAACCATTAGGTCTCAAACTCAGTGGTTCCGGGTTCGATTCCTAGAGGTAGGATAACGTTACTGTACGATTAAGAGCCAACTTAAGTAGTTAGTGGTAAATCTTGTTAAATCTTCCAAAAGATGGAATAGTCTACCAGCACACGTTTTTCCTCCTTCCTATGATATGGGGTCCTTCAAACGAGGCGTAAAGTAGCACCTTGTGGGCCGGCAGAGTGAGGTTGACTGACGCTGCGTTGTTTTCACGCCGCACCAGTTGTCTTCGCGTCTGGACTCCATTTCCACTTAACATCAGGTGGTATGGAGTCATTTGCCGTGCTAAGTATATAAAAAAACCGAAAAGTCAGCTTCATCATCTTGTATAACTATTTCGCTGTAACAACCGTGCTTCGTTCGGAAGGCACGTAAAGCCGTTGGTCCCGGCTGCATTAGCAGTCGTTAACAACCACCAATCCGTATTTGGCCCGCGTGGTGGTTTATGACCCGTTCTTCCTATCCATCCATAGGGTAGGCTCGTGCCCCAGCAGTAGGGACATAAAATATGCTAATAAGCTGATGATGTTGATGATGATGAGGGTGGGTAGTTGTCATCCAGTCAATTTTTGGACAGTTTCCTAAAATATTACCAAACGACTGGTAAAGTATTTGTATTGGTGGTTTATGGCTCGTTCTCCATTCAGCCGCCTCTGTGGTCTAATGGTTAAGACTACCGGTCTTAGATCCAGAGGTCCCGGGTTCAATTCCCAGCAAGGAGTACATGTATGTGTACTCGGTTTGATTGGTGGTAGAGCTTGTTTGTCCACCTAGCTAGCTACCTCCATCTTATCTAAATATGTCGCCATAACATCAATGTTTGTAGCATTGTTGTATTCCGGCAGCTAGAGATAAGATAGCCAGTGCCTCAGTAGTTGAGGATCCCGCGTTAAGTGCGCTTCCACCATTGGCCTTATGATCACCTAACATCAGGTGAGTTAGGCACTTTACTCACCCGTAAAATAAAAAAAAAACTATCTAAAGTGAAATAAAATAAAAAAATCTATCTATATCGACCCTAGAGTCAGGACTTAAATCTGATGATGATGAAGATAAACAACTAGTAATAATGTTAGTTCGAGGAGCTCATATCCTTGGGGGAGGCCTTTGTCCAGCAGTGGACGTCTTTTGGCTGAGATGATGAGGAGCTCGATGGCGCAGTGGTTAACGCGCCCGGTCTGCGAGTGCTGAGGTTAAGCAACTTTCGCCAAGGCCGGTCATCGGATGGATGACCAAAAATTTATCATCTCGAGAAGGCACGTAAAGCCGTTGGTCCCCGGCTGCATTAGCAGTCGTTAACAACCACCAATCCGCACTGAACCCGCGTAGTGGTTTATAGCCCGTCCTCCCTATTCATCCATAGGGAAGGCTCGTGACCCAGCAGTGGGGACATAAAATGAGCTGATGATGATGAGGAATAATGTTAGTGGCATTCTTGTGTTCCGGCAGTAAGAGGTGCGGTAGCCAGTTCCTCAGCAATTGAGGCTTCATGATGAATTGCTTTATTAACTGTAGCTTTAAATTACTTACCATAAGACGAGATATAAGATCTTATCGTCACTTATCATCAGTTAAGATCTTACGAGAAGGCTAACCGTTATGGAATAATAAAAAGAAAATCTAAATACCAAATCAAAAGAAAGTCAAACATTCAGTTAATGATAAACAACGAATTGTTGGAGGCGGCAAGTCATGGCGTCATGTCACTAATTGTAGTTACGTTGCGCGCGTAAAAATAAAACTTATGGCGTGCGGCGTTTGTAACAAACTGCCACGGTAATGTGGTCATTGTTCTAAGTACGATTTACTGTAGTGGGGTTGTTTTGAGTTGGCAACGTTTTGTATTGTTTTGAACTAACTACAAAATTGGAAAAACAAAATCTATACGATGTACACATAACGTCGATTAGTCTTGTCTGTGATCTGTAAACTTAAACACAAATTGTTGAAAAAATTACCAGGAGCAGGATTTGAACCTGCACCCACCCTTCGTACATATCGGGTCAGGTAAACTTAAATTATAATGAGACGTACATTTTATAAGTATGTGTGATATAAAGGATATCGTGTAAAATACACAAAAAACTAGTTAACTTCGTTCTTTCGATTCGATTGTGTGAGATCACTAATCAAATATAGTAAAGCTATATTATGTCAGTTACTGTTTCGTTATAAGAAAATTGATGATTAATTTCGATTACATTTTAAAGGGATTTACAGACAATTTAGTTCAGCAGGGGACTAATTCAGCTTTCGGATAAAGATTATAAAATACTACAGCAAAGTTTTTAAGTAGAAGGTATTATATTTGTTTGATATAATTATTGTATTGTGATTTTCAAGTCCCAAGGACAACAATTTAAAAGTAAGACTAAAATCTACTAATCTAAATCTAAAGTAGGATCAAAAATATACGATTTCAGAAAACTCCTTTTATTGAAATTTTAAATACGCATAGGCCTTTGTCCAGCAGTGGACGTCTTTGGCTGAGATGATGATGATGATGATAGGTACTTCGAATTATACTAATATAATAAAGTATGTACCGGAACGAAATAAAACTGTGTTTTAATCAATTAAAATCTGACACACGACATAATTTAGATTAAAACGAAATTAACGAGTCAACAAAACAATAAAAAAAATCTAATACAAATTTAAGTTCCATTCCAAGACGGCGTCACTACATCACCTCTTTAGCAAGATTCACCTCTATATTCTCAAAGATGAAGAGATTAACAACCAACAGATTTTACTCTCTCAAGGAAAGTCTACGTTAAAGTTAAATGTTAATGAGAGACTGCTAACAAGAAAACTTTTTTAACATAAATTTAACATTTTAATTTTTTTTTTATTTGACATTTGCTGGTAATCAATCGATAGTAAAAAGTATAACGTAACTAGCTAAGACAAAGTAAATGTCAAAGTTGTTATATTAAAATTAACTTATTTGATAAGTTTTTTTTATGATAAAAGGAGGCAAACGAGCAGGCGGGTCACCTGATGGAAAATAATCACCGCCGCCCATAGACATCCGCAAAACCAAAGTAATCGCAGATGAGTTGCCAACCTTAAAAAAGGAGTTGGATCTTGAGGAGGGAGTAGGAATTGGGAGGAATTGGAAGTTCTTTGGGATTATCTTATTCGATGTAATTTTTTCACAAAGATGTAAGTTTTTGAAAGGAGATTGTAGGTATTAAGCGTCACATTTATATTACGTGACACAAGTTTAAGTAATTAAACTATCCTTTACATATTCTACGGATTTTTGAAGAGAATTTGTTGATCGCCTCAGGTGGGATTTTCAACGTCACCGGACTCATTGGGGGCGGTTAGAAACTTAAAGGGTTCCTCAAGCCTCACCGTCAGAGGTTCTCTAGAGAGAATGACACCACGTGCGTGCCCCCGTTCCCTGCTAGATTCTCCGAGGGGTTCAAATCGGATCGAGATCGGTGTGTCCTTATCTTAGTTACAAAACTCTCCAGTACATACCATATACCTCACCGAGATATTTCTCAGCTGGGGTTAACTATGTAATTGATAGGTATGTTTAACCTAGATCACTGTAATTTAGAACATTATCTCTTTATGGAGTCGTTATAAGTATAACTCAAATTATATAAAATTATGGTCGCATGAAAGAAGCTTTTCCTTTGATATGTCGCATTACATGAGATTTCCTTTTATTTCCACTTTCTCTTGTTACTTTGATATATTATCTAAAGCTTGCTGAGTAGTTCTACCATATTTATTTTTATATTTATTTACAAAACATTACATAATATTTTTATTATTCACAAAGAGGTTACAAACAGAACCACTCTCTACCCATCCATCCAAGCTCTCTCATCTAACTCTTGCCAGCCACCTAGTGATAATTCAGCAGCATAAATTATGTGTAAAAAATATTATGCCTATATGCTGATAAAAATTAATCGAACGTTCCTAATACAACTACGAAATTCTAAATCCACTTTGAATAAGAAAAGGAGACCTTGGTATGACCACTGCATAATAAAATAAACAAATTTTTATTATATTTTTAATATTTATTTTATAATGAAAAGTGTGGCAAAGTTCAAAGAATCAACAAATTTAGATGAATTTGAATATTTTGCAATTTTTTTAATCAATTTCTCTGTCAAAGTTCATACATTTTTTTAGTAGGTGATGAATAAATTTAAAACCGTTTTAAATATATTTGCGTGACATCACGTCCGCTTCTTTAGCAAATTGTTTTGCTGCTTGCTTACAGGCAAGTGCGCGTTTTATTTGCCATTCTATCCCATTATCGAAACGTAAGTAAGTAAATAATTAAGCAAATCGTTTATTCGGCTTCATGACATTAATAAAAAAAAAATGACAATAAAAAATCCTTTTGGACTCGTGGCCAAATCCAAGATGTTTGATTTTAAGAATTACCCTTTCAACGCTACAGTTTATTTTATTCTAGCGTATTATATGGTTTCACCCGCGTGGTTCCCGTTCCCGTGGCAATATCTGGATAAAAAGTATCCTATGTGATATTCCAGGTTATAAACTATCTGTATGCCGAATTTCATCCAAATCCATCAATCCGTTGCAGCGTGAAGAAGCAACAAATATACGAACATACACACAAACTTTCGCATTTATAATATTATAGTAGGATAAAAAATCATTAGTTATTTTAAATTAAGAGCTTGGAACGAATGGATAAAAAAATAAACATTTAACACTAAAGTTGCCAAAAAGGCTGACCAGCTCAGCTGTTGTTGCAGCTGGACGCCACAACGCTGATAATCAGCCGGGCCTTCGGGGATTCGCATAGTGGATATTTGAAAATACATATTAAAAATAAAAATAGTCTTAAAACCATCATTATTTTTACGTAGTGACTGAAGTTTTTTTTAATATCTTAGTAAGCACAGTGCTTTCATCTCACCTGAAGTTAAGTGATGATAAGGCCTAGTAAGGCACTGGCTATCTTATCTCTAGCCAGAACAGAACAATGCCACAAACATTGATGTTATGGCGACATATTTAGATAAGATGGTTGTAGCTAGCCAGGCGTCCAAAAAAGCCCTACCACCAACCAAACCGAGTACACAAACACGTACCCCCACTAGGAATCGAACCCGGTACCTGAGACCGGTGGCCTTAACTCCTATACCACAGAGGAGGTGAGTGAAAACGAAAATTTGTATGGCATTAAAGCAGTGTCTCTTGGTGATAAACCAAGAGATTTTAAATTTTGCCATATAAATTTTGTTCTGTTAACGTAATCAAAGTTAGACAAAAAGCATTTTTAAAACACACTACGGATACGCTTTTAAAGGTATAATCGAATTGCCCATAGCTCGGGTCGAACCTGTGACCTTTCTCCGCCACCTCGGGCTATAACATTATAGTGAGATGAACCATTTTCTCCAAGCAACTGAACCGTACAGTTTAGTTTTCACTCCATTAGTCCGCCACACAATTTGAAGTCAAGATTGAATGTAAATAACGTCTGTGGTTCTTAAATTTACAAAAAAATAATCATGATTGAAATTGATTGACAAATAATTAAGATAAATGCAGGCTGATGTGTTGCGTTTGAGTTAGAATGAACATAATTGTTCACTTGATTAATTAAATGCAGTTTGCGAGCATTTACATAATTTACGTTTATGTTTTTTTTTAAGTAGAAGCCAGTAAAGGTCTATGACACTTACAAAAAGTGTAAGTAACTAATTACTTTTAAAAGTTTTTTTTAAGTGCACCAAAGAGTTATGAAACGATCGAGAACGTTTTTGAAAACGATTATGATTATATCGATAAAAGTCTCTTTTGCCATACACTTACTTATTTTAAAACAAAGTATGTAATGAAGTCGTAAAATGCGAGGCTGGTGTAGTCTTTTGTTTTAAAGCTTTGAGTCAATTTTTTTACTTTGTTTTACAGTACATAGTAGTATATGTAGTTTTGCGTTCATAAATAACACATTATAAGGCTCAATGACCGTGATCCTGACTTGCTTACGCGTTCCATAAATAGTGTTAGCACGTGCTATTTCTCGTAGAACTAGTAATACAGGCTTTGCAACGGCACTAGGTCTCTCGCTACTAGATAGTAGTGACTCATGTTCTAAGACTTTGGTTTCCGAATCGGTACCTCCAATGCCTTTATAATATAAATGCTATATTTTACGATTCTTTAACGGTACAAGATTTATTAAAATATTGAATAAGATTGTGATAATGTAGTTAAAGTGTCAAATAATGTCTGCGAGTGCTGAGGTTAAGCAACATTCGCAAAGGCCGGTCATTGGATGGGTGACCAACATTTATCATCTCGAGCTCCTCCGTGGTTCGGAAGGCACGTAAAGCCGTTGGTCCCGGCTGCATTAGCAGTCGCTAACAACCACCAATCCGCACTGAGCCCGCGTGGTGGTTTACGGCCCGTTCTCCCTATCCATTTATAGGGAAGGTTCGTGCCCTAGCAGTGGGAACATAAAATGAGCCGATGATGAATGAACTCTAAAATTTATATGAATAATTAGTTTTCGGTCATCACGAATAAGCTTTTGCGTTTATAGTAGATATGAATTCAAGCCGGTAGTCTAACGTGGCTATTTAAGTGTTTGAACCAGGGTATCTCGCATTCAACGTAAATATCTCTGTTTTAGTTTTAAATTAATAAACAGCTATTTTCTGTTTGGCTTTCGACGCCTTAAATACAATTCCTAGAAACACGCGGCAATGAAACGTCAGGATAAAATAAATGTAAAAAAAACACGAGTAGATCTGTTTAAGTATTATTATACTCGTATAAAAAAGTTATAGAGAGATTCATTGATTAATTCATATAAATATGTACTCCTCCTTTTATTTACCATTTATTTCTTAGTATTCTTTTGTTTGAACAACATGACAAATTAATAGAAAATGGATTGAAGCTTTTAGAAATCACTAATTCTCAATTTTTCTCTGTCCAGTAGCACGACTGTTGTAACTAGCAACATTAATTTTTAATTAAGGATACCTATTTTGCCGTGTGGCAACACTTTCTCTCTTTGGTTGCGTTTCTTGTGCTAAATACACGGTTTGGCGATAGCTTGTCTTATTTATTTCCACCTGAAGAACCACTTGCCCCTACAACAACAAAATACACAGTCCGCTGCCCTACAACGACAAATGAATAGATGTTGAAACAAGCAATATTCATCACAAAATTTCTAAAGTGACGAAGCATAAAGCCACCGCCCTAATGTGTCTATTTCCTCTCAAGCGAAGCATCGAAGCATCACACCGTTCAAAGCGCACTTGACTCCGAAATTATCCGTCTCAGTAATTCGTTCAAGGGCAATTTCGTCGTGTAACTGCAAGCAATCACCACTGATTCGATTGATACTCTATCATCATAGGTCATTACGTCCACTCGTCGCTTTGTTTTGAACAGCCCTCGTCTGAAGCGGTGCTCATTTAGAGGCTCAATTATTATTGGTACACCATTATTGGGTTGTCAGTTTTAATGACACGTTAGAATTGAATGGCGTCGATTGGATTTTCTTTTTCTTTTCTACTGGCTCTATTTTGTTGTTTTGTAGCTGCTTGGTGTTTGGTAAAGTTTTCTACATGAATAATTGTGAGGCGATGGTACACTGTACCACCACTCACTGTACCTGTGCGAGTGCTGAGGTTAAGCAACTTACGCAAAGACTGGTCATTGGTTGGGTGACCAAAAATTTATCATCTCCAGCTTGATCTCCTCCGTGCTTCGGAAGGCACGTAAAGCCGTTTGTCCCGGTTGCATTAGCAGTCGTTAACAACCAACAATCCGCACTGGGCCCGCGTGGTGGATTATGGCCCGTTCTCCCTATCCATTAATAGGGAAGGCTTGTACCTCAGCAGTGGGGATAAACATGAGCTGATGATGATGACGATCATGACATTAATTGTAGCTAGCTTGCAATCTGACATATTCATCTGGTAAGCAGTTACTTTAGGTTACGGACGTTAAAAATACTAGAAGTATCAATCACACGTTACGTTGCTGAACCTGTAACTGAACCTTTTCACGTTTTCGAAGAACCCTATGCTAGGCACTTACTCCTTCGATAACACGAAACTCATTACACGACCTGAGTGTACTGGAGGAAGCTCGTCCGAAAACAAGCAATATGTGACCATTTCGGTTCTAAGGTGTAAGAATTAATTAATTAATATTTTGTTCTCTAAGCTATTTTTTTTTCTGTTATCCGGTATCTTATACCCGTATGCGTTTCGGAACCAGCAAAAATCCTTTTATTGTGTAAAAAACATGAGTGAAAATAGCAAGTAGCACAATGTCTTGTAAAAAGTTCACATGCTTATGGAAAGCAATTTACGTCCTACCATGAAGGGACATCATTGTAAATAACTGCAAGCAATGGCAGTCGTTCCAAAGTGGTCAGTAGGTACCTACCACCGCATTATGTGATTTCTCTTTGTTCTCACTACAGCGAAAGCTAAGTCGCTGATAATATCATGTGATCCGCTTAAACGGTACGTAAATCACTGTTATCTAATTGTTTATCTAAACTATCCAATTCATCACGCTTCAGTTTCAATAACGATTACTAATCGGTTTTTTCATTGAAATTACGCTTATCATTTGTTTGTCTAACATCATTAAACTTTCTTATGCTATTAATATCATTAATGAAACTACGGATTGCATTAATCGTGCTGTCTCATAAAACTTCACTATCACGCTGCGAGTTCTCGTGACTCGCTTTTCATTTTCCTGTACCAACACAACTTTTTTGGGTAAAACACGTTTCGATGAAAGCAGCACCAAATTGCTTATACGGTGTTATTCGGCCATTAAAATTTACAACACCCAACGTAAAAGTTCATCGAGAATTTCTACGCATCCAACCACCCACATAACATGTTAACTTAATTACCTTCTTGGACCACAATGCCATTAAGAGTACCGATTCACTTTCAATGAAGATGAAATTGGTCGAAATCTCAAGAAACACCATCTATAGAAAGTTGAGCCTTTAATGAATATCTACTTTAAACCTGTTTTTGTCTTTACCTGTTTCTTAAACAAGTGACTTCGTTAACCGGCCGGTTTGTGGTAAGAAATCTCTCCGGTGTCGCCTAATAATCGTATACTGATATAAAAATGTGGAACATACATAATATAAACATATTAGAGAGAGTGGCGACCGGCCTTAAGACCTTTTTAAAGAGACAGATGGGCAAATAAAGTGAAAACTTTGCCGGAACTTAAAAGAAATACTCGTATAAATAAATGACTATGTAATTTATTGCATTGATCAAGTTTTGGCGCCTCCCAGGCAACTCGAAGAAAGTTGTTGTATCAGAATTGTTTGTTCGAATCTCTTGTAATGGGGATTAACATGTTTCGATAACCGCAATCTGTAGCTTGATTACGGCTATTACAGTTTACCATCTACTCGATTCAATAATTTCGATTTCTTCTCGAAAATGGAACAGAAAACTGTATTTTACTACGATCTTACTATCACAGCTGATTTCCACAGCTGATTTTTACGACAAGGTTGTATTCGTTCGACGTGTAAAAAATAAAAAGGACACAATATAAAAATCACTTCAATAATTTATTAAATTCATAATGTTAATGGCAATAAATTAAAAATAAATAAAATAAATAATAAGTCTTTGTACAAAAGAGGTTAACATTAAGGGCCTCGAAGGCGCCCTGTTTGGTAAATTTTCCTATCTACTTGGTGTGCGAGTAGGCGCTGTAGGCTAGGTTCTGGGCCTCATCGAGGTTCTTGTTCCAGTCGGAGCCGTAGCTGGAGTAGCCGCCGCCGCCGTGCCCATGGCCAGAGTCATGAGCGACATGCTCAACATGAACAGGGTGGTGAGACTCGTGGTGGTGAGCATGGGGTACGACTTCGTAGGTCGTCTTAGTGTGGTCATGTTTCAGGCACCAGGCGACGAAGAGGATGACTGCGAGAACTAAGGCGATCTTGGCGGTGGCGAGGGCCTTGAGGGCGATGAGCTTGACGATGAAGAGCTTGCCGAGCAGGATCTTAGCACCGATGAGGCCGATTATGCCGCCCATGCCGCCGCCGCCCTTCTTCTTGCCACGACCTGTGAAGTAAGATTGTGTCAGAAATTTCATATAACATATCTACCGGAACTTTGTACGTCTGAAAAAGTTCTATCGAGTTTTATAACAACAAAAAAAATTAACCTCATCGATCAAACAATTCGAATTATACAACGTCACATATTTAAAGTTTCAAGTCAAATAGCAAAAGGAAATTACTGTAAAAAAATCAGTTACTAAATTTCTGTCTTGATACCTACATATTTTTAGTTTCTATGTGTATTGCAGTTTTAATCAAATGTTACCTTCATCGAGAGACCTCTGCAGGGACTCTTTGTCGGACTGGTTCATCTTGACTTCAACAGCGTGAGTCTCGAAAAGGCTGACAACACCATCCATTAGTCTGTAGTTGACTTCAACATCTCTGGCCGAGGGGTCGACGGGGAGAGCGTCCAATTTCTTAGCCCTCTTGTCGGGATCACCCTTTAAAACGATGCCCTCAGCAATGTTAATACTCCTTGATGCTCTCAAGTTGTCGACGATCCTTAGCATTTTTTCCTGCGAAAAGAGGTTTAATATTAATATTAATCAACGAAACAAAAACAAATGAAGTTGTCTAGTACGATATTCAAAAGTTAAAATTTTTCTTTATTTGAACACAATACTATACAATACTGTATCGAGAATCCTTTTTTAATAAGTAAAACAAAATTATTATGTTTATCATTGACCATCAGAAACAAGTGAAGCGGTCAAGAAAAAGTTCCCGGGCAACTTGATACCGACACTGTATGTATGCACTATAAACACGTCCCATTCACGTATGCACTTTCACTTTAGTATAAAAAAATGTATGAACCTTGACACATAAAATGTAGTCTCCTTTGCAGTCCTTTACGAAGTTAATGGCGGTCTCCAGGGTGTTGTCACTGTCTTCGGCGTTGGCGACGGCCACAAGGGCGAACAAGAGGGCTACAGCGAACTTCATGTTGTTATATTTTTTATTTTAAATTAAAACTTTTTATTTAAAACTCTTTACACCGGCCCGAATCGTTAATTTTCTGACATCGAGAGATGTCAAGCAATGTTTGGCGAAGTGGCGGACCCGCCATACAGTTTTATCATTTCCCCCCCACTTCCATTCTATGTTATGCTCATACGGAGCTCTCATCTAGGTTAAGATGAAATTCGATTCAGTTTGGACCCTAATCTTTATGCAAATAAGAACGTTTCGTGGCAAATATTTGAGGACATCGGAAGGTATGTCTCAGGGTCACGTTTTAGGTCTATCGAAAATACGAGGACATTGTATTAATAAATTTAAGCTATAAAAAGACGATTTTAACGGATCTCTTGAGGCATGTTAATGTTTCTGCGATATTTTCTATTGATGTAGGGAAGGATTGTCAGCATCGGTAAAATAGTTTTAACTAGTAGGTATTTCAACAATTATTGTTATAATCATGTTGTAAAAAATATTTTTAAGTGTTAAGTATATGATTATTTATTTTTACTCTCATTTCTACACGTAACAGGAACCTTCTTTCGATATACTTTTTGACTTCTTTTTAATTTAAATCCCTATAAGATTTAGACATTTTATGAAATAAAACACAGATGCTCGTAAGTAAACAATAACAGTACGTAGTACTATGTTTGAAACTGTAATTGTGATTATTAAACTATATTTAGTCAGTTTTGAACACCAATCGCGTGAGAGGTAAGATATTTTTAACTGCAGAAAGGATATGACGCAATGCGTAATACGTAAGTAGTAACATTCGAAATTCAGCTTAATGTAAACAAATTTTAGGTCTTATTTTGGTAAAAACATGTAACTGTCTCTTTTATTATTCCGTTTGAATAACAAATAGTATATAATTATGAGGCATTACAAACCAGCCTGCCTTTAACCACAGATTTTTTACACTTTTACAGATTAAAGAATCGATAAGTGAAAATGAAATAGTTTAAATGTAAAATAAACACACTGAGTTAATATTTGGTCCGTCTAGCTCTTATTTCAGTGTGGTGTTCGTTGAATATTTAAATAATAACAAAAGAACTACCTACATAATGTATTACAATTTTTAAAAGTTCTACGTTTTTTTCATTATCCAAATATGTAACGGGATTAAACGATATTCTTAGTTATATAATCATAGATTATATAGTTTTATAATGTTTACCCCAACGTTAATTAATAAAGAGTTTGCGTTAAACCTCGTTAACCATTCTATTTTTAACGCTGCAAGAAAGTTATACATAATAATCTACCAATTATTTAAAAATAAGTAAGTTTAACAGCGGAGAAAAATTGATGCAGAAAACTAAGCGAGAACGAAAGCATGGCTAAGAGTTAAGTGGTTTCACCGCTCCAAGGTCTACAGACCACCGGTTTCAAGCCCAAAAATTCCGGGTTCGACTCCCGGTTGATAATAATAATAATAATAATAATAATAAACTTTCCTACACTCACATCAATTATCTAGCCCAAGAGAAGCTTCGTTATGAAACTCGTTGAATGGTTACTAGACAACGGATAAACATACATAAAATACTTAAATACATACTTATTAAACATAGAAAACACCCAGACCCGAGACAATTTAGAAAAACAATAATTTTTTAATTGACCCTACCGGGGATCGAACCCGGGACCTCAGAGATGGCGACACCATGAAAACCGGTGTACAAACCACACGACCAAGGAGGTCGTCCATGGTGATGAGTGTATACTGTAGGTACTCAGTATAGTTTATAATCTGGCTTGTTTTAAGTCCACTCATCGTAGCTACCACTATCTTATACAAAGTCTGATACCATTTCAATTACTTAGAGAGAGTTTACTGATTGGCTCAGACGGAGTTTACAGCGTCGACGGCCTTAAAAGGTTCCTCAAGTCGTGTGATCGAAAGACCGTTAGAGGTAGGTATAGAGGTAAAGCTACTAATAATCTCCAAGGGGTTCGGATCGGAGCGGGATCAACTAGGTTAGTAGCATTGCTGCGTCAAAAATGTTATTTTCTTCCGTCTACACCCAGATGAAATAAAAGTAAGAAATAATCATAAAGCTAGTTTAGCAAAGATTAGATTATCGCTGCCAACGATCTCTTCCAGACAACCTTTGGTCTAAACTCTAAAGGGAGACCTAGGAGTACCTAGGAGTAATTAGGAATACAGCGGGTGAATGCGCAAGAGTGAAATGCGCTTCCGTCAACGGCCCTAAGTTTAGATATTTCTTATTCAAATTAAAATATTCATTTATATCACATTTCCATCCATAGTGTTATTGCCGGGCACAAATTAATTTTTTGATAAAAACCGTTAGCATTAAAATTATTACAGTGAGACACGGATTTTTCCAACAACAACATTTTTCTCGGAAACAGATACACAAATCAGGACGCCTACAATGTCGGATTGCTTATATTTTGCTCTTGGTTTCTTTCTATCTTTCCAGTGTAACCGAGGAACGTGTAAGCCACTGCGCCAACGAACTCCTCTTAGGAGCAACCTCGTTCTTAACATGATCACTGTTGTTTTTGCTATTGTTGTATTCTCCCTATTTATATTCAATATATTTAACAAATATTTGGTCCTCAAACCGGCGCAAAACGAAGCATTGGGTTTGGGTATAGTCAGTTAAGGAGTAATGGAAAGTAAAAGTAAAAAGCTTATAACTGTCCCACTGCTGGGCAAAGCCTTTGGGCTTCCATCATTGAAATCAAGTCATCAGACCAATTGATGGGTAATGGCTTAATCACCACGCTTGCCAAATGCGGGTTGGTGCTCACAAGCCCAAGCATCGAAAAATCTGAAACACACTTAGCCCAATCTGGGTATTGAACCTGAGACCATCAGGTATCGGGCTGAGCGATTTGCCACTCGCCCATCGAACTAAGAAAAAAAATATATAAAAAAATTTTTTCAGCATTTGTGTTTTTGTAATTTGTTCGCAACAAAATTTGCGTTAAAAATTATATAAGTAAACAAAACAAAAACATTTAAAAAAAAATGTAATAAAATAAAATAGATTATTATTTCCCAATAAAATACAGATAGTCTAAAGTGAGTAACAAACCCAGAGAGTAATCCAAATACTTGTGATGGGGTGCCTTGCTCTTAACTTAGTGCCAGTAACAATACTGGGTCAGTTTTTACCATAAACTAAGTTGTAAAAAATTGTGCGGATTCATATAAGCTTTCACAATCTACAACCACGGCAGTTAAAAAAGAAGTTTAGAGAAGGTCGATTCTAATGAATAGCTGGTCGCTACTTGCATTCAGCTTGACTAAAGACCTAGACTCCTCCTTGGTCGAGTGATTTGTACACCGGTTTTCATGTTGTCGCCATCTCTGAGGTCCCGGGTTCGATCCCCGGTCGGGTCAATTTAGAAATTATTGTTTTTCTAAATTGTCTCGGGTCTGGGTGTTTTCTATGTATAATAAGTATGTATTTAAGTATTTTAAGTTTGTTTATCCGTTGTCTAGTAACCATTTAACGAGTTTCATAACGAAGCTTCTCTTGGGCTAGATAATTGGTGTAAGTGTAAGTTTATTTATTTTATTATTTATTTATTTAAAGAGTGACCAAATTGAAGTGGTTTTTACAGGGTTAGCAAAGCGTAGGATCTCTGGGTGCCTAGGTATGTGCGAGTTTCATTAGCCAATGGATCGATAACGAAAACGGGAATTTGTATAGCAAAATTTTAATTCTCTTCGTTTTCTATTAAGACTACTGCTTCAATTTATCGTTTTAGTTAAAGCGATCGAAAATCTTGCGAATAAAGCGAATGGAGCTCGCACTAGGCCCACTGTGGCGGTAGCCAAAGTAAAAAGGAAGTTCGAAAAGAGTAAAATGTATGGGATTGACATAAGATTGACCACATGATTTAGCGCGGCTTATGTCAATCCCATACATTTTATTATTTTCGAACTTCACTATCGTTTTCTTAATGTTACTTTGGCTAAGCTTACTGGTGTTTTAACATCCATGGGCTATACGTTAACTGCTTACTAGCATGGCCGTAAAATAGATAGCCAACTTAGTGGTATGATAAAAAGAAGATGGCTGACGCTAATATCTAGCCAGCAGCAGTTATGGCCCAAAATCAAAGACAAAGTCAATTAATTTTTATATGAACAATTTTATTGCGAACAAAGTAGGTACCTACATTAAATGTTGAAAAAAATGTGACAAGAGCGATTTGAACGAGCACCATCCGCCATACCTTCATAACATGTTTTCGAACAAATAACATTTACGAATATGAAATACTTTTAAAAATGGGCTATTACAATGTAAATGATAATTGCAGAGGCGCGGCGAGTAGACTGCTTCTACGCGACTATGCGAAAGCGGGGTGCCTCCCTGGTGCGCAAGGTGTGGGGCAGCATCAACAGCATTCTGAGCATGATTGCAAGCAGGCTTGACTTGCAGTACATGGCTCATTGCTGCTCAACATCCGCCGTCCATCCGCTGTTAGAATTAAAAGTGTAAAAATTAAATATCTAATTCAATTATTACTAACCTAGGATAAGCACAATTGTTACTAACTAAATGAGTCTTGAACATGAATAAATAAATTTATAATTATTATTATAATGTAGATAATATTGAGCTGGAGGACATTTTTGATGTGTAACATCTTTCCGCTCGCTTTCGTGTAATGTGACGGAAGTAGGTGTAACAGTGTGACAGGAGGTCAGGGAAGCGCGTAAGCGCGCGCCATTTTGTAAATTTAAAATCGGTAATACGAACATCATATATTATTATTATATGTGACATATTGTGTCATTTGTCAAATGTCTTCTAATGAGTATTTACTGCATTCTATTTATGATTTGTAAAAAAAATATAAGTACGTAATTGTTAATTCTATATTCTATTTTCTATTGTAATATTGATTTTAACCATTTCGTGTGTAATAGACTTTTAAACTATGTTAATACTGTTGTTAATTACTGTTGATAATATAATAAGTCTTAATAAAGTGCAGATCATTGATAAAAAATCCAAGTAAGTAATAATGAATAATTATTCGAATAAAATATTACAGTATTTAGCTTTTTTAAATTTTAAGGTTAATTTCTGCCACTGCTTAATGGAGAAGTTTCCGTATTTTATATTACACATCATATGCGACTACTGTAAGCCTCGCTCGTTTTTTTAATTTTAGATTTATTTTGTCTTTAATTAAGTTAAGTTTCTTTTCTGTTTAATATTATCTACATTATCAGTAATAGCTCTTTTGAAACTATTTTGCCTTAGGTGTTTAGTGACATCGAAATTGAAGTCGTTGTCTAAACTTACGTTCCTAACTCGGTCGGATTTCAGTGGAGCTCCTTATAACAAACAGTTGCGTCGCAAGTATAATATGCTTGCTCAAGTATAGTAATAGATATAGGTATTTATTTAATACTTTTTATAATATTGTTTCGAATTTTTTCAAGTCTCTAAAGAGTTCAATTACCTACAACCCGGGTTCTTTGCAATTAGAAATTAAACTACAAAACCAGTATCTATTAAGATTTAGTAGTTTCTTTTTACCGTAACGTTGATATCACGTAACATTGCGCAATGAACATTAAATTTTTTCAAAAGAACAATCTTATTGTTTACGGTTCAATTTCGCATAGACATAAATATAACCGATGAAAGTTAACTCATAGAAACAATTAACTTGCTGTGTGATATATTGTTGGTGGGAGAAAGAGACGGGTGCAAAGTAAAGTCTTTATGATGGAAAGAGATGTGTAGTAACACATAATCGATCGATATCGAAAGTTAGACGTAGTGGAGATGACAGCAGACCGTTAAGTCGCTTTACACCTCACGATTTGCTGGTCTCTTAATATTTCATTTTTTAAATCTAGACTTGTCATACCTTATTCTGGCAGGCATACATATTTCCAAGAAATGTAATCTTATGAAAGTGTTACTATTTATTTTTAAGCTGCTTATGACTCAATAGTAAAATTTTCTTTAAAGAATTTATTCGTATTTTGACAATTATATTGCTAAGGATTCGAATGTATTACATACCTGCCCCCTATTCAAATCCGGGGTAAAAATTAACAGTGATAGTAATACATTTCCCCTTTCTCGATAAAAATTAATATGAAACACCACCTTTATAATTCGGACCATGAAATCTTAAGTTCAACGCACCAATACGTAATGTTTATCGCCTTAATTATTATAAAAAGTAAAAAAATTCCAAAGCACTGATAAAAAATCTACTCGTTATTTTTAATTACTATTAACAATATTCTGCGTATACGTACAGATACAATCTACATCGTCAAATGTAAACGTACCGTGTGTGAGGTAATATTTTGAATCTTGTTAGCATAATGTATAAGAGCAAACAGGACTTTCATTTTCATAATTCATTCAGTGAATAGACTCAGCTCCATTCGGCGGCATTCACAGAACTGTATTCAAATTAGTGCATAAGACGTAGGTAAGATATGTCATGTCGACAGTAAAAAGAAATGTCTATGAGCTTATCGCTAGTTTACTATCAAAGTCGAACTTCTGTCGTAAAATTGTATGAAATGACGTCTGTCAATTTGTTAGTTCCATTTACGGACGTTGCGGCCCAACAATACTGTACCAATTTTCATACAACATTCTTTAGTTACGCTTCAACACGAGTTCGATAATTTTTCATAATAGAAGACATAAGTCAGTTGTGTTTAAATTTTTAAACTGTCACATTATTATAAATTTCATGAAGCCCACTTCTGACGCCTCTCCCTTCTTTCATTTGTTTCTTATCCATAGCAACTTGAGGCCAACCCTTTAGAAGCCCAATTCGTCCCGCCATTTCCTTCGAGACCTGCCGTGACGCCCAAATCGAGCCAAGGTCCTTAGAGGCACCCTCGAGTTGTTCCGCTCTTGAATCCGAGTTGGACACTCCATCACCATCATCACCAGCTCATTTTACGTTCCCATTGCTGGGGCACGAACCTTTCCTATGAATGGGTATAGAGAACAGGCCATAAACCATCATGCAGGCCCAGTATGGTGCAGTAGTTATTAACGACTGCTAATACAGCCGGGACCAACGGCTTTATATGCCTTCCAAACCACGGAGGAGCTCACTGTGAAATATTTTAGTCACCCATCCGATGACCGGCTTTTGCGAAAGTTGCTTAACCTAAGCAATCGCAGACCAGCGCGTACCCACTTAAACCGATTTAACGTTTGTGTGTGGTTGTAAATGAAACTTTAAAAGTATCACATTAGGGTACATCTATTACTTTTAGAGGAGTTATTTATAACAAACGATAGTAACATCTGGGCTACTGCGCCTTTCTAGAATAGTTCGATCACTATGGCTTTAGGAACCTATAATTTCTGGCCGACCCCAAAATCCAGTCACGCCCACTATTTAAGGTCAAAGTGATAGGCTCACTTTCAGAATAAAAAAAAACACCACGAACATGGTAACAATCTCGTTGATTGAATCAATTTCAAGGACACATCATTCAGAGCTTGCACCAAAATCTTAAGATCTACTTAAAATACAGTTTTACATTTAAACATCTTTAAACTTATGACAGTAAGCTATTTATAATGGAGAAAATTATAATAAGAAACATACTGTTTTTGAAACAAGTATCTTTAAAATCCTGGTTTAAGATTCCGCTACAAGGTGAGCCTGTTATTCTAAAATATGAACAGCATCAGTATACTAGCAGTTTTAACGTTTACGTTCTAGAGTGTGAGAGACATAGTCCATAGTACTACTCAGATAAAAAGATTTTCAATTCAAAGGGTTCTGATAGATGGAAGTACTAGATCCCTTAAAATTACAGCGTATACGAACTGAAGAGTCAGAGTTGGCTATGCACACGTGATACTCTTGGTGTTGCAACCAGGCTAGGCTGCGGGACCGCTTACCACCAGGTTTGCTATCCAGGTCCATTATAATAAAAAGGTAGCAACAACTAAATAGAAGTTTAAACTTTGTTACCACTTCCATTCATGTCACTTAACTTAACTTCACTTCACCAGCCCCACTGCAGGGGCGCGAGCCTTTCCTATGGATGGATAGGGATGAACAGACCATAAACTACCACGCGGGCCTACTGCGGATTTCTGGTTGTTAACAACCACCAATCCGGTTCGGACTGCTATTGCATTGCAGCTAGGACCAACGGTTTTACGTGCCTTCCGAAGCACGGATGAGTGACATCTGGAGATGATAGATTTTTGGTAACCCATCCATTGCCCGGACTTTGCTAATTTGCTTAACCTTAGCAATAGCAGACCAGGCGCGTTAACCACTGCGCCATCGAGCTCTCACTTGCAGATCATGAAAACTCCCTTCTTGGTCATAACATACTCGTACTACAACAAAACCTCATTCATCTGTTCCTTCCTGTTGTGATCTTCCAATTTCTTAAAAATTTTAACGAAAAAAAAAAACTCCGTAGAAAGTCGTGTGCTGTAAAGCCGCTATGGCGCAATATAGACAAAATTTGGAGACTCATCGTTAACACGACATTTTAGATCGCACAGCACGCGGACTTTCGTTTTCTTACCTTGCCTCATACTTTCAACGTGATCTTCAGGAATTCCTCACATTTCTTACTTTCTTTAACACGAAAAGGGCGAACTTCTTACTTATTAGACTAATTATTGTTTAGTATCCAATATACCGTATACGTATACTTTATTTACTTATTATGTATATACGTCTTAGTGGCAGAGTGGTGAAGCGCTCGACCTGATACCCGAAGGTCCAGGGTTCAATTCCCAATTTTGATGCATAGCCTTGGTTTGGGATCACGTGGCCAGCGTGGTATAAGCCATTACTCATAAATTGTTTTGATAACTTGATTTCAATGATAGGAGCCTTTGCGCAGCTGTGGTACAGTTATAGCCCAGTTACTTCATTTATAACGTAGTGTAGGCGTCCTCAGATTAGGCGGGGCGACGATCTTCGCAAGGTAAGGCAAGAGCTGGATGAGAGTAGCCGCGGGTCGTGTTCAGTGGTATGCACTTGGAGAGACCTACGTCCAGCAGTGGAATATAGGCTTAAAGATATTTTGCCAAAGTTATATGACGGATGCCATGAAAGTACTGCCAGCTGAAGATGTGGGTTCCTTCGGATTTCACACAATTTTGTACTATTAATTTGTTGTTTTCAGTTGCACCTCAGTTCATAAGGAGGCAATGGGTTAAAATTCCAAGTCGGGCTAGGTGTATTTAGGATTGGTCGATGCATAACCCAGGTTTTTGATTGCCAACCCGCATAAAGCAAGTGTAGTGTACCCAGATTTTAAAGATTGAGTGCCTTACCAAGCTCCAAATATTTATTACGGGTATTGTTTTTTGTTCCTGTCATGTAAATGTCATTTCATATTTGAGTACAAGAGACAAAACACGGAATAACTATCCGATGCATATTTTTTGTTTATTTGTGACCCTGAGGCTTTTTTTTTAATTCAAAATTCAAAATATTTTTTTCAGTTTAGGTTACAAATAGCTCTTATGAACGTCATTATGCCATCGGTTCGTAAGTCTATCTACTCTGGGCGGGAGATCTTGTACTGAGAGGAACCGGCAAGAAACTCAGCAAGTGTCCTCTTTTCTCCCTTACAGCGTCATATCCTTATCATTTTATACAGCAGTGGGTCAGTTTATGGTCTATTTATTTTACTTATTTGCATTCACTATTATTAAATAACTGTACATAATGATTTAACGCCTTAATCGGGACTCAAACCATTTGGGCAACTGAGGCATAGATACTTCCTAAACCAGCAGCACCTTGGCGTACTGATAAATATTTATTCATCTTTTTTCATTATACGAACTATTTAAGTAATTCTTTAAGGCGATAATAATTAAACCTCATACCCTAAACTTAAGAGGTCATATAGGTTTTATTGTCAGCCAAATCCAAGTATAAATTGACGGCCCAGTTGATCTAGCGGTCACCGATCTTGATTGCATAACTAAAGGTCGCAAGCTCGAATTCCGCAAGGGGAAATTGATAGTAACCTTATCAGCGGCATCTATTCGGCATGCACCCGACTAGATTGGTATTACTTTTTTTTATTATATCGTCGAGGTCGATACTAAGAATTTAACAAATAAAAATGTTTAAAACAAACAATAAAAGTTTTTGTTATTAAGGAAACTAAAGACTCTGTAGTCTAATTAGCAGAAAACACGTTATTTCTTTATTACTTGTCTTTTTTTAAATAAAAAATGGGCTTATTCGAACAAGAAGAGGCCGACGATGGAACGAGCTTGACCAGAAACACCCTATCCACTTGAGCTTTAAAAACCTTTTGCACTCGGAACACAGACGCCGCCGCTAGGAAATTCTACTCTTTGGCTGTACGCATTATAAATGTTGAAGCAAAACGCTTGGTTCGCAAAAGTGGGATATCAACCAGGTAAGGATAGTAACCAGGCGTGCACCTGGATTCCTGGTGGTAAAATGGGGAAGGATGCAGCTCAACAGCATATTCCGAAGTGAATCTGTAAGGCAACTGTCTAACATCTTCTAACAAAAAAAAAACTTTTTCTAACTGTACCACATGAAACAATGAACCAATTTGACTTAGCAAAAGGTAAAACAAACAAATATTTCTCTATGCATTAAAATAATCAAACGAAACCAAAGCTAGTTAATCCGTGTTTAGATGAAAGTAAGAATTAACTCGCATAGCTACAATGGTGAAGTCATGTGAAGATCGTAAGTGCAATTTTCTTTTGACCCATTGTTTAACTTTACTATATATGTGTTGCAATAAAATTTATATTCAGTATCACGCGTTTACCAACAACATTATTTATATTATTTATTTATTTATTTAATTAATTACACGGCCGCAGCCAATTACTATAATTAAATTATATAAAAAAAACAATAATAAATTCAGATTCAAAATTATACATTATTAGAAATAGATTAATAAAATATAATGTAATATATATACGAGTATAACATAATATATAACATTATATATTTATATTTGACATAATATAGCTAAATATTTTTTATTTTTTATTTCTAGCAACTTTCGCAAAAGCAGTAGTTAATAACCACCAATCCACACTGGGCTCGCCTGTGGTGGTTTATGGATCGTTCTCAATATTCATAGGGGAGGCTCGTGCCCCAGCAGTGGGGACATAAAATGAGCTGATGATAATAATGAAGCACTTGATAGCCGAAGGTGGAAGCGAACTTTACTCGGAATACTCACCTACTGAGTAACTGGCTATCTTATCTTTAATATTGATGTCTACTAACATTGATGTTATGGCAACATATTTAGATAAGATGGTGGTAGCTAGCCAGGTGCATTTAAAACAAGCTCTAACACCAACTAAACCGAGTGCAAACATGTAATGGGTAACTAGAAACAAAATAATTAATTAAATAAATAAATATATAAACTTTCCTACACTTACACCAATTATCTAGCCCAAGAGAAGCTTCGATATGAAACTCGTTAAATGGTTACTAGACAACGGATAAACATACCTAAAATACGTAAATACATGTCTATTATACATAGAAATCACCGAAACCCGAGACAATTTAGAAAAACAATAATTTCTAAAATGACCCGACCGGGGATCGAACCCGGGACCTCAGCGATTGCGACACCATGAAAACGGGTGTACAAACCACTCGACCAAGGAGGTCGTCATGTAATAGGTAACTAGAAACAAAATAACTAATTGATTTCTTAATCGTTTACTTCCCCTTGCTGAGAATCGAATTCAGAACCTCTGGCTATGGGCACCAGTCCCAGTCATTACCACAACTCACAAAAAATTGTCATTGCACCACATCATCACCATTTCAGCCCGGGGATACACTGATGAGCATAGGTCTCCTTTCGTGTCTGCCACTCATCTCTGTCCTAAGCCATACGCGTCCACGGCTTTCTCGCTATCCTGGTAATGTTGCTACTATGTCACCACAACAACCGCTGCGTAAAGGAACATTACACACGTAGACAAGGTACTGTTTCTTTTATTATGGCAACGCATTTTTATTTCTCCTTCGTCCATCAAGCGGTAATGTTATCTAAGTGTGATATGTAACTGCATTGTTCAATTGTTTTCTCCCGTAATTCTGTATTACTGTGACTTATGTGCAATCTTAAAGCTGTCAATTTGTAGCCTCCTCCACGAGATTATAGATAATAATGGTACTTGAGTTTTTATTGCTCGGCTTGTTTTGAATTTAATACGATAACTGTTTATTGCTATTGTTATGAACTCATAAAACGGACGGTATAAGGATCTACCCGCGTTTGCTTCACATTAGTTTGTTTACGATTCGAACTCTTTGCAAGGTTATTTCATTTGATGTGTGATCGATGATGGCAATGAAAGGAGTAAATGTTGAGTTGTTCAGTAATAAGATTGGGAACAGGGCGAGCGATTTATGACTAAGAAAATATCTAAAAAATTGAGTTCTACTATAATAAGCTTACTATACCTTTGACACTGGTGGCATAAAAATGAAAAAACTAAATCAAGGAGGAGCTCGTTAAGGCGCCCGATTTGCGATTGCTGACGTTAAGCAACTTTCGCAAAGACCGGTCATCGGATGGGTGACCAAATATTTATTAGCTTGAGCTCCTATGTGCTTCGGAGGGCACGTAAAGCCGTCCACCAAACCGCACCGGGCTCACGTGGTGGTTTATGGCCCGTTCTCCCTATCCATCCTTAGGGATATGGAGATGCTCGTGCCCCAGCAGCGGGGACATAATGAGCTGATGATGATGATGAAACCATGGTGGTAGTTTAATTTTTGTGTTGGCAACCCAATGGATTTATGCTCGGATTTATTACGTGATATCTTTGTTAATCCCTATAGCTCAGTTAGACTACTGACGTAAACCTATACATATTAAACGTGATTTAGCTTTGCTGTGTGGGTTTATTTTTTATTTTATTTATTTATTTAAGAACAGCTAGCAAGAGCATACACCAAAACAATGCAATGATTCACTTAAAAATTACAAGCTATAGTGTTGTCTTATTTATAAGCTGCCACGACATGTATTACTGACTATGCAACCAGAATCCAGTTAACTAAGTTCAGAGTGAAACAAATTCAACAAGATTATAAATCTGAATTCACAAAATATAAGTTTTGGCTTTAAAAATATTAATATCAGGCACAGAGTGAACCAACTAATATACTTATCAACTTGTACAAAGTGAAATAATTTAACAATTATTAACGAAATTAATAGAAAGCTAGTTAACAAGCAACTAAAATTAAAGTTATCAAGTACGGAAAAAAACAAATCTTGACAAGTTCAGAGTGAAACAAATTCAGTGTCAGGGATAACAGGAATTTTATGAAAATATGTTACTAGCGCTATCAATAACAATCTTGTAAAAAAACATTGAGATGAGTTTTTGTCACAAAGTAAATAATTCATTTAGAGGCCTGTGTGTTCGTTTTTACAATAAAGTTCCATGTAATATCCGAAAACTTGATATTAATAAATTTAAAATCCCTATTTAAGAAAAGCTTTATAAAAAAAAGCTTATTAAAAAGTGTCTGATTACATTGAAGACAAAACAGTCTGGGTTTAAAATGCTGCAATCACTTCAACAGGTATTTCTAATTTAAAATATTGTTAAGGTTTTTTAAACTGTATAACTTGGTAACGGCATATAATTTAGTAAATGTCGTCACATATGATATTAAAGCTGTGGGGTTTCTTGCGCCCTTTCTTCTCCACAGCTAAAAAATAGACGTCATGAATGGGTAGTAGGTAAAAAAATGTTTGGACGATTCAAAAGCACTTTTCTAAAGTTTATTTGAATAAAGAATATTTGACTTTGACTTTGACTTTGTCAATAGAATTGTCCAAGTATTGCTCAGAACAATAACTAAAGTATTGGGCGCTCACTTAAGATTTGTACAGTCGTGCAGAATTCTAATCGACTAATACGCTCGTGACTTCCATTGACTGCTACTGTACAATCGCGCAGGTATACTTGAACTTACGTAGAACTTTACGTAACCGGGATCAATGTCCTCTCTGTCTGTACGTTACGTCAAATTTTATATTTACATATTTTATTATCTATAGTCATTTTCGAAGTGTTGCGTAATTTTGAAGTCTGCGTGGATGGTATTAACTAATTTTACATAGATTTTCGAAAAGTATCTCGACGATGTAATAGAGAGAATTTTCTTATTATTCAATTTTAGTCCTTATAGTTTCTTATCTCATCTGATGATAAGTGATGATAAGGCCGATAGTTTAACGACTAAGGAACTGGCTATCTTACCTCTTACTGTCGGAACTATTGATGTTATGGCAACATATTTAGATAAGATCGTCATCAGCTCATTTTACGTCCCCACTGCTGGGGCACGAGCCTTCCCTATGAATAGATAGGGAGAACGGGCCATAAACCACCACGCGGGCACAGTGCGGATTGGTGGTTGTTAACGACTGCTAATGCAGCCAGGACCGAGCTTTACGTGCCTTTCGAAGCACGGTGGAGTTCGAGATGAAAATTTTTTGGTCACCCATCCGAAGACTGGCTTTTGCGAAAGTTGCTTAGTTAAGTACATACATGGTGGTACCCCCCGTTGGATTGAATCCGGGTCCTCTTGGACTAAGACCGGCGGTCTTAACCACTACACCACTAGGTAAAAATTACTTTTTAGTAAAACATTTTCATGAGTTTTTGATACAAAATAAAGAAAAAAAACTTCAATATCTCGGATACTAGTTAATTAACACTTTTTGGAGTAAGGTTTAAGATTTATAATTTAAAAAAAATGAAAAAAAAAGCTTAAAACCTCGATAAAGCTTAAAACGGAACGGCGATAAGCGCTTATGGTGCGGCCTTGTTATTCGTGTACCACACCTTTTCCCACCAAAATATCTATGCCAATGTATTAATGATAAACATGAGAAACTTTGAAAGTGACTTTTACGTGCTCGTGAGCCGGTCACAGCCTCATTGCCGTGAATCTATTAATATACGTGGTACCTAAGCCGCAACCGACTGTAATAGATAACAAAAGTTAATGTACAGTAAGCTTGATAAAGTAAAGGGCACCTATTTCTGCCGTTAAGCAGCATTTAAACGTTAAAGTCATTAATATACGTGGTACTTACGCCGCAACCGAAGCCGCAACCGACTGCAATATATAGCAAAAGTTTATGTAAAGTGAATTGGTAAAATATGGGCAACCATTTCTGTCGCCAAGCAGCACTAGAACATCAAAATTATTAATATACTTGGGACTTAAACTGCAACCGTCTGTTCAAGTTAGCCAATTTAATGTAATAGTGAGATTGTAAAATATTTGACCTAATTTTGCTGCAAAACGGCATTGTTTTGTATCGCTGTTCTTCAATTTCAAAGGCCCAGTAAAGAAGGGCATAGAAGTTTAAGACCTATAAATAAATCTGGGTCGACAACGCATACGTGAGGTGCTCAGGTAACATAATAATGTTTGTAAGTATGATCAAAATAAATATGATTCATTTTGTAAGCAAAACAAGCCAGCAATACTGAAGTCTAAGTAAAAAAAACCGAGCTTATACATGTCATCATCATCATCATCATCATCTCAGCCAAATGACGTCCACTGCTGGACAAAGGCCTCCCCCAAGGATATGAGGGGTATTTGCCGTAATCGCCACGCTTGGCAGGCGGGTTGGCGATCGCAGTAGGTTGAGGGTAACCTCAGAGAGATGCTGCTGCCCATCCTCTGGAATGATCCCTTAGTCGGCTTTTACGACACCCACGGGAAGAGATGGGGTGGTGCAATTCTCTATCCCCGGCACCACACAGGGAGTACTTATACATGTACGTACGGCAAATAAAAAAAACTCCTTTTTATAACACAAAGTTATAATGGCATATGGCCTACCTGATGCTGCACGGTTACCGACGGCTCTTCTTGAAGAACTCTTTTATGAATACTTCGGCAATGAGCCTCTTAAATAAACATAGAAAGTATCATAATTATCATACTATCTAGGAAACATACGTATGACCTTAATTTTATGTCAAGCGCTGGTTCACACCCGTACCTATCGGTTTCTGCCGCCTAGCAGCAGTGTATAGCACTATCTTCGATGTAGAGGGTATGAATTAACGACTAATTTCAATGACCGTTGTAATAAGTATTTATTTAAAAAGAAAACATTGTACTATGCAACACATAATACTTATTCGAAATGCAACGGACGAAAACTCGAAAATTATGACGACAAGTGTACCAGTTGTGTGGCGGGCGAGATTTACGTTTCAACTTTTCCTTTCATCTCCGTTTTTTGTGACGGCCTCTTTTGCCGCCACTCAGGTTTTACGCAATTCGAAGCTGCACAACGGTTTCGTTTATCGAATTACTATTATTAAAATTATACGCTTTATACGAATCTACTAGCGTTTACGTCACATTCATATATATAATAATAATAATAATAATAATTGTATTAGGAAACGATTATCAAAATTGAATTTTGTGATGACCTCAGTAGCAGTTTTCCTGTAAAGTCCAAGAAATGTTATTAAAAATTTAAAAAAAGATGTAAAATGTATTTAATGTAAAATCCTCACACTGCATTTTTTAGAGGTCATTCCGAATCCAGCGAGCTATTCATATTCATATTTAAAGGAGCTTTATGTCTATTTTTCACGTTTTTCAACTTGTTGACCGGACTATTAACACCTATTGTAGCTGTTTATATGTAGGTATAACTGCTTGGACAAACCTCTATTATTTTTTTCGAATCCAATAAGTTATACTGAGCAGTATAACAAATAATACTTTTTTTATCCATTCTGTTATATTGTATAACTAATAGTATAACTAGATGGACTAACCCAACCTGAAACAGGTTGTGACGACCTCATTATAATTGAGTCCCTGTGAACTGTCTAACATAAAACAGTTTCGAACCATCAAAATAAAATAATACAACAAACGTGAGTTGATCCCTTTAACATTCATACATAGTCTCACGTCGTCTCCCAAAAATTGGCAGACAGAGCATACTTACTTACTTACTGCGCTGACTCAGGGAACCGAAGTGGATCTTGGCCTCCGACACGAGATTTTACCACTCTGCTCTGTCCTCAGCCACCTCTCGCCAGTCCGGCGGTTGGAGGTGGCTAAGATTCTTCTAGATAAGACAAAACATCGAAATCACTAATTTTGAGTACCTATACGCACCATTATTTAGTGACCCGACGCCACAATTAACATAAGCAAAGTAGGGTTCGGAGGTGGAATAGATTCTAATGGGTTACTAACTGATGGCCTGATGTGCGAGTATCTTAGAACTGTTGTCCCTTAGTCGGCTCTTACGACTTTTACGGGAATTTAAGTTGCTAACTTGTTGCTAAGGGTCATTTGGTTTACACTGTAATCACGATTCACAAATTTGAAACATAGTTATAATAATATATAATATATTATATTATATTTGTATTATAATCTTATCTCAGGTATCTTGTCTTATCTTAACTAAGTTTATGTTTAGAATCAAAATCTTGCAGCCCGCTGTTTCGATCAGAAGAGCACAGGGAAAGAACGATCAAAGTCACTTTTTATAAATTGGAAGATAATTGATTTCTTAACTTAGAAGACTCATAAATACTAGAAGAAATGACACAATAATAATAATTTCTGACTTAAAATCACTGCTAATACTTAGTAGTATAGTACATAGTATACTACTACTACTAAAAAAATAAAAAAACTTTATGTTTTTATTTATATGGTTTAATATTTTTCAAGTTCAGACCCAAACATAAATTGTATAAATGATCAAAGCCTTAGTGGAAATATTCAAAAATAATCAAAATGAAAATAAAAATAATTAAATAAAATAATTAAAAATTTATTAAATTATTTTAATAATATTTTAAATAATTCAAATGAACTGATTTACCGGCAAACAACAGCAAAATCATAAAAAAAAAGAATGTCACTCTTAGAAATGTCACAGAGCAAGAGAACTTACCTAATTAGATATCTTTGCATGTTAACGTGTAATTTTTATAATGCTGTGTATTCACGCTTTTGGGATGCATTCCTGCTCACATCTTTGTTTTTATTATTTTTCTTAGGATAGTTTGAATGTATCCTATTGTGTATACCATAGTAAATAAATAAATAAATAAATAAACATGACGATTAGATGATTCGTTCGAAAACTTGTAAGAACGATTAAAGTCTTAGGACTCTGATCGTTTTTAACGGGTCCGGCGGTCAATACCTACAAAGTAAAAAGCCTATGTCGGCCAAAGCCCACGTCTTATAATTTTCCTACGTAGTATATGGACATCATCGGTAAAAGACATCGTAGCAAAATGCCTACTTTTTCAAAATAGGTACCGTTAAGCAGTTAAAATATAAATATAAATAAATATAAAATATAAATAAATAAATAAATATAAATATAAATATAAATATAAATTTTTATTGTAGTACTTGTGTTCTTAATCCCCGTTCCCGTTCTTAATCTAAGTGTCCCCGTATCAATAAACAAAGTGTAAGCTTGGAGTAATTACTCCGTGTTTTGTTGCCGTCATTGTAAACTTCATTTCATATTAGAGTAAAAGAGACAAAACACAGAGTAACTACTCCAAGCTTACATTTTGTTTATTAATAAGCCCCTTAGACTATTAGTAACAACTTTTATGTATAAAAATATAACGTGATTTATCGGGACTTTGTACGTTTTTAATTTTTTCATGTTTTGCGACAGGCAAGCTTAGCGTGTTACGAACCAGTGGCGTTATTAACTAAAAAACAGTTTTGGGGTGACTTTAATCGTTCTTTCCTTGTGCTCTTCTAACTTTCGATATAATAATATCACTATTTATTATGTCTATGCCGGGAGAATATTGTTTGTTATGACTACGACTAAAATCAGCATTGATCTAGATTATATTTGAAGTTGTTAACAGGTAACTCTTTATTTATTTTCCTTCTTAAAACTAGATTTATACAATATTTTAATATAAAAACTATAAAACATTATAAAAACCTAATCCTAGAGTACCGCCAGCAGCGGGGCAGGGCCCAAGCTACCGGTGGTCAGGGCTGCAGAGTAAGGAACCTCCTGACAATTCGTGCCGTGTCAAGGAGTACTGCCTTTTGCATCTGACCCTTGACCCAACCTTTCAGCGAGAGCTTCTCTAGGTGTTGATCGTATTATTATTATTATTTATTTATTGTAAAAGAAATGAATTTAAAATAACAAACAAGGCTAAAGTTATAATCACACTACTGACACACTATCGTGACGTTATCGAATTAACAGACTTGAACCCCCCTGCTGTGATGGTGAAGTTGAGCGGAACAATAAAAATTCTCAAGTCCCACCGCAATACCGGTACCAATTGAGGCATACAACAAAATTGGTGGTGCTTCGTACAAATTCCTTGAGTGAGAGCGGATGGACTCTCGCTAAGGATTTACTCGAATATACACTAAACTAAATTTCCTTGGTGCGTGGGTTATGTAAGTTATCGTGCATGTCAACAGACGTTTTTTTAAGCCTCGTCAGACGATGGTAGCCATTCTCGAAGAAACCGGCTCGGTTATTTCTTTGGTGACACACGGAGGTGTGTTACATCGAGCAGGAAAATACTGCGTAATCTAATATAAATTAAATTTAAACTAAAAAACTGAAGTTTTTATAAACACTATACCCATCCATCAAAAGTTAGGAAAACTGTGATTCGACCAAGTTATTACCTAGTCATTGATTACCAAAAGTTGCAATTATGAATACACAATTAATCTGAAATGAAAATTAAGATCTTTTATCAGTGTTTTTATAATTTTTAGGACAATATTTCAAAAGCAAAAGCATGTTTGTTTATTTGTTTGGTTTTTCGAAATTCAGGCACATGCCGATGTAATTGATGTTGATGTTGCACCAGTCAAGGTGCGGTGAACGGTTATTTATCCAATTAAATCATTAATATCTTCAAAAACATATTTCTATAAGGTGCAGTGACAGTTTTCTCATCCCATTCTTTAATCACATATTCAAAAACATATAAAATGCGTTAAAGATTCGCCTGAAATAGATTTGTAATCTTATTCTCCTGATTTCTATTGGTATTCAACGTAAATTGAGGGTATTTTTAATTATGTTATTAAGGCGTTATAACGGCTAGTAAGGGAATCTTGTTTCACTAATATTTTTTTAGTACAGCCGCATGCACATCAACCTATCCAAAACTGTCAAAGGAGAACTGGCACTTTCCTTAGAAAAAGTGCTAAGCTTGAATACAATAGAATTTGATCTTATAGTAAACCTAATATTATTCGCTACCTAAACCAAGTTTTTACTTATTTTTATCGAATCGCGGATGTAAGTTATTTCATTATTAATATTTTTTAATATGGAAACACTGAGTTTTCAAAAGGCAGACATGTAACTTTGAAAATGTCTAACGTGGCTGCATAAACCATAATTCTTTTGCTTTTGTGAAATGTCAACAATGCAGTCACGTCAGTCAGTCAGTCAACCGCTCAGGTCAACCGTCATCCGCATTATAACTGTTATTTGTTGACAGATATTGCCAGTATTATTGAATTACAAATAAAAAAATTAAAAAAGTATTCAACTTAAGCATAAAACGCTGGGTCTCCTTTCTTTAATAAATGTTCAACCATATGTCATATTCATAAAATTCAAAGTCTATTGGGGAAATTTGACAGTTTGTAGTAGACTGATGTGCAAGCGTGTGTAACTACTTATTAAAAAAAATGTCACATAATTTCGACAATATGCTCGACGGTTTTCCCTCCCGTGTATAGTCACAAACAGGTGCTACGGAAGCGAAGTGAGACTTGATCACTTTCTCGGGCCACACATTAACCGACGGGCTATTCCCTAAAGTTCCAAATTTGATTGTTCTATTTTATTAATGAAATAAAATAAATTTGTGTAAAATATGGTACAAAAGGTCTGATGTAGATAAAGTTAATAACTTTACTTTTTTATTTAGTTTTAAAAGCGTGGTTTATAAAATTATGCTCAGTAGTTTTGGGATGAGATTTTGATAAAGGTTGATGATGACTTTCTATCACTATGATAGTTTAATATTAAAAAACTAATGTTTCTCTGTGATTCACGACCACAAAGAATATGAACTGTACCTATGACAGCTTAAGAAAAATTATTATACTATCAATGCTGTTAATATTAATATTATAGTGACAAGGCAAATAAAGAACTGCAGTTAGCTGTATTTCTTTATTTGACTTGTCATTAACAACGGATTACCTACATTTCTTTGACAGTTTTTGTTGACTTACGCAAGTTGGATACATAATGGGTCTAAATGCTACAGATTCGGTACAGAATCCTGAGAAACAAAAATTATTGCTTATAGTTGGAGCGCAACGATACAGCATAGAAAAATTACTAATAAACTGTTTGATATTAAAATAGCATTAGGTAAAAAATCCGTAAGTAACTAATTTCTAATCAAATATATGTTTTAAAGCCCTATAGATTGGTATCGTTTTTTCCACGTTAGGAACCAGTTTTTATGACTGTTGGGAGTAACCCACACAGATGGATCCTACTTATGAATTCGTACGCTTCTCTCAAAGTAGGTCGTATTCAAATAATGTCGTTAATATTATCATCTATTTTTATATCACGTAAATAATTAAGTTTTACCAATGGAGTGTTGGAATGTGCTGATTTTGGGAATCATAATGTATATTTTGAGAAACACAATAATAATAAATAAATATTTTTAAATAAATTTGTTATTAAACAGAAATAGAAATAGAAATAGAAAAAAATTGGTATAATTACACAATACACATACACATTCAAAACACAGGAACATCACTTTTGCATATACCAAATTGGTTTCCGCTCAGCGTATGTCCTGGTATTAACCACGACGACGCTAATAATATAAATTCATTTTTTTTATTACATTTCTAAGTAGTAAATATTGTGACTATAGATAGATACATATTTAAGAATCTCTGGAAGATCGCTACGGCAAGCGCGTTTGGGTTGCGCTCCTACGAGTTAAGTTACTTTCACAATGCCGGCTCACAGATGGGTGAGCAAAACAAAATATCTCGAGTGCTTCGGAATTGACGTAAATTTATTGATCCCTATATTTGCTATAGTAATATGACAATTTGTGAAAACCCGCGAACCCACATTAGATCCGCGTGGTGGGATATGACCCCAATCTCCCCATGAACTTTGGTCCATGTTCATGTTTATCATTGAGCTCAGCAGTTGATGAGTATTCATTAAAATACAAAAGAACATTCAAATCGAACGTTCCAAAGAGAAATTTGGTGAATAGTTTATCAGCGCGCGTTTTCCCACCTTCCTACGACATGGGGTCCTACAAACGTGGCATCAAGAGGCACCTTGTGGGCGGGAAGGGTGAGGGTGACTGATGCTGCGATGTTTTCACTCTGCACATTCTTCGCGTTTTGAACTCCATTTCCACTAAACATCAGGTAGAGTAGTCAATTGCCGTATAAACTATAAAAAAATGAGCAAGACAACATAAATCCTACTAATATTACAAATGCGAAAGTTTGTGTGTATGTATGTTCGTATATTTGTTGCTTCTTCACTTTTTATCCAGATATTCCCGCGGGAACGGGAACCACGCGGGTGAAATCGCGAGCTGCCGTTAGTTATATTAAATAATAGTTGTAAGATACAAAAACCCTCGGGAAGCTTGAATGGGTATCGTTGTAACCATCATTTATACATCCTAAATGATAATAATATCGGTAAATGATGGTTTTAGAGGAGTGTACTCATTCAGATACTTTTCGTGATGGACGTCGACAACTTCCTAAAGCTCAGACAAATGTTATCATACTAATATTACAAGGAAAGCTTTGTATTTTTGTATGTTTGCAACAAATAAACTCAAAAACTACTGGACCGATTTAAAAAAATCTTGCACCATTAGAATGCTACATTTGCGCTGAGTAACATAGGCTATATTAAAAAAGAAATGTCCACCCGTGCGAAGCCGGGACGGGCCGCTAGTAATATATAATTTAGCAGTCATCATCTCCTAAGTAGTTATCTTTAATGATACGAGAACGCCAATGAAAACAGAGATTTCTAAAGCTGTTAAAACTCATTAGGTGCGTTGATTTGTCTTGTTTACAATGCGTAGGCACTTACACTAGCAACAACGTTATTATATTAATTTAAAATGAACAATGGTAACTATGGGAATCACATAAATAATTACGGCATGTGAACTTTTTTGTTCTTATGAGTATTTTGGTCTCTGGACAGTTTTCTAGATATATTTTTTTACTCTATATTATATTTTTCATCATGTATGAACATTGAGCGTATGTAAAAGCGTAATAATTTACTTAATACGTTATCCTCTTACAGAAACCGAACAAAGGCGCATAGCAAGCCAAACACAATGAAGGTCAATGCTTGCTTCTTACGTCTAGACATTACAAACCAAGGTTGGTATACACTAAGGTCGACGACCGCAGACTTATTACGTTAGACTAAGAGTTTGAGTATCTTTTTACTATAAACACTAGACTTTAGATTAGATTTTTGTGTATTTTTTTTTAACTTTTTGACTTAAGTATTATTTTGTCAAAAGATTTACCTAGTGATATTATTTTTTTGTTTCACAAAAGAACTGAAAGCTAAAATATCAATAGTTGGTGGAAATTAAACGAAAAACTTGAATAAAGTTTCTTATATTTTGTATATACTATGATGACACAGTGCGACAACTTTGCAAAGGGTCAAAACAACAGCAGGACTAAATAGTAGTAAAATATTAAAATAAAATAAACGAACGTAGATCGTACAAATCATTATATTTAAATGTGTAGTTTTTGCGTAAACTTTAAAATATTTAGTTTACCAATTGGATGTTTTTATAATATACTCATTATAGTAGATTCACTGTCGTAAATATTCTTTTCTACAACAATTAAGATAATACGACAATATCATTTCTTGGCTTCGTTGATGTCTTTTACTAGGAACAAGACTGTAAGCTCTTTTCGAGGAAATTTTAAGTTTAACGCCATCTAGCGGTTAGGCGGGGAAGTTTTTGTCAATCGTGCCTGCAAAGCATGCTAAATCGTATACCTTCCAAGCAAAAGTTACTGGCATGTTGCTATTGACGTAGATGTCCTTGAAATATAGTTTCAATGCCAAAATTATTTTTAGGAAATTATTGAATTGTTACATTAATAGTTATTTATAATTATATTCGTTTTAAGTCATCAACGTCAGAATATACCTGCTGGGTATACTCGATCTCTACAAAACTAAGGGTTCCTATAATAATAACAAAAACAGATAAATTTATACATTATGTTTATTTTGTAAACATTTAAAGTATATAACTTTCTTGTTGATTTATTAAATTTAGTGAAAGCCTATACTTAAGATTAGGTGCAGATTAACTGATAGACGGATAGATAGAGATCGTAATGTGGATTCTTCCATCTACTCTGGTGAGGCTATAAAGCTATAAAACGGTCCACACTTTACAGTATAATGTTATTTAATCCAAAAGCAATCAAATAACATTAAAACTAAAAAAACAATGTTAAGTTTTACCGCTGACTAATTGTGAGCAAAATTTAGGATTTAATAGCTGAATTGAGGAGAGAAAAATTGAGTCACAAACTTTTTTTTTCCTTTTTTTTCTTATATTGGCACGTCATAGTGACTACATCCTACCTGATGGTAAGCAGCCGATGCAGTCCAAAATAATAAGAGCGCTGCCCACCGTGGAACAAACACGGTAACAAATGCACCCATTCATGACGGCCAGCATAAATGCATAACTAAAATAGAAATTAATTTTCTTTAAAATCCACTTTATCAATTGCAGATTAGGTATAAAACAAATTAAAATTCAAACAGAGTGCCTCGGTGGGTTCAATTTCCAGGTCGGGCGAAGTGTGCTACATATTTTTCGATGCATAGCCCGGGTTTGTGATCACCAACCCGCATTTGGCAAGCGTGGTGATTAAGCCATCACCCATCAATTGTAGTGATGACTTGATTTCAATGATGGAGGCCTTTGCCCAGCAGTGGGACAGTCATAGGCTATTTACTTACTACTAAAAAAAACGTTATGTTAGACATTTCCTAAAAACTCTAAAAAAAATTAAGTGTTCTGGCACTAGTAGAATGTTAGGAGGTATGTCTCCAAACTTCAGCAATATCATCACTTACCATCCTCAAGAGAGATAAATGTCAAGTCTATACTAATATTAAAAAGAGGAAACCTTTTTAAGTATGTATGTATTTTTGCAACGACTAAACTCAAAAACTACTGGACCGATTTAAAAAATTCTTTCACCATCAGGCTACATCAGCGCTGAGTAAAAAAAATGTCCACCCTTTTTTTTTTTTTTTGGAGAGAGACTGCTGGTTGCCTAGGGGCATTTCCAGCTACACCGGGCTTGTTTTAGGGGCGGCGAGGTACGTAAAGGGTACCTCAAGCCGTGTTGAAACGAAACACCTTCAGAGGATTTCTAGAGGGGTACGGCATCGCACACTTAAAAGTGCGCGTCCCCGTGCCCTTCCAGAGTCTCCGAAGGGTTCGGATCGGATCGGAAATGTCCACCCGTGCGAAACAGGGATGGGCTGCTAGTAACTAATATATTGAAAACTCATGTTGAGCCAAAGGTAAAATGGTAATGATGCTAATAATAAATACAGAAAAAGGTTATAATAAAAAAAATCGTTGAACATTTGCTTTGCACAATTGCATTGCACCTTTCAATAGGAAATGATACACATACTGTAATCGACTTTCATAGTTACAGCTGCCTCTCCAAACGCCAACATTTAGCATTAAATGCCCATATTCGTCCAAATCACGGACCAAACCGCTAAATAGGCGATCAACATTCGATCAAAGCAACCAGGGCATACGTGATAGAAACTGGTGGCTCATAAGAATGGGGCAATTTTGATGAATATTGATCGTATAGTATCGATTGAGTTTTTACTTTCACATCCTTTGTTTTATTATTGACCTTTTTCGTAAGGATCGGCGGATGCATTAGACGTTACTTTATAATAAACTAGCGGCCCGCTTGCGACTTCGTCCGCATGGTTGAACACCCGTATCCTATAGAACCCTATGGAAGCGCAGCGCCACCTACCGGGTCCAATTATATGCATGTTTCATACATACAAACCTTCTTCTTGAATTACTCTATCTATTAAAGAAAACCGCATCAAAATCCGTTCCGTATTTTTAAAGATCTAAGCATACATACATAGGGACAGACAGACAGCGGGAAGCGACTTTGTTTTTTACTACACTGGCCTGCAAAAATAAGTACTACACTTTTAATATTTATTTATTTTCTAAACTATAGAAGTTAGAGATTTTTAAATAAAAACGTTTTGCAGCAATTTTTATCAGCTTTCTTTAAAACTAAAGTAAATTATACATTAGTAACATTTTCCTTTTTGTTTAGAAAGTATATCTTGTGTACTTAAAAAGTTATTGCAATTTTAAAAGTGTGATACTTAATTTTGCAGGCCAGTGTATGTAGTGATACCAAAACAATCGAGAAGTGTTGGAATAATCCATCCTATTAAGACCGAGAAGTCCCGTGTTCGATTTCCAGCGGGGGATACATGTTTATGTACTCGGTTTGGTGGTAGTAGTAGGCTTGTTTGTCCGCCAGACTGACCACCATCTTATCTCGTCCCCATAACATTAAGGCGAGCGTTTTCGACTGTGAGATTTCCAAGGCGTTCCGCTCGGGACTAAATGATGGCGCGAGCGTCGAATTAGGCAATAATGTGGATTTTATTGAACTTTTACTTATTATTAAAATTAAAATGGCCGACCACTATTACATATTCAAAGACAATTGGTTTGTTATATTTTTATTTGTCTGAAACGGTGTATAGCCTGAAAAAATATATACGAGTCGAATTGAGTAACCTCCTCCTTTTTTGAAGTCGGTTAAATAAAATGATATTTAGTTTATTAATAAAACGTATGTTTGATATTATATTCGATTCAGGAAATTGTAAAGTATCGTGAAAATTCCAGCCGAAACTCCTAGATAAAAGGCCAATGAATAACGTAAATTTTTTTATTATTTAAAATCCACATTTCGAATAAAACTAATTTAAAATCACCGTTTTTTGAAACCCTCGCCTTGACGTTAATAGCATTGTTGTGTTCCGGTAGCTAAAGATAAAATACAAAATATAAATTGTGCCTACCCGTGAGCAATAACAAAAACCGCAAGTAAAAATGTTTCATTCCAATACACAATTGTGCCGTGATTGCGTGCAGAGATGCTTAAAAAGTGTTTTATTATTGCGCAAATACACAGTGTTTGCGTAAACTTAAGTAAAGAATAAGAGATGTTGCTGTACTGCAAAAAAATCAAGCCACAATGTAAGCTACTTTCATTCAAGCTTTCATTCAAGTGACGACCGCAGAAGTAAACATTGCATCATACTTTAAAGCGACTTGTAACGACCGTTATTTACCGTCATTCGTCGATGTTTAAATGTTTATTGCGTTTTTTGATGTTGTTACATATTTCCGCTCGTCTTCTATACATACGATTTGTGGGAGTGATTTCGTTAAATGTGACGGAAGTAGGTGCATCAGTGTGACAGGAAGTCGGGGAAGCGCGCAAGCGGGCGCCATTTTGTTAATTCAAAATCAATATTAAGAAGATGACATATTATTATTATATGTGACATATTGTGTCATTTGACTATCAAAGGTCATTTTGATATGTCAAATGTCTTCTAATGAGTATTTACTGCATTTATTTTATAGTTAAAAAAATATGTACCTAATACCTGACCCATTTTTCTCTGAATATAATGTTAAAATTGCTTATTACTAAAGTAAGATGTAAAATGTTACACATCATATGCGACTACTGAGCGGCACGCTCGTTTTTTTGCAAATAGTTAATATTTCTTTAAAATTGATTTTGGAGGCGAGAGGGAATCTATGTATGACTTGAAAACGATGAAATTTGGAGGCATGGGAATAAGCCGTTTCATTTTATTTCTAAATTGTTATTTTGCACTTAAAATAAATTAACCAAATTCGAAGTCAAAGTCAAATCATTTATTCAACCAAGGTCTTTAAAAAAAACGAGCGAGCAGAGCACAGATAAAGTAGTCGCATGTGATGTGGAACACCTGAGCCCAGCTGTTGTTGGACGTTTGTAGGCTAATGATTAAGGCAGTTTGTCGAAAAAATACACCTAGTTACCAGTTAGTACGTATACATGGAGCTCAATGGCTCAGTGGTTAACGCGCCCGGTCTGCGAGTGCTGAGGTTAAACAACTTTCGCAAAGGCTGGTCATCGGATGGGTGACCCAAAAATTTATTTTCGTGAGCTCCTCCGTGTTTCGAAAGGCACGTAAAGCCGTTGACCCGGCTGCATTAGCAGTCGTTTACAACCACCAATTCGCACTGGACCCACGTGGTGGTTTATGACCCGTTCTTCCTATCCATCCATTGGGTAGGCTCGTACCCCAGCAGTAGGGATAAAGCTGATGATGATGATGATGATGATGATGAGGGTGGATATTTCATTTTACGGTTCATAAAAGAGATCATGTTCAAAAACAAAATAGTAATGGACCCTATTAGTTTTTTGGTCACCCACAACTAGGGTTTTTCTTTATAATTTCGTAGTGGGTTGAGTAAGGAATAGGTACCTAAGGGATGAATAAGGAATGAAAAATAAAAATATTACTATCAGTTAAGTAAGGAATAGAAATGGGATGAAAGAGGAAACATTTATTTGTGGGATGAGTTCTCGTGGGATGAATACGGAACAACCCAAATTTATGTCATGATTTTAAACACTTAAATTTTAATATAGTCTACACCTGCGCCGGCGCCGTTTATTCAACACAAGCCCAGATGTTACCGTCAACATAATCGTTCCAGTCCGTTGATTTATATCAATGAGTCATTCAGTTTTACGAACACGTAATTTCGCGGATCGAAATGTTTGACGAAAGTTTCATTACAACATCGCTAGTGATAAATTGTGTACCGTGACATGGTTGATGTATCTATTCGGTACATTGAAACGCGAAAATGTTGGATGTGGTATAAAAAAATGAAAAAATCTTTTTTTTTTCAGTAAAAAATTTAATACCTCATACGGATGATGTTTGGTCTCTTAACTCGACATCAAGGGCCCGGGCGATAACATCATTTCTGATAAACCGCCCGACACGCGCTATTATGTGTAGTGAATTGTTTTGTTGGGCCTAGAGTCTTTCTTGTTGGACGCGGTTTGTAAGCGGGAACCACGCCGAGGAGGCATAGGTGAGTTGCGAACAAATGTAGCATTTGTAGAGCATATATATATATATATAAGGCACTACAAATTTATCAAAAAGAGAATTGAAGGGAAGATAAAAGGAAAGAGGAGAGCTTACCCTTCCTGCTCATTTTATGTCCCCGCTAATGAAGCACGAGCCTTCCCTATGGATGGATAGGGAGAACGCGCCATAAACCACCACGCGGGCCCAGTGCGGATTGGTACTTGTTAATAACGACTACCAATGCAGCCGGCACCAACGGCTTTACGTGCCTTCGCCACGGAGGAGGTCGTGATGATAAATTTTTGGTCACCCATCCTATGAACGGCCTTTGCGAAAGTAGCTTAATCATCAGCAATCGCAGACCGGGCGCGTTAACCACTGCGCCATCGAGCTCACGACGGCTAATAATTATCGTTTAAATTTACCCGTTCTTGATAGTAGATTGAGGAAGTGCGCGTATAGATATATATATTTTCCAATAGCCGTTACTTCAGTTTTGTGTAAAGTCATGGAGCGGATTCTAAATAAACAGCTTATCCGCTACCTAGAAGAACACCCCTTAATTCACGATCGCCAATACGGGTTTCGGCCGAAACGGTCAACGGGTGATCTTCTAGCGTTCGTTTTACATCTCTGAGGTGAGGCTATTGATAAGCGTGGCGAGTCGGTGGCTGTTGGCCTTGACATAGCCAAGGCTTTTGATCGGGTCTGGCACAAAGCCCTTCTGTCCAAGCTCCTGGCAAACGGTCTGCCTGCTCAGTTCTGCAACTGGGTCGCTGGCTTCCTACATGAGCGTAGAATCCAAGTACTTACAGACGGATGTGCTTCGCGGTTCATGTCAGTGAACGCTGGTGTCCCTCAGGGGTCCGTTCTATCCCCCACGCTGTTCCTTCTGCATATCAATGATATGCTTCCACTTGGAAATATTCATTGCTATGCAGATGATAGTACAGTGCACAGTGGGTATAACGGTCACCCAGCGGCTGGGCAGGTCGAGACTAAAAAGAAGCGAATAAATCTTGTCATTGAGCTCAATCGGGTATTGGACCTCATATCTAAATGGGGCTCCAATAACCTTGTTGAGTTCAATGCCAAGAAAACACAGGTATGCGCGTTCACGGCAAAAAAGTCGCCATTCCTACCCCTTCCCTCTCTTCAAGGCACATCTCTCGGCCTGCAGAGCAGTATAAACATGCTTGGTATGGAGATTCGCTGCGATCTGAACCAGAGGGACTATATTGAAACCGTGATAAAAACAGCGTCACGTAAACTCGTGTCCTGAACAAGGTGCGGCGATTCTTCACGCTGGATCAGTTGTGCCTTTTGTACAAGACACAGGTGCGATCTTGCGTGGAGTATTGCTCGCACCTCTGGGACGGTTCCGCAAAGTACCTTCTCGATGCCTTGGACAGATTGCTGCGGCGCGCTATACGCATTATTGGCAGTGCAGAGGTCACTAATGCTCTCGAGCCCCTGCTATTGCGTAGAGATATAGCGTCACTCAGCGTCTTCTACCGCTTATACCACGGCGAGTGCTCTGAAGAGCTTTTTGACCTCATCCCACCTTCTCCCTTTCTCCATAGGAGTACGCGTGCTGCTCTCCGGAGTCACCGCTGTACTGTCTCGAACATTCCATCGCGCACAAAGAAATTTGGTGACTCGTTTTTCTGTCGCATTTCCAAAAGATGGAATAGTCTACCAGCGCACGTTTTCCCTCCTTCCTATGACATGGGGTCTTTCAAACGAGGCGTGAAGAGGCACCTTGTGGGCCGGCAGGGTGAGGTTGACTGATGCTGCGTTGTTTTGACGCTGCACCAGTTGTCCTTACGTCTGGACTCCATTTCCACTTAACATCAGGTGGAGTGGAGTCATTTGCCGAGCTATATGTATAAAAAAAAAGTATACTTAGTAGGTATTAAACCCTAAAAAAAATATAAAAAACAACTTTCGAAGTTGCTAACCATCAGCAATCGCAGACCGGGCGCGTTAACCACTGCGCCATCAAGCTCCTCAATTCAATTCAATTTACTTAATTTTTTTTTATTACAACGGCTTTACGGTAAGCGTTTTGTAGATTTTTTAATTATACATACATCAATAGCATTATACATCGTGTAACGGAAAGGTGTGGTCAAAATGAAAAGATCCAAAGTGTATCCGATCTAAATCTAGTATGCAGAGTTACTGAGACATAATTATAAACTTTAGTATGTCATGTAATTGTAAATTAAATACTTATATTAGTGAAATCATGCGCGTCAGGCTCGCATAAGCAAGCAGCAGTGATCAAGAATGTAAGTACACCGAGGTTACTAAGCCATTAGGGATGTAACTTGTTTATTTTGATTGTAACGTCACGATTTAAATATTAAATTAAAAACGCTACGATCCATACATACTTGTTTCGCTTCGTCCACTTTCATTATTTCCTTCATACATGCTCTTCGGTTTAGGGTACTCTTGACCTGACCTTTTTCCAAGACGTCCCCGATTCGGTCCCGAAACGTCCGCCTTTTTTTTTTTTGTTAACCCGGGGGAAACTTGCAACCAAGTCATCCCACGGGGAGCAATGTGCTCAACCCGTTGTCGGGGTATGTGGGGTTGGGCGATGGTCTGAAGCGAAACGTCCGCCTAGGTCTACCCTTTCCAACACTTCTATTCACACTTCCCTTATACACTTTTTTCGTCAATTAAAGTTAATAATTATGTTTAAGTAACTATACATACAAGATCTAGATTGAATACACTTTGGACTTGTTACACGTTGTTTAGAGTTTTTTAATTGATTATTTTATCATCGTAAAAGATTTATTAATGTTGGCAACAACTGTGCTCAAATATTTTTGTATTCTTTGGAATAAAAACTACTTCAAAGTGAGAGTAATCCACATAACATTGATAACGATTACCACTTACGATGATACAACTTTGCAACTATGAATATTAATTGAGAATTTATTTATGATATTATTTATCATATTATTTATCATCATCATCAGCCAAATAGACGTCCACTGCTGGACAAAGGCCTCCCTCAAGGATAAATTATTTTGAGAGGAATTTGCCATAATCGCCACGCTTGGCAGGTGGGCTGGCGATCGTAGTAGGGTGAGAATAATCACAGAGCGACGCTGCTGCCCATTCTCTGGATTGGTCCCATAGTCGCCTTCTACGACACCCACGGGAAGAGATGGGGTGGTGCAATTCTTTATTCCCGGCACCACACGGGGGATATTATTTATACTGATGATGAGGGGATCGGGAGTGAATCATCCCGAAGGCACCTCTAAAGTTTGGACCTCGGCTCTGATTGACCGGGTGGGCGGGGGCGGGGATAAAACGCATCTCTATACCATGTAGAGGAGCTCGATGGCGCAGTGGTTAACGCGCCCGGTCTGCGAGTGCTGAGTTTAAGCAATTTTTGCAAGGGCCGGTCATCAGATGGGTGACCAAAAATGTATCATCTCGAGCTCCTCTGTGTTTCGGAAGGCACGTAAAGCCGTTGGTCATTAGCAGTCGTTAACAACCACCAATCGGCACTGGGCCCGCGTGGTCGTTTATGGCCCGTTCTCCCTATCCATCTATAGACTATATAATCTAATCTAATATCTATAGACTGCTAGCAGTGGGGACATAAAATGAGCTGATAATGATGATGATACCAGGTACAGACATGTACCTGGTATAGAGCGCAGTAAACCGGGTCTTCGTACTCTTGTTCTACGAGTACGGTGTCTTGGACCTATGCGAATGCGCATGTTTAGTGTATCGTATGAATGTGTGTGGTACGCTTGGAAACGTAGCGAGCCATAGCAAGTTAGGCGCTATTCTGGTTCCAGATCACGGGAGCTCGTGGCTATTATAATTTAATCAATAATTGCAACTTCACGTGTGCGGTTACAATTTTTTTCCTTGTTCCGTTTCTATTCAGTGTTGTACGCGAACTCTTAAACACGCAGCCATGAACGTAATTGTCGGGCATAACCCGGAAAATTATGCATAATCATGCATTAATAAATTGTATACGTAACATATATTTCCTGTCCTATATTTTATCAGTAAGAAATTGTTAAGAGATACTTGTTTTGCGAATATAAATTTGGTCTAATATTTGTTATAAATTGTTATTATTTTATGTAAATTTACATAACGAGTTAAATATCTATAAAGTTTTTAAAACAAATCATGTTGTGTTTTTGATATAAGAAAAGGAAAATGATTCCTCTTTACCTAATAAGCTAAATAGCTTATTAGGTAAGTAAGTAAATTACTTACTGACTTACTTACCCGGGATCACGGAATTCTCGAGAACAAGAACTTACTAAGCATGTTTTTTTTTGGAGAGAGACTGGGCATTTTCAGCTTCACCGGGCTTGTTTTAGGGGCGGCGAGGTACGTAAAGGGTACCTCAAGCCGTGTTGAAACGAATCACCTTCGGAGGATTTCTAGAGGGTACGGCATCGCACACTTAAAAGTGCGCATCCCCGTGCCCTTCCAGAGTCTCCGAAGGCCTCGGATCGGATCGGTACTAAGCATGTACTAATGCGTTGAGAGTAGCCGCGGATCGTGCTCAGCGAGTGGCGTGCACTTGGAGAGGCCTATGTCAATCAGAGAAGCTGATGATGATGCACTATTAAATACAAACATACTTAAATACATAGTCTTCCCTTCTCCCCATAAGTGGTAGATAGTGCATCGAAATCACGAATTTTATGTATACTCGACATTGGTAAGCAGCAACACGATCCTGAAGGTAATAGATGACTGGATGGATGCAGCTGTCTTCCGGAGGTTCACTGAATTGCATGTTTTACATGTAAGCCAGTGAGTCTTCGGGATGTTTTTGCGTTGTGTTTGTTATTATTAGTTACTATATGTTAGTATAGTGTATAGTGTTCGTTGTAAGTCTTTTTGTTACTAACATACTCTACTTTATTTTATTTTATTTATGTCATCATCATCATCATCATCATCATCTCAGCCAAAAGACGTCCACTGCTGGACAAAGGCCTCCCCCAAGATGGGGGGTATTTGCCATAATCGCCACGCTTGGCAGGCGGGTTGGCGATCGCAGTAGGTTGAAAGTAACCTCAGAGAGATGCTGCTGCCCATCCTCTGGAATGGTCCCTTAGTCGCCTTTTACGACACCCACGGGTTGAGATGGGGTGGTGCAACTCTTTATCCCCGGCACCACACATTATTTATGTAATGGATTTTAATTATATTGTAATTTTAATAATCTAATGTAATTTTTAGTTTTATTGTTTTTGAATTTTGTTAATTGTGAATATGGACCATGGTCTGAAATAAAAGTTTTTTTTTTTTTTTTTTTATTGGTGACCCGGCGTCACTTTTGGCATTAATAAAGTAAGGTTTGGAAGTGGAATAGCAAATATCAGTGATGGTAGCAACTCATCGCCTGATGTGCGAGAATCTTGGAACCCTTGTCCTTTAATCGGCTGTTATGACATGGAAAGTTAAGTAGCTAATACATTATTTTCACGTCCCAAAACATCGTGTTTTGGGACGTGAAAATAATAAATACAATTATTACATAATAAATAGATAAAATACAAGGTTATACATAAAAACTTTGTAACATACCTCCTCTGTGGTCTAGTGGTTAAGACCACCGGCTTACCAGTGGTCCCGGGTTCGATTACCAGCGGTGCATGTTTGTGTACTCGGTTTGGTTGGTAGTAGGGCTTCTTCGTTCGCCTGGCTAGCTACTACCAATTTATCTAAATATGTCGCCATAACATCAATATTTGTAGCATTGTTGTGTTCCGCCAACTAGATATCCCGATATCTAGATAGCCCACTGGCTGCCCAGTAATTGAGGATTCTGGGTGAAGTGCGCTTCCGTCTTGGGCCTTACATCACTTAACATCAGATGAGATGAAAGCCAATAGCTTACCCGTAGGATATTTAAAAAAAATATATAATTGAGAACTTGACTGTCTTTATTTTAAAGCAATAAATCGCCTACCTAATCAGTCAGTAGGTTCTTTATAGGGGAATTATTGGTATTTTATTCATGAAGTTGTAAATTTAATGTCCTTAAATCTTCAGTGCGTGCAAAACCTTATTTAAGACTAGCGCCAAAGGCGCCTCATATTTAAAACATTCAAGTTAAGGTTCCATTCACATATTTTCCGGGATAAATTTATCTATATATATATTTTTCCAATAAAGGTAATTATAATACTTTATACTGAGAAAACCGCGTTTGTTTTACATAATATTTTGACGTTTATTTTTTTATTTTTCAATAGAATGGCCGGAACGCAGTGGGATGATGCTCGAACGGGAAGTCGGCGAGCTAATTCAAAATCAAATTCAGTTTTTTTTATTGCATGTCACATTAGTGTACATAGTAAATGTTTATATAATTTTTAACGCAAATTTTGTTGCGAACAAATTACAAAAACACAAATGTTGAAAAAATTTCCACGAGCAGGGTTTGAACCTGCACCCTTCTGACATACCGGGTCAGGTGCTCTTCCAATTGAGCTATCGTGGTTCTAACCAGCCCGCCGAAATTATTCAACACTATTTACTTTTTACTTTGAAAGCCAAAGGCGCCCATTCAATGTTAACAACTACCGTCATTAACATCCGATCATAATGTTTTTACAAATACCAAAGAACAGTTAAGAAGTAGGCAAGCTATTTATAAATGTTTATATAATTTTGATGTTAATGACGGTAGTTGTAAAAAGTAAATGTAAGTAGATGTTTTTGTAATTTGTTCGCAACAAAATTTGCGTTAAAAATTATTTTTATTACAAATTTTGTTGCGAACAAATTACAAAAACATCTACTTACATTTACTTTTTACAACTACCGTCATTAACATCAAAATTATATAAACATTTATAAATAGCTTGCCTACTTCTTAACTGATCTTTGGTATTTGTAAAAATATTATGATCGGATGTTAATGACGGTAGTTGTTAACATTGAATGGGCGCCTTTGGCTTTCAAAGTAAAAAGTAAATAGTGTTGAATAATTTCGGCGGGCTGGTTAGAACCACGATAGCTCAATTGGAAGAGCACCTGACCCGGTATGTCAGAAGGGTGCAGGTTCAAACCCTGCTCGTGGAAATTTTTCAACATTTGTGTTTTTTTTTTTTTTTAATGTACATAGTAGTTAATTATATTTATTTAATTGGTGCAAAAGGTGTTAAAATAAACAATGTAGCGCCCCCGTATAATATAGCAAACAGAGGGAGTATAGCTGATTTATTCACTACAGTATTATAAACATTATATATAATATAAATTAAAAAAAATAGTATACATGTAAATAGATAGATAGATAGATTATACTTTTATTGCAAAACTATAAAACATAAACATGAACAAAAACATAATAAATTACAAAGTTACAATTTGGCGGTCTTATCGCTTTCAAGCGATTTCTTCTAGACAGCTAGTCGGATGGGGAGAGCTAATAAACTGTAAGATCAAAGGTGAAACTATGAAAACATACAAGAATAATATGTAATTTATAGATGAAACAAAATAATAATAATAATGATAAATATATATAATGTAACGCCCTATTAGGACGTGGCAAATTTTGAGAGGCTGTTACATTAATATGAATTATTTTATCTGTACCATTCTATAATTATAATAACATACGAATTGTTATAAATTACAATATAACTTACAAAAAAAACTGAAAAAAATATATCTTAGAAGTCATGATACATTAAAAATATTCCTTAAAAAAGTGATCATTAATCTCATATCCAATTAACTAAAATATTTATGAAATGAAATTACAGTAAAATGTTACCATTTGAAATTATTATTAAAATTTGTAACGTCTGGCTGAGTGGCAGAGTGCTCGGTCTGATACCCGAAGGTCCCGGGTTCAATTCCCAGGTCGGGCAAAATGTATTTCGGATTTTTCGATGCATAGCCCGGGTTTGTGATCACCAACCCGCATTTGGCAAGCGTGGTGATTAAGCCATTACCCATCAATTGTAGCGATGACTTGATTTCAATGATGGAGGCCTTTGCCCAGCAGTAGGACAGTTATAGGCTGTTTACTACTACTATGTTCCCACTGCTGGGGCACGAGACTTCCCTACGAATAGATAGGGAGAACGGGCTATAAACCACCAGTCGGGCTCAGTGCGGATAGGTGGTGTCAACGACGGCTGACGTAGCTGGAACCAACGAGTTTCGGTGCCTTCCTTCTTATAAAAAAAAATTGTGTTATAATGATTTTTATCTCTTCTTTTATTTACACTGTGTGTGAATAGACCTTAACAAAACGGACCTAGCATATGCGTATCACAATTAAAATAAGTAAGTTGAAATTTACACTTTTACGCGACTCGCAGTTAATTAACGTGGAAGTTGTTAATTACTGGCCAAAGCACGCTTTTACTTCTTGCCACAAACCAGTAGACACGTCAAAAATAGCCACAAGATTCTATGGCGCTCAGAGAAATCTTTAAATGTACTGTTTTCTATAACATGTTGTTAGCTGTTGCTTTGAGATTTTATTTTCATTTTAAAATGCTATCAAACATTAGCGATTGATCAACCAGCTCATCTAAAGAAGCATTCAATTTATAGGTACACTAAAGGATTAATTAATAATCTTTATATTATTACGTGAAGTGGACCTGGATGAGTCCCGTTGGTGCAACCAAAAACGAGATTGACTTTATCATGTCGACGAGGAAGCAAATATTCAATGATGTCACTGTGATCAATGCGTTTAAAACTGGCAGCGATCACCGGTTGGTAAGAGGCACATTGAATTTCAACGTTAAGCTGGAAAGACGTCGATTGGTAAGGTCTACGCTCCGTCCTGCACCCATCCAAATCCAAAACCCCGAAAGCTTTCAGCTCGAATTGCAGAATCGCTTCGAGCGCCTAAATGATTGCGAAAATGTGGACGAATACAGCAACAGGTTTGTGGAAACTGTCCAAACGGTTGGGTCCAAGTTCTTTAAAACCCACCGTGCAAAAGGAACCAAAAAGTTCTCAGACCATACTCTCAAACTAATGGAAGAGCGGCGCGCAATGGTTCTGCTTTCCTCAGGTGATGCGTCTCAGTTTCGGCGGCTAAATAGGCAGATCTCGAAGTCTATGACTCGCGACACGCGCCAATTTAATACTAACCGTATTAAAGAGGCCATTGAGCGGAACAAAGGCCAACTGACGACGCTGAAAACCGATGACGGCAGAACTGTCACGACCAGGTCCGATGTTATGGGAGAGGTCGAGAAGTTCTATGGACAGCTTTACACATCCACACGGCCATCTGTACGCTTAGCTAGAGACCCTAGAGCTAAGTTAACCCGGCACTATACCGAAGACATCCCGGACATCAGCCTATACGAGATTAGTATGGCTCTCAAACAGCTCAAAAACGGCAGGGCACCAGGTGCTGACGGAATTACGGCCGAGCTTCTGAAAGCAGGCGGAAGACCGGTACTCGTAGCTCTTCAGAAGCTATTTAATTCCGTCGTACTAGGGGGCAGAACGCCAGAGACGTGGCACGAAGGTATGGTGGTACTGTTTTTTCAAAAAGGGCGATAAAACCCTGCTGAAGAACTACAGGCCCATCTCACTTCTAAGCCACGTCTACAAGCTGTTTTCGAGAGTCATAACGAATCGTCTCGCACGCAGGTTTGATGACTTCCAGCCTATCGAACAAGCCGGTTTCCGAAAAGGCTTCAGCACCATAGACCACATACATACGCTGCGGCAGGTTATACAGAAGACCGAAGAGTATAACCAGCCTCTTTGATTAGCGTTTGTGGACTATGAAAAAGCCTTCGATTCGATTGAGACATGGGCCGTGCTACAGTCTCTCCAGCGGTGCCAAATTGACTATCGGTACATCGAAGTGTTGAGGTGTTTGTATGAAAGCGCCACTATGTCAGTCCGTCTTCAGGACCAGAGCTCGAAACCTATACAGTTGCAGCGAGGAGTGAGACAGGGAGATGTGATTTCTCCGAAACTGTTCACTGCTGCACTGGAAGATGTTTTTAAGCTTCTGGACTGGAAAGGACTCGGCATCAACGTCAACGGCGTATACATCACTCACCTTCGGTTTGCTGACGATATAGTGGTCATGGCTGAGACCCTGGAAGACCTCGGCGCAATGCTCGGTGACCTCAACAGAGTCTCTCAACAAGTGGGTCTTAAAATGAACATGGAGAAGACGAAAGTTATGTCGAACTCACGTGTCGTACCCACTCCTCTGAAGGTTGGGGACTCTGCCCTTGAAGTTGTGGACTATTATGTTAACCTGGGACAAACGGTCCAGCTAGGTAGGTCCAACTTCAGCAAAGAGGTCAATCGTCGAATCCAATTAGGCTGGGCAGCGTTCGGTAAGCTACGAAATATCTTCTCGTCCGATATACCGCAGTGTCTCAAGACGAAAGTCTTTGACCAGTGTGTGTTGCCAGTGATGACATACGGGACTGAGACGTGGTCGCTCACTATGGGCCTCATAAAAAGGCTCAAGGTCACTCAAAGAGCAATGGAGAGGGCTATGCTCGGGGTTTCTCTGCGTGATCGAATCAGAAATGAGGAGATCCGCAGAAGAACAAAGGTAACCGACATAGCCCGAAGAGTTGCTAAGCTCAAGTGGCAGTGGGCAGGTCACATTGCTCGCAGGACTGATGGCCGCTGGGGCGGGATAGTCCTGGAGTGGCGACCGCGTACCGGAAAGCGCAGTGTGGGCAGGCCTCCAACAAGGTGGACCGACGATCTGGTGAAGGTCGCGGGAAGCCGCTGGATGCAAGCAGCACAAAACCGGTCGTTGTGGAGATCCTTGGGGGAGGCCTTTGTCCAGCAGTGGACGTCTTTTGGCTGAGATGATGATGATGATGATATTACGTGAAGCAGAAGCTTTGTACCCCTTTTTTACGAAAATTGCGCGGACGGAGAAGTATGAAATTTCGCACACTTATAGTTTATATAGAGAAGGTTATCCGAATGTTAATATTTTTTTTAAATTATGCATGAAAATACATTAAATCAATAAAACAAACATTACACACACTACCATGTATTTGACACACACGCATATGTATTTGACACACACGCATTTAAACTCTTTCAAAAATTTCAAAAGGCAGAGTAGCGGCCGAAATCTGTCAATGCCAATTAGAACTCACATTCTATTTGTTTAAATTTTTCATTGCTTTCATACAATCCGTGCATCATTAATAAAATTACGGTCGAATTTCGACCACTGGGCGACCACTAGTTATAATTAAATGACAGTACTGTAGTGAGTTACGATCTTACCCGATTGCAACAGTATTTTTAAATTATTTACATTTTTAAAGTAATTTTTAGTTTTTCAACTTATATAATAAAGCATACTTCTATATATAGTTGAGCAGTTATTTGCGCCCGTTCTTCTGCACAGCTAAAATACGTCCTAAATGGGTGGTAAGCAAAATATTTTGAAATTTGAAATTTCAAAATGATTTAAAAGCGCCTATCTAAAAGGTTTACTTGCACAAAGATTAATTTCATTTCATTATGGACTCACGTTTCATATTATCTCTTTGGTGAGTGATCATACTTAATTTTGCTTAACCTCGCAAGACCATGGTTCTTTAAAGGGTTTTTTTTTAACAAATAAAATAATAAAATAACTTCAATATTTTTTTTTGTTTTTGGTTCGTTATCCACATTCACATGCCATGTAGGCTTAGCCAAAGTATCATTAAAAAAACGATAGCGAAGTTCCAAAAGTAAAAAAATTATGGGCTTGACTTAAGCCGCGCTAAATCACGTGGTCAATCTTAGGTCAATACCATACATTTTATTCTTTTCGAACTTCGCTATCGTTTTCTTAATGTTACTTTGGCTACCGCCACTGGCCTACGTTGGTAAATTAGACGAACTATATCTATACTGCCATCATTGGTAGCTCTACCCACGCTCTACCTACTACCTACTCTATTTTCAGTTAATAAATAATTATATTGGATTTGATTTGATTTATAGATAGGCAGCCCTCGTGTGGTGCCGGGGATAAAGAATTGCACCACCCCATCTCTTCCCGTGGGTGTCGTAAAAGCCGACTAAGGGACCATTCCAGAGGATGGGCAGCAGCATCTCTCTGAGGTATCTAACCCTCAACCTACTGCGATCGCCAACACGCCTGCCAAGCGTGGCGATTACTGCAAATACCCCTCATATCCCTGGGGAAAGCCTTTGTCCAGCAGTGGACGTCTTTTGGCTGAGATGATGATGATAGGCAGGCATATGACTACGCTCTACCTGATGTAGAGCTGAAGCAGAATCCAGATGCGAGGGCAGCAATTTTTTTTTTTTTTTGAGAGAGTTAGCATATGCCTCGGACGGCATTTTCAGCTTCACCGGGCTTGCTTGGGGGCGGCGAGAAACTTAAAGCACGTTCCTCAAGCCGTGTGAAACGAATCACCTTCGGAGGTTTTCTAGAGGGAACGGCATCACGCACTAGTGCGTGTCCCCGTGCCCGATTCTCCGAAGGATTCGAATCGGATCGGAGAGCGGAACAACCCGAGGGCGCCTCTAAAGGCTTGGACCCCGGCTCGGGTTGACCGAGACGTGGTGGTGGAGAGAAGCGCCCAGATACATGTCTGTACCTGGTATAGAGCACGTGTGAACCGGTTCGTCGTTCCTTTGTTCTACGAATACGGTGTCTTGGGCCTAGTGTGCATGTTTAGTGTATTCTGTAAATGTGTAGTGGCATATAGAGGATCGGGCGGGAGGGTGGGGGGGGAAGGGGCAGCTAACGGAACAGGATTGTGCCTCTCTAGCCGTGCTCACGTTGTCGACCCGCAAGTTGCTTCTACACTCCTTGTTTAAAGGACCCCATGTTGTAGGAAGGATGAAATACATGAGCTGGGAGAGCACTCGATTTTTCAGTGTTGCTACAAAGAAATGATCCACAATGGTATTATTTTATAAGCACTTGCAGCTCGCACGCTACTTCGTGATGGTTTTGCAGCAGGCGCACCCAATATGCAAATATAAAATAAATCTTTTAATTAATTTTTCAATGATTTTAATTTTTAATTTATTCTCAATGATAATTTATTTATTTTTCAATTGTATTTAAATTTAATTTGTTTTCATACATATATTAGGTTATTAGATTTATCAGCTTTTATTAGCTTTATGGTACATGTTGTGGCTTCCTTTAAGTACGATTTGTGTTTAGCTATAAGTTTTGATTGTTATTTTTTCTTTTTGAATGTATTGATACAAGTTTTGTTGGAAGTCCTTAATAAAATAAATAAAATAAATAAATAAAAAAACTGACTAATAAAATAGTTATTAATATTGAAATGTATATTGATACTTTTTGTAAAGTGTTTGTAAATTGTATTTTCTGCTTTAAGGCCATCATAAACATACATACAACATAGTACCCAGCCTCACAATTAACGTTATTAAGAAATTACATAGCGTTCGTGCGAAACAAAACGAAATTATGTTTTTTAATTATACAATACAAAAAATAAGGGAAATTGGAACATGAGGTTTGTTCGCGCAGCCGTGTGGAGAGTCGGTCATTTTCTAGTAGGTATAGATAAATTGACTATAGTAGTTTATAGATTTGAGTAGTTGATTTGGTGTCAATTTAAATATTTGAATTTTTTTGTCAGCTTTTTGTGTTGAGAAGTAAAAACATTAATTGAAAAAACAAAATTATAAAAGGAAAAACAAAGAGTAGAACTCAGTATTAGCAAGCAGTATTTGGCTTCCTCTCAGTACAGGGCAGTCATTGTAATATAATGCAATATAATGTTATATACAGTTATATAATGTAATATGGATGTAATAACATCCTATAACATACGTCAATACGTAAAAACATATTTTTTTTTCAAACAAATAATCCTACAGGTGACGTTTTCTACGGATATTTACATGGTTTTCTAAAAGGGTATGGCATCGAATAAAATTAAATGGACGCGAGCAGAACTGATTTTTTTTTATTAAGTGTAATTAAATTTCGTAAGTAATACTGAAGTTTTAAATATTTTTATAAATAAATAAAAGATAATTATTATTACACATACACTCACACGCATACACAAACACACACACACACACACCCTCTCTACCTGGCCGCGGTGTCATGACACCGCGGCAATATTCGGTCAAAAATCGCGCGGTGTCATGTCACCGCACCCGACCACGCGACTATAATAATTATTATCGATAGGTTAGAGTATACTTTTGTATGAAGATGTTTGGCCATAGACAAACTAGAGTAAATTTGCTATATTGAGGAAAAAACTGGAAATACTCATGTAAGTAGTGTTTTATATTAGAAACTGTTGTAAATCATCTTGCTGAGTTTATAGTGAACGTTTTTAGCTATAAGTTTTCAACGAATATCGTATCTAATAGTGATTTTTAAATTTTCGATTTCGGAGTGATGCCAGAGTGATTTTAGTGCGTAAATGCATGTACAGTTTGTTAGAAATACAGTAAAATGAATAAAAACAGTGTATGAGTAATGGAAACTAGTTTACACAAAGAAATAACGACATTTATTATCATTTTTTGTGAAATAAAATTACGACCGTTTCATGTACTGACATTCGAAATGGCCGAAATTTTTTGCCATACCATTTTGGGCTATATTTGTATAAAGCTTACGGCCATACTTGCCGGCAGACAGTGTGAAATTTCTTTCTTAGTAGTAGGAGGATAGTGTCGATAGCTTTTACGATAACATTTTGTTATTTTCGATAGTAATGGTGATATTCTTGTAATGTTTCTAAATTTACTTTTGTATTGAGACAGTTATATAAGTATGCTATATTGTGTTATTGTGTATAAGTATGTTGTATAGCATATTATTTTATGTTATTTGTTTGATTTTGATTATAGAATGGCTAATTGAAGAATTGGGAGAGATGAGGAGGCTCCAAGCGACTTTTGATATTTTATACGACGAGGCCGACGCGGAGGAGGAGCGCGAGGAAGTAGTCAGTGATGACGAGGTTAGTAGAATTTATTTCATCATCATCATCATCAAATAATCTGTTTATTGTGTTACAAGGATTGTGCTAGGATTATGCGATCATATGGCGCCGGTTATTTATTTCACCATCACCACCATCATCACCACCATCATCATCATCATCATCATCAAGTAATCTGTTTATTGTGTTTGGTTTGTACTGGTGATGTGTTTATTGTGCTAGGATTATGCGATCGTATGGCGCCGGTTATTTATTTCACCATCACCACTACCATCATCATCATCATCATCAAATAATCTGTTTATTGTGTTTGGTTTGTACTGGTGATGTGTTTATTGTGCTAGGATTATGCGATCGTATGGCGCCGGTTATTTATTTCACCATCACCACTACCATCATCATCATCATCATCAAATAATCTGTTTATTGTGTTTGGTTTGTACTGGTGATGTGTTTATTGTGCTAGGATTATACGCTAGGATACGTATGGCGCCGGTTATTTATTTCACCATCACCACTACCATCATCATCATCATCATCAAATAATTTGTTTATTGTGTTTGGTTTCTACTGGTATGATTGTAGTAATAACTGTTTCACTTTTTTGTATGTTTTAGGGCGAACCTTCGCCATTGGCTCCTGCCTACTCTCCACTCACATCTCCACGACGCCATGAGGAGGTTGACTGGATGGAGGTCAGTTACATATACATATATACAACCGCTCCGTTCTCCGAGCACTTGGACTTCTCAGCGTGGCTGCTGCCGTGGTGGAGGAGAAGAAGATTTTATTAAACATTTTTGTATTGTATTTTTATTTGTATTGTATCATTTGGTAACGACATAAGTATTGTAAATGTCGTTACTTCTATAATAAAAACTGTGGAGTTAAAAAATAGACGTCCTGAATGTGTAGTAGGTAAAAAACATTGGACGATTTTCAATATTATTTCATTATTTTTACAATTTACTATTTTTACAATATACAATTTTTACTTTCACTTTGACTTTGACTTTGATTTTATACCTATGAAGATGATGATGATGATGAAACAAAATAAAATTGAGACTGACATTGTACATTTCATTTATTCATATAAACTAGTAGCTTACAAAAATAACATAAAAAACAACTATCGATGACATTACAAAAAGTGAAGTAACACCCCTAGTTCATTTTTTGCTTTCGTAGGTCGTATTTCAATTGTTGTTTTTGTAAACATCTCGGGGTTTTTTGTTACATTGTTTACACAATTAGACAGCATGGGTCCTTGTTCTTTGTTTTATGTACTACTGCGCGTTTATTTCTTGTGATTGAGGCCACAATATGGTTCGTAAAGTTTGATCATGTATGACCAATAAACTATTTCAATAATCACATATATCTTGATACCTGCCGGAAAGGAAATTTATCAATTAGTAAATTGCCGTTTACAGAATGATAAAATATGATCTGGTTGCAACGTAATCATTATTTTTGTGAACATCGACGTTAGGTATTCGCCATTTTGCGAATTACGTCATCGGCCGGGCGCTGTCATTGGTTTGGCACTGGATGTGAGAGGTTAACACTTATCTTACGTTTAATTTTGTTATTTCATGTTGTTCAAAAAAAAATTACTCACCACCATCTTTTTATGTCAAAGCGGTTCAATATAATGGAAGTCTGATGACCACATCAAAGTCACAAATGTTTTTATACCTTTTTAAGCATCAGTCCGACACAAACTTAATTTGTATAATATTTGAAAGTTTGTATTTGTGCTGTGTGAATTTGTGATTAGAAATAGCAAATAATAGGCTATTTGCTGTCTGTCCCACAGCTGGACAAAGGCCTACATCGTTGAAACCAAGTCATCACTATAATTAATGGGTAATGGCCACCACGCCAAATGCGGGTTGGTGATCACAAACCCGGGCTATACATCGAAAATCCTAAACACAATTTGCTCGTCCTGGGAAACGAACCCGGGACCTTCGGGTATCGGATCTTGCGCTTTGCCACTCGGCCACCGAGGCTATTAGAAAAAAATGCATTATTATTATTATTGTAAGTGTGTTTTTTTATTCTCAGCTATAAGCTGGGTTTTCTCTGTGAAAATGGGTATAAACCAAGTAATTACAGGGTGTAGTGCTAGGGGCGGAAGAGGGGCTCGTCCATCTATAGGGCGAGCAGTCACCGACGGGGTTGTGTCCGAAAGGGTTCCCATGACCTCGTCAGGCTCCACCATGCCGGCGTTCGATGCTTCCTCCTCAGATGAGGACGACGCGATGATCACCGGTCTGCTGGTTCCAAGGTGACAAGAGGACATCGCTGGGTTTTTAGTGGGTAGGAGTCTCACACACCCCACCCCCTCCCCCGGGGGGTGGATAGCTCATGGAGAGATTTCCTAGAGTCAAAAAAAAGGGTGTGGTGTGATGTCTGTATATGGTGTGGGGTTATGTCTATTTTTAACGATATGATGCGATTGATTTAAAAAATATAACAATGAGAACAATAACTTTAATTATAGAAAATAATGAAATAATGAAATAATTCTAAGGAAATCTAAGCAATAAATGAATAGCGAGTTAGCGACGTCCGATCGGTCCCGAGGCAGCAGCAAAAGTGAGGTCCGCTCTCCGTGCTCGAGCTAGAGCGCGATGCCCCACCAGTCTTCCCCACCAGACACACCGCCGTGACGTCAGTCTGTAGCCACGCCCTCTGGCCTTGGAATTTTCTCTAACACGGCCTCTCCTGACGTCGGTGCGTCCTCGCCCGAACTGGTGGATGCTTCAGCAAGGTGTGACTGGAGGTTCGAAGGCCCCGCTTCAACATCGTTTGCAGGCATGTCATCACCTGTAATACAGTTAAAATTGTTTGCATTAGTCGCATGTCCATTTTTATTCTCGTAAGAAACATGAACATTGCATTAGAAAAATATTAAGCAATATAGGTGGACACCAACGCTCGACACACACTCAATGTGGAGACCAACGCTCGACACTTATCCAATGTGGAGACCAACGCTCGACACAATAACTAACATGGAGACCAACGCTCGACACATTAACCAATGTGGAGACCAACGCTCGACACATAACCAATGTTGAGACCAACGCTCGACACAATAACTAACGTGGAGACCAACGCTCGACACATCAACCAATGTGGAGACCATCGCTCGACACATAATCAATATGGAGACCACCGCTCAACATATTCCAAGGAAAAATTACATTCAAAATATGCACTGCAGACCTCAGGTGTCCATTCTCCACGCCAGAGCGTCATATATTCAGCTGCCGCCTGCGTTGTATTGCCATAAGAACCAGCTAGGAGTTTCAGATCATATCGGCCATGGGGTAAGATCTTGGTCACCTTATAGGGGCTTCGCATACCAGAGTCCATCTTTCCGCTTGACTGACTGTTCTTATGCACGAACACCACATCATGGAGTGCGAAAGAACGTGGGGGCTTGCGCCGCTCGTTAACACGAGTATCTTGGCGGACTTGATTCTGCTCCAAAAGCTCTGCAGCGCGTTTTTTCAAAATTCAAAATTCAAAATTCAAAATCATTTATTCAGTTTAGGCTACAAGTAGCTCTTGTGAATGTCATTATGCCATCGGTTCGTAAATCTACTCTGGGCGGGAGATCTTGTACTGAGAAGAACCGGCAAGAAACTCAGCAAGTGTCCAGCTCTTTTCTCCCTTACAGCGTCAAAAATATTGGAAAATGCCCTATCATAGCAGAACACTTTCCATTACAAATAAACACAAAAAATATATATAAGACAATTACAACATGTAAAAAAACAAAATAAAAAAATGTAAGTTAACAAATTTACATCAGATAATTATGTAAAGGTTTCAATTTCCACAATGTCATACAGCACCACTACAGTACTCTAGTAAAAGTCAAAAATTGTTTAGGTAAAACAAAGTCAAACTATAATTAATAATACTAAAAATAAGATAAGTATGCAAGAGCAGACCAGCCTCCACAGGCGGCACCCGTTCACGAGCATGACATATGAATCAGCCATCGCTTCGCTCAACCATATTTTAGGGAACGTAACGACCCGACGCACATGCCACCACCGCAGAGACAGTAAAGAGAGCATGACACACTCAAGATACTCTAAATAAAAACTTAATGATGTATTTAACGCAACGCTGTTTGTTATCTGTAGGACAATGCTGTTAAAATAAAATATGTAAGTTAACAAATTTACATCAGATAATTATGTAAAAGTTTCAATTTCCACAATGTCATACAGCACCACTACAGTACTCTAGTAAAAGTCAAAAATTGTTTAGGTAAAACAAAGTCAAACTATAATTAATAATACTAAAAATAAGATAAGTATGCAAGAGCAGACCAGCCTCCACAGGCGGCACCCGTTCACGAGCATGACGTATGAATCAGCCATCGCTTCGCTCAACCATATTTTAGGGAACGTAACGACCCGACGCACACTCCACCACCGCAGAGACAGTAAAGAGAGCATGACACACTCAAGATACTCTAAATAAAAACTTAATGATCTATTTAACGCAACGCTGTTTGTTATCTGTAGGACAATGCTGATAAAGGCTGTCATATCAGTATAAAAAGTATAAAAAATAATTTTAATAAATTGATTCAAATATAATATGTGATTTTTATTATAACCAGGCTGTTTTATCATCTAAATATTCTTTGACTGTATTATAACCTTTTATAAGTAATAAAGACTTCACATGTTTTTTAAACTTATCTAAAGGTAAATCTAGTACAGAATTTGGTATTTTATTGTAATAGTGTATACCTTGCCCCAAGAAAGAACCAAGTTGTCGCGCAATGTCGCGCAGTGCCTCTCGATTAGGGCTGCTCCCTTCAATAGACACATCGCGCACAAGGGACCGAATAACGGGCGTCGCCACCTCACTGCCAATTAATAAATTTAACGGTAATACATAGTAGATTTTTGCCGGGTAACGTTCAAGCTGAGTTGAATTTTCCATAAAATAGTGCTCCATAATTCTTGTCTAAAATTAACTTCAACACGAATCATATTTAAAATTGTACGACAATATCGCTCAGCTTGACCGTTACTTTGGTGCATTTCCGGCGTTATGAAATACAAACTACTACCTATATCTGTTACCCATTTAGTGAAAGCTACGCTCTCATACATTCGGCCACGATCTACTACAATAAGTTTTGGAACTCCAAAATAAGAAATAGCAATTTCAAAAACTCTTTTAAGCTCATTGGCATCTTGCCTATAAATAGGAAAAAGTAAACAAAACTTCGTAAACGCATCGACAATAATTATTACAAATTTATAACCGTTGGAATCCGGAAGAGGGCCCAAAATATCACTATGTATAGTATCAAAGGGTGTTTCTGGCTTGCTCCAAGACTCAATTGGCTGATATGGTTGACGTGGTCTTTTCTTGTGCGATAAACAAACTTTACAATGTTGTATGTATTTACGTACAAAAACCCTTAAGCCCGGAAACCAAAAATGTTTTAAAATTAATTCGGTCGTTTTATCAGTACCTATGTGCTGATGCTCGTCGTGAAATACGCGCAAAAGACTAAGCCGATAGCCCTTAGGTATATAGCACAAAAGTTTAGATTGCTCACCTATAGTGTTGTACTTATAATATAAAACATCATTCCGCAGTATATAGCGACTTGCATCTAATTCGCCGTTGTTAAGCTTATCTATCAAATTAAGAGTTTCATCGTTTGCGGCCTGTGCTATCTGCGCCCAATTTTGAGGTCGTCTAATTTCACAAACATTTACGGGATTGCGACTTAAATAATCAACATGTGATAACACTGACCCCTTTCGATATTGCAATTCAAAATCAAAATCTTGTAAGTAAACCCACCATCGGGCAACCCTTGGTAAAAGATCTTTCTTTCTTTGTGTCAATTTCAAGGCGTTACAATCTGTCACAACTTTAAAATGTAAACCGATTAAATAATGTCTAAAATGTTGTAATGCCTTCACAACCGCCAGCGTTTCCAGCTCATAAGAGTGGTAACGAGGCTCCGCCCCCTGCGTTACTTTGCTAAAATACGCAACGGCATGTCTTCGTCCACTCTCACGGGTCTGAAAAAGAACAGCTCCATACCCCAGTGAAGACGCATCAGTGTGCACTTCAGTAGGCAAGGAAGGATCAAAAATATCAAGTGCTGGCTCATTCGTAAGACGCCTTATAATTTCTTTACGCACACTTTCTTGTTCCTCACCCCACCTGAAGTTCACACCTTTACGTAGCAAATTGGCAATGCAAGCTGTCTTTAATGAATAATTTGGAATATACCTCCTAAAGTACCCAGCTAAGCCTAAAAATTGGCGCACTTGTTTTACATTATTTGGTATAGGGACCCTAATTAAAGCATTGACTTTAAACTTGCTCGGTCTAACCTGACCATTTCCAATCGTGCGGCCCAAGTACTCGACTTCGTTTGCGAGAAACACGCATTTTTTTTAAATTTACCGAGAACCCAGCTTCTGTCAATACCTGAAGGACTTCGTGAAGAGTTTGAAGACCTTCCTGAATAGTCATACTCGGAATCAAAACGTCGTCTATATAAACGAGTATTTTACCAGACTGAACAAAGGAACGTAATGTATTAGTGATGATTCGTTGAAAAAAAACTGGTGCATTAGTCAAACCATATGGCATTTTTAGGTATTCAAAATGCCCTTCGGGCGTTACGAAGCCAGTTAGTCGAATAGAATCAGGGTCTAAAGGGATCTGGTGGAAGCCAGTGGCCATGTCAAGAGATGTAAAGAAATTGCATTTACCCAATCGATCTATGTGATCATCTATCAATGGCAAAGGATAACGATCCTTCACTGTTTTAGCATTTAAGGCCCTGAAATCAACGCACATGCGGTCACTCCCGTCTTTCTTTTTTACTAATAAGATAGGGCTAGAATACTCCGATTCAGATTCCCTAATAACACCCTTAGCCTTCAAGTCCTGAATAATTTCGCGAACGCGTAACTTTTCGTTATATGACATCTTGTAAGGACGGTAAATAATGGGCGTTTCATCACTCAATTTAATCCGCATGAAACCAGTCTTAACAGTAGACGTGGCAGTTCCCGTAATTAAATTTTTTGAAAATATTTTAATAATTGATAATAAATTCTCTTTTTCGACAGAAACGCTCATTACTTTTTCCGTTCGTGTTAACCGTTGTACACCCTTGGCTCGCATATACGCCACACCATCCCTATTAAGTACATCTGTGCCGACTATCACCGGAGTACTCATAAAATTACTAGGAATAATGTGAAAATCTATTTCCAAAGTTATTTCGGGGAATTCAACCGATAATTTTGTCAAACTGTTTGATTCTACATCGTGTTTACCGATACCACGCAATAATCGAAATGAGGGTATTTTCTTACATTTAAAATGGTTGATAATCGAATCAGAAATAAGCGAAATAGTGGAACCACTATCTATTAAAACGTCTACCGGAATACCTTGTATGATTGCAGCAGCTATATCATTTTTCTTATAGTCATCTTCTACCTTGCGACAAAAATTTATATTTGACTTATTGCGTGATTCGGCGCGCTCTTTAGCAAAACAATTATCGACTTTATGTCCTATCTTTTTACAATACGAACATAGGTCACGGTTGGGGGTAGATGCACTAAACGTATTTGAGGTTAAATTAGAATTATTGGAGGGCGCATTATCTAATCTCGACCGCTTAGGACACAAAGAAAACTTATGCCCGATCTTACCGCATGAAAAATATTTACACTTAACATCACTGCGCTCCCTCTTACGAGTACTACCACTGTCAAAATCGTCGCAATATCGATTTTTTTGTAAACCAATCTGACGGCTAGTAGGTTTTACATAATTGGAGAAAAACTCAACCAAATCGTTAGGAGTTAACTTTGCGTTAGTGGCAGCAGCTCGTATTTGGGGGTCAGTTATTCCGCGTATAATTATAGCAGTCATTAAATTATCACTTAATCCTTCAACAATTCGCAAACGTAATAACGATCTCCTAGCATATACTGCAAAAGTAGGGTATCGATCAGAATCAGTTTTCATAACATCAAAAAGAATATTTGCTACGTCTACCCTTCGTGGACACAGCGCCTTGAATTCTAATTTAAACTTTGTCCAACAACGATCAACACTAACCCACTCGTTCAACCAGACACGAGCCTCCCCTTTCAAACAATTTCCAATACGCGCTAAACACTCGCGATCATCCCATCTATTAATAATACGAACATGATCGACTTCGCTACACCACAAATCGAAATCATTGACACTAGGATCAAAGTTAGAAATATAAATATTTGACCTTACCTGAGTCATTGTTGAACTGATTACACTCACAAGTTTCTCCGTCACGTCAACCAAACTATCGTTACTGATACCAGAAACCGAAACGTGTCGCGGTGGTGTGTGCGGTGCCGGTGTGCGCGGCACGAACAGGTTGCGTCTGCGTCGTAGGCTCGGCGCCGTCTTGTCTCGCTGACGTGGCGCCGTCGACCGATAACGGCGGCGTTCGCACAGCTACCGCACGTGCATCCTCTTCGTTAACGCGCTGAAAAGAATTGCCTTCCATCGCATTCAGACGGGTTAGAATCGCCTGAAGTTGTTGTTGTAGCCCGTGGTCCGGCGAACGATCACTAACTCGGCTTCTACGTTTTTTTGAAGCACCCGACATATTTTATTACTAAATTAAAGCAAAAGCAAGCTACGTATTTTATTAAAAGATGGCTAAAACGGCAACAGCTATGAGAGCTATCCCACTTCTGATTTTAACGATATGATGCGATTGATTTAAAAAATATAACAATGAGAACAATAACTTTAATTATAGAAAATAATTACAAAATGAAATAATTCTAAGGAAATCTAAGCAATAAATGAATAGCGAGTTAGCGACGTCCGATCGGTCCCGAGGCAGCAGCAAAAGTGAGGTCCGCTCTCCGTGCTCGAGCTAGAGCGCGATGCCCCACCAGTCTTCCCCACCAGACACACCGCCGTGACGTCAGTCTGTAGCCACGCCCTCTGGCCTTGGAATTTTCTCTAACACTATATAATAATATTTGAAGCAAAAACTTTGTACCCCTTTTTACGAAAATTGCGCGGACGGAGGAGTATGAAATTTCGCCCACTTATAGTTTATTATAGAGAAGGAGTACAGAATTTTTAAATGCATTAAAAAAAACATTAAATCAGTAAAACAAACATTACACACACTACCATGTATTTAACACACACGCATATTATAATACTCTTTTTAAAAATTTTAAAAATGGAAGAGGAGCGACCGAAATCTTTTAATGCCAATCCAAACTCACATTCTATCTTTATTAATGTTTCATTGCTTAGGATACAATCCGTGCAGCCTTAATAAAATTACGGTCGAATTTCGACCACTGGGCGACTACTAGTTATTATTATTAGATATTATTATAAAAAATATTAATATTGTTAATTCATATTTCACGCTAAGTCGCTATTGCCCTGCGCTATTTTCGAGCAGCAGCACAAACAGACTACGCTTAACAATGCCATGGAGCGTAATTGTCTAGTGAAAGTACCATCAACCAAGTGGATTTCAAGTTGTAAGTAAACATCGCAAGCGTTCTCAAATCTAGATGTTTATGCAAATAACATCAATTAATATGGTAATCAGATATGATAACTCTATACGTGCATAAAAGCAGTTGGCCGGAAAAACAATAGTTATCAGTTAACACGTGTGCGTTATAACTAGTAATTATTTAATTAAAGCCGTGCATAAGATCTTCTTTGACTAACCTACATAATTATGCTTCTTTGTAATAAAACATAAAAAAATAAAAGATTTGTGTTGCATCGTTCTGCATCGTTCACTCGCAAATTTTCATTTAAAAACACCGCGTGAGATCTCAGTAAAGCACACATCTTTACTGATACATGAGGGATTTAGGAGGAATATCTTTTTTTATTAAAAAATATCATTATCATTTATTATCAAATATAGAAAATTAATATTGTTGGTAATAAAACTTTATCACTGGCTAAATGTGCTGACCACACAAAGCCATTAAATAAGAAAAAGAAAATGATCGAATGCAGAGCTCATTCGATTTTCAAATTTAAATCCACTCCACTGCTTATAAATATTTAATTTACTCTATGCATCGGTTGTTGTCGTAAGATGGCTGTCAATTTAACCCATCAACCCACATTGGTCCAGTCATACCTATTGTTCATGTGGGAACACCTGAGCCCAATACTGGGACGTTTGTAGGCTAATGATAAGGCAGTTTGTCGGAAAAATACACGTAGTTACCAGTTAGTACGTACACATGACGAGTATTTATTGAATAAAATCTGCATATAAATTCTCATTTACACTTCACATGGTTTTTAGTAATAATTTTTATATCACTAGGTAAGTGGATCTAGTCAATTATAATAATAATTATATAAAAAATAGAGTGCCCCTAAAATATGGTATTTGTACAAAAATTTTGAAGAAAAAAGACAAAATCCGCTACTTAGTTGCATAAGAATAAGAGTAGCTTTTTTAAAATACAATAACAACCAAAACAGTAGTTTAAATAAATAGTAACACCACTGACTGGACAATAATTGATTTAGTCGACATGACTTTGTAAAAGGATATTTTTAATTCCCTTGCAATAACGTGATATTGTATCACGAAGGTTGGTGATGTTCTCTTGTTATTTAACCCACGTTCTAGTTCACCTGATAGGATATTTTTAATTCCCTTGCAATAACGTGATACTGTATCACGAAAGTTGGTGATGTTCTCTTGTTATTTAACCCACGTTCTAGTTCACCTGATAGGATATTTTTAATTCCTTAGCATTAACGTGATACTGTATCACGAAATTTGCTGATATTCTCTTGTTATTTACCCCACGTTCTAGTTCACCTGATAGTGACTGATATAGCCGAAGGTGGCAGCGCGCCTGACCCAGAATCCTTAGTCAATGAGGAACTGGATTTCCTACTCGTTGTCGACCTGACTAGTCTACTGGGTGGGCTAAGTATGTATGAACTCTGGAAAACTATGTAACGTGTTTATACTTATTGTAAAAAGTAAGGGTATTTTATTATTGTGCATGTTGTGTTTTTCTATAAGTGTTAGAGCATTTAGTTTATACACTTTAATTGTTTTTTTTTATGAACGTGTAATGTTTTTATTGTTGAAGAACCATAATAAATAAATAAATAAAGGGTTGCTGAGGCGCATGTAGACAGGTTCCACGCCACCATGCGTAAGCGGGTTGCATCTCTGGTGCTGGGCGGTGCCAACCACGGAAGTGATGCCAACAGCCTTCTGGATACTGTAGCGGACAGGGTGGATAGCCCTATCCTAGTACACTGGGCCACTTTGCAAGTGATGTCAGGAGTTTAGGCCGCAAAATAATTTTTAAATTAAATTTAATTATACTAACACAGCATGTAAGTTTTTATTGTATTATGTATTACTAACACATTATGAATGTATGTGTGAAAATAAAGAGTTTTATTATTATACCCTTTATTTATTTTTTTACATATTAATTTACATTTTTAAATATTTTCTAAAAACAAAACAAACATTTAAAAATAATTATTATTCAAAAAATAAATAACTAATATAAAAAAAAAATATTAATTGTGCAAGTGCGAGTGCAAGTTTTATTTGCTATTCAATCACGTTGACGGGTATTAGATTATTTAGAAATACAAAATTGCAGCTCACATTGTTTATCGTCAGGAGTCGCTACTTTAATAATTAAGAAATTCTTGTCTAGAAAACTTAAATTAAAATTCAGCGCTATTGTTATGATATTTTGTATATTTTAGCACCTTACAAGGTTGGGCGCGTTGTGTAAGTTTTTCTTTACGTTTTAATGTTTAATAATTTTAATTAATTAAAATGAGTTTTTTTTTCAGTTTTAGTAGATGTCTTATTTTATAAAATAGACACCATCACTACTTCCTTATATTGTCGACACATTCTGACAATAGGATTGTAATTGTTGAGTGACATGCTATAAAATCTGTTTTATTATTCGACTATTATATTAATCTGATTGTAGTGGCGTAAGATAGATAAGTATGATAATAAGTAAAATAGTAGACTTTATAAAAGGAAAGAGAAAAGCAAATTGCAACGTATACTTAATAAAAAACAACATTCTCTGCAGACATTTGTAAAAATAAATAATAAATGTTAAAATCTAATTAGTGTTAATTATTAAATTAATTAATGTTAAGAATTAATAAATAACAATTGTAAAATATGTTTTTCGGAGGTAGGCGCTAGTGGCCGCAACACAGTTTTAAACATCTACAGCTTCTATCGTACACATTTTTTCTGTACTGTGTTTTAGTGATTTAATAAAGAATTATTATTATAAATATCTACATTAGAAACAAAATCAAGAGAACTTACCAAGAAGAACATTTTAGCTTAAAAACAAAAGACGGCAAAAAGGAAAAGCAAACAAAAGAGTGGTGACACTGACCAGTAAAATATTATAAAAAGTAAAATTAACAAAAACGTACTTATTCCACAACAGTGGTAGGTATTAAGCCTATTTGTGAACTTTTTGCGAGAAAATTAAGTGGTTTTGTTTTATTATCTAAAATTTGTGTTTTATCGAATATTAACGTGAAATAATGGAGGATTATCAACCGTATCTTCGTGAATTTGCATAAGTGTAGACTAACGAAAAAAAACAGTGCAACGTTACTTTTCCAATTTCCTCAAGTAGTCTTCGTGAGATCTCAGTAAAGCCTTTTACATCTTTAATTATACTCAAGGGATTTGGGAATATCATTTGTCACTACTCGTTTTTATTATCACTCATTATCATCTTATATCAAACAAAGAAAATATTGTTCTATCTATTAAATTAAAAAATACATTGACACTGGCTTAATGTGCTTTCAGCATGAAGCCATTATCAATCCAATGGCTTAATATCAAAGCCAAAAAAATGTATGAAAATAAAAAAGGAAAAATTTACAAAAGAGTATTTACTTTGTAACATTAGTAATAAGCTTGTTTGTATCAACGCCTAATAAATAGAAAAAAATAAAAATGACGATCTTAAGAAAAGATCAAACGTTACTAGTCAGACTGGTAACGAACGAGTAGTAACTGTTCGAGATGATCAAGTACGGCCTAGAATGTGGAGAGCACTTACATATAAGATGCGGTTTGCCAGGTGGATATGTACGCGGTATGAAACGGCGCAGAATAGAAATTGGCCATGTAACCTACGAGTAGTATACCATGCGAAATGTAGCTTTTTACTTTTGTACTCTTTACTACGTTCAGTTTTTTTTATAACTATATTATCTTTTTTAATACTATATTATTTTTTTATATTATTTTAACTTTTGCATTCAAAATGCTATGTGTAGTTAGATACAATTTTACTAGAAAAAAAAACAATAAGCGGGGTCTCGGTAGCTCAGTGGTCAGAGCATTGGACCGGCAATCCAAGGGTCATGGGTTCGATTCCCATTCGAGCTTGCTGCGACTGATGATGATTGATTTTTTCTAGTAAAATACTATATTTACCTTTTGTTATTTGCCAGATTTTGATTAGATATAACATAGTTCTTTAACTACTATATCTTTGTCTTTATTCATCACATCATATCATATACACAGTAAAAGTGAATTCCCTGCAGCCTGATAAAGTAAAACTGTGTTACAGGCCACATTGTCTTCCCTAACTTTGCTAACAAAGATAGTTATGGCGATATTTTAAACAAATCCAATAGGACTATGGGTTAACTTAACTTACACATCAAAAAACATATCACATTCTTACATTGGATGTTCATGTTCGTGTATATCATCATCATCGTAAGTGTTCATCGCTTTCTAAAGCTGCCTCTATTCCTTGTAACCCTCCAAACACTATGAGTGCGTGGTTATATTTCACTTCTTTTTCTGGCAAATCATCTACGGGTTTTCCTTTATCTGAAGTGCCAAGGGTTGTCATATCAATCTTTGTAAGGGGATTGTGTATACACTTGACTTCAATTCTTTGCAATCCTGGCTATATAGCTCCAGTACACTATGTATAATAAAATGTATGGGATTGACATAAGATTGACCACGTGATTTAGCGCGGCTTAGGTCAATCCTATACATTTTATTCTTTTCGAACTTCGCTATGGTTTTCTTAATGTTATTTTGGCTAAGCCTACTGTCTCGGCTCTTGGGGTGGTTAGCCTGACTATCTCGTCGTTCGTGTAAGTACAATTTAAAAGTTGAATTATAATTTGGAGTGAGCGGGAGTAACCTTGTGTATTTAGTTAGTTTTAGTTTTTACTTAAACTAACTATATGGTATGGACTATGGGTGGTAACTATGGGTATGGATGACTTTGACTTATGTCTAGCGGTGGACTAGTAGGCTGATGATGATGGCGATGATGACTTACTCGATGACGATGGTGCTGGGCTAAATTCCCAGGTTGGGCAAAGCGTGTTTCCCGGGTTTGTAATCACCAACCCGCATTTGGCAAGTGTGGTGATTAAGTCAATTCCCCTTCAATTATTATATAGCTTTTTTTTTTTGGAGACAGTTGGCTGATTGCCTCAAACGGCATTTGCAGCTTTACCGGGCTTGTTTGGGGGCGGCGAGAAACTCAAAGGGTTCCTCAAGCCGTGAGAAACAAATCATCTTGGGAGGTTTTCTAGAGGGAACGGCATCACGCACTAGTGCGTGTCCCCGTGCCCTGCTAGATTCTCCGAAGGGTTCGGATCGGATTGGGGAGCGGAACAACCCGAGGGCGCCTCTAAAGGCTCGGACCCCGGCTCGGGTTGACCGAGACGTGGTGGTGGAGAGAAGCGCCCAGGCACATGTCTGTACCTGGTATAGAGCGTGTGTGAACCGGTTCGCACCCTTCAGATAATCTACTAGGGAATGGGGACACGCACTAGTGCGTGATGTGTGATGTCAGGTGTCGCTGAAAATGCCACCTGAGGCAATCAGCAAAAAAAGGTCACTTGATCTCAATGATAGCGTCCTTGCCCGATGTGACAGTTTGGCATTGTTAATACTTAACTACATTTATTTAATCGAGAAGCTCGATGGTGCAGTGGTTAACGCGCCCGGTTTGCGAATGCTGAGGTTAAGCAACTTTTGCCAAGGCTGGTCATCGGATGGGTGACCAAAAATGTATTATATTATATAGCTGGTCCGCTGGTCCGTCCATTAGTTCGTTCGTTGGTCCCGACTGCATTAGCATTCGTTAACAACCACCAATCCGCACTGGGCCCGCGTGGTGGTTATGCACGTTCTCCCTACCCGTCCATATGGAAGGCTCGTGCCCCCGCAGTGGGGACATAAAATTGAGCTGATGATGATGATGTCGTCACCCTGCTTGTAAAAAGTTACTTTCATACCATTACGGAGAAATAATAGACATTATCATCACATCATTTGATGGTATATGACGGTTGTATACCGAAAATTAATGATCCAGTTGCTACGCATCGCTACGCTTTGAAACTAATAAGTACGACAACAGCGCATTTCACCCATAATCCTCAACTATTGAGAAACTGGCAATCTTATCTCTTATTTATCTATATATTAATACGTGAACAAAAACTTTGCACCCCTTTTTTACTCAAATTGCGCGGCGGAGGAGTATGAAATTTCGCACACTTATAGTTTATTTATAGAAGGTTATCCGAATGTTTTTTTTTTAAATTATGCATAAAAATACATTAAATCTATAAAACAAACATTACACACACTACCATGTATTTGACACACACGCATATAATACTGTTTTCAAAAATTTCAAAAATGCAAGAGGAGAGGCCGAAATCTGTTAATGCAAACCCAAGCTCATCATCATCATCATTATCATCTCAGCCAAAAGACGTCCACTGCTGGACAAAGGCCTTCCCCCAAGGATCTCCACAACGACCGGTTTTGTGCTGCCCGCATCCAGCGGCTTCCGCGACCTTCACCAGATCATCGGTCCACCTCAAAAGTCACATTCTATATTTTTAAATGTTTCATTGCTTAAGATACAATCCGTGCAGCCATAATAAAATCACGGTCAAACTTGGACCACTAGTTATTTTAAATATGAGACAACATCACATACATTGTTCCTAAGGTAAGTAGCTAAAGCACTCGTCTTAGGGAAATCAGAAACAATGACGGGACAACGACAACCACCCAGACCCGGACACAATATCGAAAAGTTCGTTTTCGACATTGACCCGACCGGGAATCGAACCCGGGACCTCAGTGTAAGCGCCGCCCAAAGCCCGGCGTGCAAGCCACTCGGCTACGTATTCTTCTATAATACTCTAACTGTCTTATGTGGAAATTTACAAAATATGGAATCCTTTAATGTAAGTATCATCATTATCATCATCAGCCTATACTAGTCCACTGCTGGACATAGGCCTCTCCAAGTGCACGCCACCGAGCACGATCCGTGGTTACTCTCATCCAGCTCTTGCCAGCCACCTTGCGAAGATCGTTGTTACACCTAGTCTAAAGGCGTAATGTAAGTATGTTTTTTTATATCGTACGGGAAAGCAGTTGGCCTTCATTTCATCTGATGTTATATGATGATAGCGCTGAAGGTGGAAACCCACTCCACCCAACTACTGAGGCTCTGGTTATCTTATCTCTAGCTGCCGGAACGCAAAAATGCTACAAATATTGATGTTGGTGTGTGACATATGCAATAAATAAGATGGTTTGCTAGCACCAACCAAACCGAGTACGCAAACATGTGCTTTCGCTGGGAATCGAACCCGGGACCTCTGGGTCGGAGGCCGGTGGTCTTAACTAATAGACCACAGAGGCGATAAAAAATATTATGTATTTTTGCTATATTATGTATCCATACACACAATGCAGCAACAAACAGTACGTACGTGAGAAATCAAATGGGCACAATTAATTAAATACGAGATTTTAAACTTTCGCGATACATCTTTATGTATATTAATACGTGAAGCAAAAATTTTGTTCCCCTTTTTTTACGAAAATTGCACGGACGGAGGAGTATGAAATTTTGCACACTTATTAGTTTATATAGAGAAGGTTATCCGAATGTTAATATTTTATTAAATGACGCATAAAAATAAATTAAATTAATAAAACAAACATTACACACACTACCATGTATTTGACACACACGTATAAAAATACTCTTTTCAAAAATTTTAAAAATGGAAGAGGAGCGGCCGAAATCTGTGAATGCCAATCCAAACTCACATTCTATCTTTTTAAATTTTTCATTGCTTATGATACAATCTGTGCAGCCTTAATAAAATTACTGACCACTGGGCGACAACTAGTAACTATAAGTACTCGTATGTTAGAATTATAAAAGCGAGACAATTAGTACCACCTTTTTTTTATTGTGAGATGGGCTTGCTCTTGGCCTCATTCTAATCCCTAGGGCTAAGAAGAGGCCGACGATGGAACGAGCTTGCCCAGAGAGAGCCTATTCACTCGTGCTTTTAAAACTTTAGGGTTATATGCACTCGGGAACACAGACGCCGGTAGAGAATTCCACTCTTTGGATGTACGCATTATAAATGTAGAAGCAAAACGCTTGGTGCGCAAAAACCTACGTCAGGCCCCGTTCATGTTAAATCATTAATTTAACATCAATCAATGTTAAGATATATGATACCAAAAAACAATTTAAAAAAAAATCATATGCTGAAAACATAAATTGCAATTTACTAAAAATGAGTAACGCCTTACTTATATGTACTACTACTTGCATAGGTACAACATACTTATTAAAAGTTAAGTCTTAAGCATCAGACATGCCTTAGGAGAAGAGAAAACTCAAGGGTAACTAATTATTCATTAGATTAGGAGTAAAGTGAAATTGCAATTTAAAATTGTAACGGAATTTTAAAAACTTTTAAGTGTAAGTAAATAAACACACTACACTTTACAATTTTTATAGTGTTAAAATAAATAGATGCTAAGAAAATTAAAAAAACGTTAGTATGAAAAATAAAATTTTATAAAAAATCTTCATACAAAACTCCAAATTCATAGGTAAGGACCTATTATATCTATATTAATGTGGCAGTGGATCATTTACTTTTAATACAAACACAGTTTAAATTTTCACGGCACAACGGGCATTGAAGTTTGTTACTGTGTTTTTTATTCCATTATACAAACCACATTACCGTATCTATGCAATGACTACCAATTCTTTACTGAGCGGTACAATGTTTCATTTTTACTTTAACAACAACTAGTGGCCGCTCGCGGTTTCACCCGCGTGGTTCCCGGTTTCACCCGCGTGGTTCCCGGTTTCACCCGCGTGGTTCCCGTTCCCGTAAGAATATCTGGTTAAAAAAAAATCTATGTGTTATTCCGGGTTATAAACTATATGTATGCCGAATTTCATCCAAATGCATTCAGTAGTTTTTACGTGAAAGAGTAACAAACATCCATCCATACTTACAAACTTTCGCGTTTAAAATATTAGTAGGAGGATACTTCGTCTCACCTCGGTGGCCGAGTGGCAAAGCACTTGACCCCATATCCTAACGTCCTAAGTTCAATTCCCAGGTCGGGCAAAGCGTGTTTTGGATTTTTCGATACATAGCCTGGGTATGTAATCACCGGGTGGGCATTTGGCAAGTGTTATGAAGCCAATAACTATGATTTGTAGTGTTTACTTGATTTCAATGATGGAGGCCTTTGCCCAGCAGTGGGACAGTATATGATAAGCAGTGCCTGCAGATAGCGTGATAATAGCCTATAGCCTTCTTCAATAAATGGACTATTTAAAACAAAAATAATTTTTCAAAATTTCAAAATTTAACCAGTAGTTCCTGGGATTAGCGTGTTCAACCAAACAAACAAACAACCAAACAAACTCTTGAGCTTTATTATATTAGTATAGATTTACTTTTTTTTTTTAAATATTTATATAAATTAATTACTACTATCTATCTTTGAAATCGATGGCACAGTGTCATGTTGCATTTTTCTGTGTGGATGGGTGTCCAACTCCAAATTTCTCGAGATCCTCGTACTTCAAAAAGTTAAGCAGTCAATTTCGTTTGCTGTCGTCAAATGGTTTGTTTTTATTTTAGCTAACTGGTAAGCACTTGGATCTCACCTGATGTTAAGTGATGATGAGGCTGAAGGTAGAAGCGCACTTCACCCGGAATCCCCAACTACTGAGGCACTGGCTATCTTATCTCTAGTGGATAGTTATTCAAATGCACTAAATCGCATTAGGCCAAGCTGGTAGGTTATGGCCCGAGCTTTAAACGTGCTATTGTTCATGTGGGAAAGACTTAGACCAGCATTGGGAAGTTTTATGGCTAACAATTTTGATTCACAAACAACGACTTTGCTCCAGAGTCTATCAAGCTCATACAAAAATTTTTGAGTACCGCGGAATGGGGCTACTTACGAATCAAGTGTAAATTCACGGCTACATAACCTTTATTCGTTTAATTAATTAATTAGTTTCCACGGAAGATCAGCGTCGGGGTGCTAACCAGGTATCTCGACATTATGCTGAGTGGAGACCGTTTCAACACCACTAGTCCTAAGTATTTTGTCTGTATTAATACATTAATTTAAGTGTTTATGAATTAAAAAAAAATCTTTTTTGAAGGGGAAAAACTCGTCGCCGAGTAAGATCGCGCCCGGGAAGGCGTGGATGGTTATTTGGTGTTCTTCCCTCCAGTACCGAGAGTATCGACAGGGATTCGGGAGGAGGAGGGGCCTACCCACTGACCACCCATTGTATATTTCCTTCACGTCCCTCTAGGATGACTAGGATCACCGGTTTATCAGTCACCAGTGTTCACTCTAGCGGCGGCCCGCCAGAGGGATCACGCCCGAGGATGTTAGAGCGTGCTCCAGACGTCCTGAGGCTAGCGTACGACCAGGGATTCTCCGTCTCTGACCGTCACCTCAATGCGAGGGAATGAGGCGGGCATACTGCCACCTCCTACTATTTCGTTTGCGTCGGATGAGGTCCGCATGGACAGATTCTTCACGGACTCTCTCCGCAGCCTCCTTGTGTAAAATTACCTCTTGATAGAAGGAGGCCATGGCCGCCTTCTGGGTATTTCTCGCCTTCTACGCTCTTGTGGGATTACCTCCAGAATCATACCGTAGAACTATACGTGGAGGACCACTTTAAAAAACAGGAGCTGGAGCTGTGATCAATATTACACTTGATTCAAAAGTGGCCCCGTTCTACCGTACCTACTCCACAAAATCTACCGTGATTAATTACGTTAATTAATTTTCTTTCATATCATGAAGTACATAAAAACTAAAACGCAACTAAGTAGTAAAACGAACCAACTACTTTATATACAACTTTCTGAAACAGTAGGTACAACTCATTAGGAATCAGTGGAAAGGCAGAGTTACGTCAATATAATATGACAGTTAACAAGCACGCCCATTACACAACAAGGAATCGAAATTGCAATCACGATACGATACGCAAAAATGACGAATATCCATCTAAAACGTTTTTGAAGCGAACACCTGATATTACTGTCGGTTATGTAATTTTAGAAAACCACGCATAAAATATATTAATTTGCGTTGAAAATTACCGTTTAGTCGGATTATTGAGAGGCTGTGTTGACCAATCAGACGCCTCCTAGAACATGTGAACTTGCCAGCGTAATTGGATGAAGAATGTTGCAGAACTGTCATCGGAAAATTGCGAATTTTATTTGCGATATGCATGAAATAACATAATTTTAGACAGCAGAACTTGTAGGAAATTTTGATAAAATTATCTTTAGGTACTAACAGTTTTTGAAAAACTCTTTTTTGTATTTTATTTTTTCTGTCAATGATTGTTTTCTTGTCTTTTCGCATAAATCAGTCACTTCATACGTAAACTTGCTTTTATTTTTTCTATGTATTTTTTCTTTCAATCTATATTCCCGACCTACTTCTCAAAAATTGTATTACACATCGTCAAAATATGACAAATTTCATTGAAAAAAATATGACATCGCATAAGTTGTCCTAATACTCTAAAATAAACAAAAAATTAATAAGGAACTAGTAAAACCATTACAAAATATTTGCAAAATAAAAATAATACATTGAAAAATCAACCCCTCCTACTCCTACGTTGCAACTACTCATAATTGGAAAGCAAAGAATTATGCAAAAACCATTTGACATGGAAATCCGGCCGCCTCTATGAAACTCAAAACGCACAGCGTACGTACTCCGAATGCGCGTACGCACATTTTGGCGGGAACACCGACTCCGCAGTGGGGGTACGCGGAATAAAACCGCTATGCTACAGAAGCAGCATTACATTTCACTTATCACCACTGAAGGAGCGTTTAAGGATACGCAAAATGAAGACATTCCTTCTAATATTAGTGAGTGTCGCTGTGGCGACTTGCAAACCGGCTGGTGGCGATGATGACGTAGTTGGATCAGTCATCGGAGTGGTGAAGGGCTGTTCCGAAGAGGATATCTCGTTGTGCCTAAAGGTGTGTTGTGACAGTGTTTAGTGATAAAACCCAACCCTTAGAAGCATTCACAGTGCAAAAGTAAACTCGTGATATTTACGCATCCGCAGAAAGTCTGCAATACTTTAAAGATTAACTTCTTCCTATTTCAATTTACCGATCGTTGTGGCGATCCTTGGGGGAGGCCTATGCTCAGCAGTGGGCGTCATATGGCTGAAGATGATGATGATGATGATTTCAAATTTGGTTATCCTTATCCCTATAACATTTTTCAAAGTTTCCAGATTGTGGGACCAACATTTACCCCATAAAACATACTAAACTAAATATAGGTCACCAAAAAAAATTAACCTAATGCTAATCATTTGTTTTCTCAATCACAGGAAAGGGCCCTGAAATACGTCGAAAACATCAACTCGGCTCGGGAAGTGAGTCTCACTGATGGCGTGAGTCTCATCGGCACTGGGTCCCCACGGTCAGCCAGGTCCTTTGAGCCTCTGCCTGAAGAGCCCAAAGCCAGGGAGAATCAAGTGGAGACGAGACTGCTGGATGCCGCTGCAGAGTTCTTGGAGAATCATGTGATCCAACTGCGCTTGCCGAAGAGTACCGTTGATGATGTCAAAAGGTCCCTTGAGGAAGGTAAGCATATCCCCTCTTCGTTTTAACATTTCGCTAAAGAAATTTCTTACAACGATTGATAATTTATAATATTAAATCATCAAACTTAGTAAAATCCAAACTTAATTGTTAAAGATCCTTTAGTCAAGGTAAAATTAATACTTCATTATTTACTAGTAGCTTTTACCTCCCCTTTTAAGTATAAATAAACTAAACACTCTGATACGTTTAGTTGATACAAGTAATCCAACTCAATTTTGCAAAACTAGGTCAAAGAGAATTTATCTGGCTGTTTTGTATTAGATGTGTATTAGAAAGAAAAAAGCAAGGAATAACATTTAGAAAATATCTAAAAACCACACAAAACAAAAGTGCGCATCTCAAAAATAACAAAATCTGTCAAAAGTTTAAAAACAACACGTTTTGAGTTCCCATTTCACCTGCCAAACGAGCAAAAAGTCTTTTCAATTTGTCACGGTGTTCTCATCGGTAAATTGTTTAAAAATACACTGTCTAAATGTAAAGCTAATCTGTAGCCTGCATCTGCCATTTCTTTTTTTGGAAGGCTAACCTTAATTTTAGTGTCACGCTCACGATGCGCTATTACGTAACGTAATAGATGTAATAGCCAAACCCACTTGGCCGCACGCTATCGGAGTTTGCAGGCATGATGCATGGTCATAGTATTGTAAATATACGTTTGTTACTGATAAACAAAGCGTTGTTTCTTACACTAAATATAACATCTAAGAGCTTCTATACAATATAAACGTTGAGATCGTGAAGAATAGAAAATACCAGTTTTAGATGAAACAGCTCTTGAATTAGAATATCCCTAAAAATAATACAAAATTCAGAAAAAAAAACTTGCATGATTGCCCTAAAATCATTTCAACTGAAATAGTAACTTCATAGATCGCTTTAAACATCTAAAACAATCTTAACAATACCACCTTAACACACAAATAATAATATTACGTTGAAAAACGTTTACTACGAGTATTATTGTTACTAAGCTGACATATTAAGTTTCAAAAGTCTGTTGTACTCCGCTATTTAACCTAGTCATCAAGCCTGTAATTTTATTTAAACCTGCCATTGACACGCTGAACTTGTGAGTCATTCATACTTTTTGCTCGTAACAATTTTGGTAAGTGGTAAATTACAAAAAAGTGAAAGCATAATCACAAAGATAATCACAGCTAGCACAAGGGTCTGTCTCAACAATCAACAACAACACATACAATTAAAACTCATTAAAAAGTTTTCTAATCAAAAACAATCATAACACTGTTAGAATTGTAGATATATTTATAATTAAAATGAAACGTTGGTGATATTGAAGTTCCGATTGCAAAAAATAAAATTGAAACAAGAGTAAATAGCGGTGATCTTGAAATTGTAACGGCTATTGTATTTCTTTCCAACCGCACGGGTGTCATACTATGCCGTTGCATCAGCTGTTGTATAAGCGACATCAAAAAATCTTTCGGTTTTTATAACCGGTTTTTGTAATGCGCTCGATGTATTTGTTTTAACACTTTATTAATGTATTCCATGTTGTTTGTACGTGTTACCGTTTTGATACGCTCACTCTTGTATGTCGAATAAATTAGATCTAAAACGGCCACTAATGAAACAGTTTTAAAAATTTGGTGAAATTCCCACGCTTAATCGTCATAATTAAATATATGCGTGATCACAGCCAAATGTGAGAGCTCCAAATTGCTTACGTGAATATGCTAAAAACACAGTTAATGTTATATAAAAACACAAGTCATGCCCGTAAAAAATTGGCGGCCATAACGCCCCGAAAATTTTTAAGTATAATAAAAGTTGCATGTAACCCGTTCAGCGGGAACGTGAGATAAGTATTTTATAATAGAAAGTTATTTCTGCAATTTCGAAAACAATTAAGTATTTAATAAATGAAGTTGTTTTAAGGCGCATCCGCGAAACTACAGCTAATTCGATTGGGATGGGAAAACTCTTATAAGCGCAAACGGATATCCTCTTCCAGTCCGCGAAATGCACCATAAAAAGAAGACACTAGAAATCGTAAAAGCCAAACAGGTCTAGCAAGAGTTTCTCTAACCTATTAACAAGCTCGATTATAGTGGAAAGCGGACGGCCTAAGTCTAGTTTTTGCTAGATTTCCATAGTACCTTGCACTTGTAAGTATGTAGGACTATACGTAACCGGTTCGTAGTTCCGTTAAGTCGAGCCACCGTGATCGAAATCTTGATCGAGAATCAAGTAAAAGTCTCGCTCCAGGCGGAATCTTGTTAACAAAATATGGAAGTGGGTCCGGAGCTTTCGAATTACGTCCGGTAACCGATGCACTTTCTAGATGAACGAGGTTGTTATGCAAACCGTAACGTAACATCGTGAATTTCAATGAAAGTGACACTGTTTAAATTTCAGCTTCGACATGCGTGGAACGCGGCCGCCTCGAATTCAAATTAGAACTTGGACAATGGTCTACTCTCGTAGCTTACTGATACGATTTTCGTTTTTATTGTTACTATGTGAATGCTCCAATTTCTATAACAACACAATTACATTGTTGACTTCATTACCATTATGCCTTCTCATGTGATAGGGAATTTACTCATAACTTATAGGTTCTTTCTTACAATCGTTGGGAAATATACCTTGGTGAATGAAACAGTTATCTGACTTTGCGGTTTTTGCTTAATTTCAGGTCGTGGCAAGAAGAAGAAGCTGAAGCAGCTGCTCCCGATCCTGGCTCTCCTCCAGTTGAAGATACAATCCCTCATCCCTCTCTTCCTTGGAATTATCGCCTTTACTGCCGTCAAGGGTTTGATGCTTGCTAAAGCTGCTCTTCTGGCTTCTGCTCTTCTCCTCCTGAAGAAACTTCTCTCCAAACACGACCATCATGAAAGCTACGAAGTAGTGGCTCATCCTCATCACGATGAACATTACAGCCATGGAGGTGGTGGTCATGGTGGCGGCTGGGGACGATCATCCCAGGATGCGCAAAACTTGGCCTACAACGCCTACTCAAATTGATACCTAAGATAGACTTATAATACTGTTAACATCCTTGCGCAGGGTATTAATAGTTCTTACATTGTCTTTGGTAAGTCTTGTACGGACCTCAGATCGAGATTTTAATTTATTGTAATAATAATAATAATTTATTTAAATTATTTAAAGAAAATGTTTGTTATTTAATTTATTTAAACGAACGAGTGCATCTTGTCTCAATTATTGTTTCCAAAGCATCGCCATTTTTATGTATAATAATATGTAAGTATATATTTTTCATTATTGTTGTATTTTTCATTATCATTATATTTTTCATTATCATTATATTTTTCATTATCATTATATTTTTCATTTTTCATGTGTACCTGTTTTGTGTTAGGTGTTAAGTCAAGTGCGAATAGTAACTTGATAAACATGATAGCTTTAATTTTCATCATTTTTTTGTTTAGTCATCTAACATAATTATATGTGTTCGTATTCTTCTAGTCGTATTCATATAATATAGTATTATAGTATTATTATCATATTATATTATCATCATCATATTGTCTTAAACTATCTATCCTTAATATTATATCGTATCGCTTTTGTAAATATGCTTCGTATGAAAGTATTTACGTAAAATATTTTTTTTTGCATCTTCGTTTGATGTATTGTATTGTATTGTATTGTATTGTATTGTATTGTATGTGTCTATATTGTATTTATATATGGTATCTTATATAGTAATAGTATATATTATTAGGTGATGCCTCTTTTTAATGTACAAAACCTTTATTTCTATGTCTTTTCCTAGTGCTATAGATAAATTATAACAAACCATCCTCAATAAAATATAAAATATAATAGTCTTTTTTAAGTTAATGGTTTTATTTTCAAGCCTTTAATTATATTGTATGATTATTCAGAGTTAAAAGGAATAAAATCGTGACCCAATTAAATTTTTTCTATTACACTTATAACAGTGTATGTAAAAAATTATAATAAAAGTACTCAGAATTTAATTAAAATTTTAATTAAATGTTTTCTAATCTTTGTACACATACCCATCAATTAAGTTGCTTCATGGGCCATGCCTCTTCTATCGTAAATTATACTGAGAGAAAGTACCAAGGGCAATCTACTTTGCTCATGCTAGATATTTCTGGAACAACACCGGTCAATGACTTTCAAAATTGGTACCTATGTTAAGGCCATGTAGTACTTAAAATTTCAATAAAGTTTAGTTTAAACTTTTTTAAAGGTTTTTATAACTTAAAATATTTTATTTTATTTCGGAAGTGTGTGTATCATTTGCCAACATTAAATAAAATCATAAATTCGTTATAAGTAAAATACTATAAGTAATATAAAAATAAACACGTAGGTATATCAATACCTAAGTACATAAATTATATCATGCATATTTTATATACAAGTAAATGGGGTTTGCACTTGCAGAATTATGTAAATAATAACACTTATAAACGTCTGACAACTAAATAGGAAGTTTGTAGTACGTACAGTAGTGTTGTTCTACGCTAAAATCAAAAGTTGTATAATATATATATATATATAATATATCTAAAACTTATTAGGTATATTTTAATTAATAGCTTCACGTTTATCATTATGCCAATATCAAGTGTTATCTAATATAATATTATAAAATAAAAAATGTACGGTAAATTGAGTTAAAAATTAAGTCTCACAACGCGTGTTATTACGAAAAGGAATCGGATGAAACTCCAATTATCTATAATTGAACTCATTCAAGTTAAACAAAAAACGAAAATTTTACTTGAGTTGTGTAATCATAGTACAGTATCATCATCATCATCATCATCATCATCTCAGCCAAAAGACGTCCACTGCTGGCAAAGGCCAGTAGAGTACAGTTTGCAAGTTATTAATGCTCAAATACCGTTTTGTAAAAGACTGAATACTCCCAACAGCGATATCAATGTAACAACCTAATAAGTTAGGAGGTGAGAGTGTATATGCCTTCAAGAAAAAATATATTCGTGTGAATTTGCTATAGCTAGATAAAACCTATTATAGGAAAATCGATAGTTAACAATCACCGCTTCATATTGACAGATGAAGTTCGAGTTATCGATATCGAAGTTTTGAGAATCATATAAAATTTAAAAACTATATATAAATTTTGAAGCTCAACAAACACAAACAACAAACTTAATTAAATAACACTACTTTAAACGTTTATTTAACTGAATAAAACGTGATTGGAAGTTCAAGTTACTTCCGGAAAATCTGTGCAGTTACTTGCGCCTATTCTTCTCCACGGCTAAACGACGTCCTGAATGGGTAGTAGCTTAATCTTGAAGTTTATTTGAAAGAATAAAAATATTGACTTTAACATTAGTAATCGTTAATAAAAAATATTATGTCAGTTACCCGTACACTTTCATCGTCACCGTTTAATAACGGTGGTAATCCACACACATGCAAGGTAATATCGATATCGATAACCGAACAAAAGTACAACACTAAGCGAGTAGAGGTAACGTGCGGAAAGTAAAGCACAACAATGGCCCATAAAACAACTGCTTTCCTTTTCAAACATGACTATGCACTCGCGCATGCGGATAGGCCGAATGACAACTATGTCATTTAGCCATTGCACAGAGCTTATATTAAGTGCCTATAGGAGCTTCAATAATGTTGAGCGAGTAATGTACGAAAACAAAACTGACTTGTCAAATTGCTAGCTCACTATTTATACTCACTCGCTATTTGTTTTTGCTAGAATACAATCTTTATTCTTTATTCTTTATATAAACACTTTATAAAGTACATATAAGAGCTGATCTCATATAAGGTTTTACTTCGTGTTATGAGATACAGGCTCCCCCTTAAAATACTTATTGACATATAGTGTAAACTTAGTCATATTATGTACAATGGACATGAGTTTTGTATTTTTTTATAATGAAATCAAAATATTGAAATGAAACAACTTTTACGGATCTACTCGCGTTTATTTTACACATTACTATTTAATGTAATATTTAATGTTATATTATTTTATAGGCGCGATAATAAGTCTGCAGTATGCGAACATTCCCCAGAGGGGCCCAACCATTACATCAGATTTCATAAACCACAAATACTCGCTAGAGAACAACGATTCATCCCTAGGATGATAAGCGAGGCTAAAAAAATTTAAAAAAAACATCCTAATTTTAAAAGAGAAGATGGTTGAAATCTACCACCAGCCTGGGATTCCATCATACAAAATATTAAATCCCAGCCCCAACACCATACTGCCAGACCAAAAGATACTGTAAGCTCTTTCTGCGTAAAACGGAACGCACCTGATTAAATTTAAGTAAGTATACACACTACCAACTAATTATGAGATGACTATCACCTCAGTCTCCCTGTGACCACGGATCCTGCAAAGGGTTTGAAGGGTCAGGATAAACATTAAATAGTAATGTGTAAAATAAACGCGAGCAGATCCGTAAATGTTGTTTCATTTCAATGTGTAGTGTTCGCGTAAACTTTAGAAAACAACATAAAATCAAAATAAAGAAATTATAACTAAGTTGTATGTATATATATGTGTGTGTATGTGAGAGGGTGTATGTGTGAGAGAGAGGGTGTGTGTGTGTGTTTCTATATACATTTTAAGATAAACTAGTAAACTTGGTTATTAGCTCTTCTACATTGTCGTATTTAAATTGTTCCAACCATATTATAATCGAATGGAACGACAACAATAATTGTTCCGTAAGTGTGAAGTTACAACTCTTGTAAATGCACACGCCTGCACGTCCGTCAGACTGCCAAAAACTGACAAAATGTCCTCAAGAGATTTTGAACTTTATCTCTATGACATAATATGGTTAAACATTTATTAAAAAAAATTGACAGTTTTGAATTGTCTGATATGCAGGCGTCCGTACATTAACATCCTCTTCTACTTGCATTTATGTGAATATCGTAGTCGAGTGCAAAATCAAATCATCTAAATAAAACTAGCTGACCGACGGACTTTGTACCGCATTGACAGTTTCCATGACAACAAAACAAACAAAACGTTGACAGTTTCCATGACAAGTTCCTCAAGCCGTGTGAAACGTCTTCGGAGATTTTCTGGAGGGAACGTCATCACGCACTAGTGCGTGTCCCCGTGCCCTGCTAGATTCTCCGAAGGGTTCGGATCGGATCAGAAAATTTTGTATACTTACTGATCTTCAAACTTAAGTATGAAGATGGCACTAAAAGATGATGACGTAAAAAAGTATTCCATATACTTACAACAATCTTGTTTATCCATTTGCAACCATACCGTTACTAGTCTAATGATATTCTTTAGATCGACACTTGCCTATGTATCAGGAACGAGGTGTATTCAACATATAAATCAGTTTTGCTTGTGCGCGGCCGTACGCAGTGGGTCACCGTGTTTTAGTGAGGCTTACATTACAAGGGCTGTGTCTAGCATTCCATTCTGTAGCAATGAATAAAAAAAATCAAAATCAACTTTTACAAGTATTTTTTGAACGTCCATTCAAAGCCATAACTTCGTAAACATCTCGTTCCATAACCGCTCGTTTGTAATGACAACCTTACTATACATGACTTTAAAGTTTATATTGAAACCCCCTATCAACCGTTAATTTACAAAGAGATGTCAGACAACCTTGCGCAAGCTAACTAGCTCGTACAAGGGACCAACGTCAGGTCATAACGCCAGATCAGGACGCGCCGAAGCGCATTCTTCATCCGGAACTCAAGCGAGTTGCCTTGGACACGTATAGTTCACTACCTAATACCCAAATAGGTTACCAGAGATTTAAGCTCGCTCACTTCTTGTTGCACTAAGAGTACAACTCGCAGTTTCCACTGCTCGAGTCGTAACTCTAAAGTCAACTACCAAATGTCCTCTTGGTGGCGGAGTTGTAAGCCACTCACTTCTCAGTCTCTATCCAAGTATCTCGCCAGTTCCACAATCCTACGCGGCTGGTTTAACCGGAGACATTGTTAGCGGGTGCCTTTACTAGTTCTCCAGGCTAGTACCGAAGATGTTTAAAGCCTACTCAATGAAACCACCTAGCAGAACAACCAACTATGGACAACTCACGTGCCCCGCAGATCCTTTCGCTTCGGGCCCCACCGAGACCGCTTCTTGGAACCGCTTGCTGCGCATGAGATGGAAGCATGGCCAGACCTCAACCAGAGATCTCAAGAGATCCCCATGGGTGGAAGTGCTACTGGGATCATTATACTATTAGGTGTGATTTTCCTACTCCACTCAGCAAAGGAAAAAAAACATAAATTATTCTATGAAAAGATGTTGTTATTTACTGAGACAACACGAGTTTAACTATTGAGCTTGAAATATACACTGGACAGCAAAAATAACGGGTCATTTAGAAAAACCGCGATATATCTCAAAGTTATTTACATAGGTCCCTCGTATAAATAATATGTTATAGGCAGATTTAAGACGCTTATTATAGATATCAAAAGAGGTTGCATTTGAACAAGTTACAGCTTCAAAAAAAGAAATTCCGATTTTTGAAAAATATCAAAATTAAAATTTTTGGATTAGACAATTTTTTCGCTTTTGTTTCAAACCGAGCTGTCAACATAAACAGTTTTTTTGGCTGGTCACAGTAATTTGTGCATCAACCATGCACTAACTTATGCATCTACTGAAAAAGGTACACGAATTATCACCATGGTACAAGAAGGAAGGAGTCAGCGGAGTACTGCTAGAACAACCCGCTATACACTACTTTAAAGTTTATACTGACACCCCCTACCAACCTTGCGGTTACAAAGTAGGTGTCAGAATAACCTTGCGCAAGCACAAGGGACCATCTACGTCAGGTCATAACGCCAGATCAGAACACGCCGGTACGCATCCTTCATCCAGTACTTTTAAGACTAGTGTCTCAAGCTAGTCGCCCCGTGGACACGTATAGTCCACTACCTAATATCCAGATAGGTCACCGGAGCTGTAAGCTCGCTCACTTCTCGTTGCACTAAGAGCACAACTCGCAGTGTACCACTGCTTGGGCCGTCAGCTCTAAAGCCAACTACCAAATGTCCTCTTTGGAGGCGGAGTTGTAAGCACACTCACTTCTCGGTACCCATCCAGGCACCTGATCAATTCCAAATTCCTACGCGGCTGATTAAACCGGAGGCCTTTGCATCTAGCGGGCACCTCTACTAGTTCTCCAGAGTAGTACCGGAGATGTTGGAGTAACTACTCAGTGAAAACCACCGAGCACCACACCACACTAAGGGTAACTCACGTACCCCGTAGATCTTTTCGCTTCAGGCCCCCACCGGACCGCTACTAAGACCCGCTCGCTATGCACGAAATGGAAGCCTGGCCAGACCAACCAGGCAGACGAACATTCCCACTTCTATAGCTAACCACATGCCACCACGAGTCCAACCCATGTCCGGGGCCTGCCGGAGACGCCCGCGAAGGCATAACCGGCAGGGGGCCTAGGATCCGGAACTCCCGTGGTACCCTTGAAAAGACAGCCGGACCCGTAGTTCCAGCTGCCATACCCTATCTATCAGGGTCAGTAGATAGGGATAGGGAGTACTGCTAGAACAGTAGGTGTATCTTCATCCACGGTCTAAAGAGTACTCCAGCGATTTCAAGAGTCCGGCATGAATATTAGGAGACCAGGGAATGGCAGGCCAAGGTGTACAACTACACGGGAAGATCGATTCATCGTGAGCACTATGTTAAGAAATCGACATTTCACGGCTGTTCAGGTCCGAAATAGCCTTCAAGATGATTCACCAGAACAATGTAAGCTCTGACACGATCCGGCGGCGACTTCGGGAAGCTGATATAAAGCCTTATAGGCCAGCAAATGGCCCTAAATTACTCAGAGAACATCGAGTTGCCAGGTTGCGGTTTGCTCGAGAACACGTCCGATGGAGAGATGAAGATTGGTCCAGGGTTATGTTTCCGATGAGTCAGGATTTTGTTTATTCGCACACGATGGGAGACGAAGAGTATATAGGCGACCAAATGAACGTTATCGTCAAGCGTGTTTTGAGAAAAAGGTGCCATTCGGTGGAGGATCAATAATGGTTTGGGCTGGGATATCTTCAGAGGATCGTACGGAGTTAGTAATTATAGAAAGCGGTTCTCTGACAGCTCCCAGATATGTAAAGGAGATTATAAATGAGCATGCTGGTCCTTTCTTGGTGAATATGGGCGCAAATTCCATTTTTATGGACGATAATGCGCGACCACATACAGCACATTTGGCCAACGCGTATATTCAAGACGTCGGTATCACCCGCATGGAGTAGCCAGGTCGCAGCCCGGACTTAAATCCCATAGAGCATTTATGGGACGAGCTCAGGAGATGTGTTAAACAACGCTCTCCAGCTGCAGCTAACTTACGTGAGTTAAGAAGTGCGCTAGTAGAAGAATGGTCAAACATAGACCAAAACCGTATTAGAAATTTGATTTACAGCATGCCACATCGTCTGAATGAAGCGATACGGGCTCGTGGAGGAAATACAAGATATTAAATTTACAGAATAGCTTTCATTTTGCGTATTAACTGTGTTGTATATTTTTGTTGTCAAAAGTTAGAAGTGTTTTTTTTTGTATTTTTTAGTACTTAAATAAAATTATACAGTTTACAAACGTGTTATGTATTTTCTTTTATGTTTAAGTCAGTCATCTATAACATACTACAGTTTCACTAGTGTACGATCTAAACATCGAACATTTCGCTATTCAGCACTTTGTTATTAAGTAAATAATTATTCATTATTGCATGCACTTTACATAATTTACCTACTTTTAAGTTAGTTCGCAATCAATCGTTCTCCTAGCTAGTATCATCTATACCTTGGTTCACATAAATAAACAGTTATCAGTTATATCAGTGTTTCTATCAAGATCTTTATCATATTAATCTACCATCATCATCATCGTTTGGTGTACAGCCCGTACATCATTTGGTCCTTCGAGCGAACAGTGTTAAGTTTTCGTGAATTTGTGTGGTAGCGAATCGGTTTAGTTGGCCTCCCAGAAGCGGGTCTCATCAGCTAGATTGAGAAGGCGCATATATTGCACGAAGAACGGAGACAACAGCAAACAATCAGCAAATTGGATATCAACAGTTTATGAGGGTTTTATCAAATAGACGTCTATTGATCAATCAATCACTTAATATCAAACCAACGTTGGAACTTTATTAACCATCAGCTGCAGCAGTTGTCATCAAGCGTTCTCAATAAGTAGAACAGTAACCAAGGTACTTATCAATCATTATCAATTTAATACTCTTTTAATCAAGCAAGATTTTTAATCCTATCAAAATGGAATCAATCTGCAATAATCAATCGCAAATCATGGAAGCTATGAATAAGTTATATGTTAACTTTAAAAAGGATGGCCCTAGCCGCAGGACCGTGCAATCTATCAAGGCTAAGTTATGCACACTGGACGGTTATTGGCAGGAGTTCCAAACTAATCATGAGAAATTATTGGAGTTCAAGGCCGAAGGGTTGCCCTACTTTTCTGAGCAGAATTATGAAAGAACTAAAGCATTTTATCAGGAAGCAAGAAATGTCCTTATACAATACTTGGAAATTGCTGAAAAGGGTACAGTAACACCTTCCATCGGGGACTGGGCCACTCAAGGGGTTTTACCGAAACCACCAAGACCAGCTCCGATGTCAATGGAGTCAAGTGAAGAGAGCCACGTCACAGACCCTCACCCGTTGCGAGTGAGTGAGCCGGAGGCTGGACCATCTCGCCACCAAACGTACCGGGAGCCAATACCGGAGTTCAGCCGGAAGGTCAAGTCAAGGTGTGATCAAAATAAACTTCAAGACCTGATGAACAAGCAACAAAGCAATTTCAAAGCATTTGCACGCACCTTACATTACATAAATTTGGAAAGTATCAATGAACAGTGGGAATTTGAAGACGCCTTGCAGTCTATTCAATCACGTTGGGGCGCTATTGACTTACTACACTGGGATATTGACAGTCAACAGTATGAAGAGGACGAGACCTATAATCAATCATTTTACCGTTATGAACAAAAGTTTCAGGACATGAAAAAGCGAATCAACTCAAAAAAGTGGTCTATGTGTCATCGAGAGAAAGCAACACCTCAAATGGAAATACCCACTTTTAATGGAAACTTTCATCAATGGATATCATTTAAAGACTTATTCAACGAATCCATTCACAGTAATAGATCAATGTCAAATGCACAGAAGATGCAATTTTTGAAAAATAAGGTGCGGGGCGAAGCTGAGAAGTTAATACATCACTTGAACATCAGCTCCGAGAACTATGAAGCCTGTTGGGAAATATTAAACCACAGGTACAACAACTTAAAGCTCATATTCAGCGCGCACATCAATAATCTTCTATCAATACCTACAGTACAGCATCAATCATATACTCAAATAAAAAAGTTACATGACACTACGAATGAGTGCTTGAATGCTATTAAGAACCTGGGTGTTGACACTACATCATGGGACCCACTCGTCGTTCACATTTTGTCGCAGAAATTGGACTCCGAAACGCACACTGAATATGTGGAATCACTACAAAAGCCTCGAGATCTTCCGACGCTAAAAGATTTTCTTAACTTTTTGGAGATGAAATTTACGTCATACGAATCAAGTCGTCGAAAGATCGACAGCTCTAAATCACTACAATCAGAACCAGTCAAGAAACCATTTTATAAATCATTTGGCATCAAGGATCAGTCACAGAAGAATACCGATGTCAAAAAATCAAGTTTCTATCAAAAACATAATTGCCCAGTTTGTGACAAGCATCACGGTATATTTCATTGCGAAACCTTCCTGGGGTCAAAGCCCGACGGCAAACGTAGAATAATAGCAAAACTAAACTTGTGCAAAAACTGTCTTTATAATCACTATAATAAAGACTGTATTTCAGAAAAAAGATGTCGCACGTGTAATGAAAGGCATAACACACTAGTACATGACGCATTTGTCAACGCATCAAAACTAGAAACAAATGTTGAATTGTTCCATAAGCACAAAATATCAACGAATGTTGCGCAAGAAAATAACATTGTGGAAATCTTGTTGGCAACGGCCCTGATCAATGTAAAGGAAAAAAGATGGTTCCTATCATACTTTAAGAGCGCTAATAGATCAAGGGTCACAAACTTCTTTGATCACCGAAAACGCAGCCCAGCTGCTACAGCTATCACGTCAAAGATCCAAGAGCGTCGTGTACGGCATTGGAGCCAAAGAGAATAACTGTAAAGGCGTCGTAACAATATCAGCATCACCCATGAGATCAGATTATCACATTAATTTTGATGCCTACGTCATAAAAAATCTTGTTAATAATTTACCCAACAAGACATTTTACAAACCTTTATGGTCGTACCTAGACGGCGTTCTATTAGCAGACCCAGACTTCAACATAAGTCGCCCTATTGAGCTTCTGCTAGGAGCTGACATCTATTCAATAATTATACAAGGTGGTATCATAAAAGAAAACAACTGTCATCCAATCGCACAGCAAACGAAGTTGGGATGGATACTTTGTGGAAACGTCCCATCATACCAGTGCAATATTACCATCAACAGTATCGATGACTTTCAGCGGTTCTGGAATATTGAAGATATAGCAGAACGATCAAACTTATCAACCGAAGATCAGTATTGTATGGATTTATACAAACAGACTACGTCACGTCAACAAGATGGGAGATACGTAGTACGGATACCTTTGAAAGAAGACGCTACCCTTGGACTCTCAAAGAACATCGCCATAGCACAGTTTCTTCAGTTAGAAAGAAAATTTCGGAAACATAACGAACTAGCCATACAATACAAATCATTTATTCACGAATACCTAGCGTTGGGTCATATGCGCGATTGTACGGATGACGCAGACTATGACAGAAATATGACACCTTGTTATTTACCACATCACTGTGTGCTACGAGCGGAGTCTACGACTACGTCACTGCGCGTCGTATTCAACGCATCGGCTAGAACATCGAATGGCAAAAGTTTAAATGATATAATGTACTGTGGGCCAAACCTACAACAAGACTTGCTCTCACTTATCATTAAATTGAGACAATATAGAATTGCTTTTACCGCAGACGTCGAAAAAATGTTCCGGCAGATCAACATAAGCGCTCAAGATCAGCAATACCAGAGAATCATATGGCGTGATTCACCACATCAACCTCTGCGTGAATATGCTCTCACTACCGTTACATATGGTACGAAGGCGGCCCCCTTCTTAGCGATGATGACGCTAAAGCAGTTGGCCGAAGATGAACGTCATAATTACCCTGAAGCGTCCAAGATCATAGAACAAAGCTTTTATACAGATGATTTATTGGAATCTTGTGACAATCTGGAATTAGCACAAAAATTACAAAGAGAGTTAATGACAGTGATGAAATCAGGAGGATTCGTGCTCATCAAAATGGTCAAACGCTCAAATGGTCATCAAACCGACCAGAGCTGTTGGAAGGAGTAAGTAAGGCTCAAGATCTTCAGGCCACAGTTGAATTCAAAGATCAAGAAACAACAAAAACCTTAGGGTTGCGTTGGCACCCTCAAAGTGATGATTTCACATTACAACTGAAAATTGAACCGCTCACAGAATCAACAGATATTTCGAAGCGAACATTACTATCAAATATATCAAAAGTATTCGACCCACTGGGCTGGCTGTCACCTGTAACGACTAAACTTAAACTGTTATTCCAAAAGGTCATCACAAAGAATATACAGTGGGACAGCGCAGTGCCTGAAGATATCAAAAAGGAATGGCAAACAATATCATACGATTTACAACATATCAAAGATATCAAAATACCGAGATGGTTACATATTCATAAAAATCAGACAATTCAATTACATGGATTTTGTGACGCATCCACAAAAGCGTACGCTTGCGTTATATACTGCCGTACTATGAATCAAGATGGACAATCGTCACCACCTATAATAGTGGCAGCAAAATCAAGACTTGTACCCACTAATAAAAAGATCACACTGCCCAGACTAGAACTATGTGCAGCAGTGCTTTTAGATTCGATGGAGACGATAATAAATGCATTAAGAGATGTAAACATACAAACATTCGGTTGGTCAGACTCAACCGCCGTCTTAGGTTGGCTACAAGGCGATCCCAGCAGGTGTAAACCGTTTGTAACTAACAGAGTTCTAAAAATCATCAAAATCATGCCTGCAGACTCTTGGAACTACGTAAAATCAGCAGAGAATCCAGCCGATAGTGCTAGTCGTGGAATCAAGGCCGAACTATTAAAGACACTATCGTTATGGTGGAGCGCACCTAGCTGGTTATCATCATATCAAGCAAGCAATGAAAAATCTATTTTTAATACGGATCAAGAAATGAGAATCTGCAAGCATACTCACGCGACAACTGTTGTGCAAGAGAACATAATTACTTATTTGTTGAATAAGCACAGTCGCATATCAGATACTACGCGCCTCGTAGCATGGATGCTACGAATAAAAGTAGGTCATCAGCTGAGACCTACTTACCTTACTACGGACGAATTGCGCACAGCCTTGCATAAAATAATAAAATATTATCAAGAATTGGAATTCGCTGACGACATTCAGAAGTTGAAAACTAATCAGAACATAGAATCAAAAAGCATCATACTTACGTTGAAACCATTTCTAGATCAAAACGGAATGCTTCGTGTTGGTGGCCGAATAACCAATGCAAACATTAGTTGGGAAAAGAAGCATCCACTCATCATACCTCATAGTGGTCATCTCACTGATTTGCTTATAGATCAAGCACACAAGAGAACCTTTCATGGTGGTGCACGGTTAACCCTCGCACATCTGAGACAAAACTATTGGATCATAGGAGGCAACCGAGCTACGAAAAAACACATTAGACTTTGTGTTACGTGTCGAAAGCAAAAGCCTGACAGGTTATGCCAAATAATGGGAGATCTGCCAGAATCAAGAACCAATCCAACTCGACCGTTCTTCAACACAGGGGTTGACTTCACTGGTTTCGTCAACGTTAAGGCAAACAAAGGTCGCGGCATCAAAACGACTAGAGGCTATATAGCTGTCTTTGTCTGTATGGCAACGAAGGCAGTTCATCTAGAACTCGTCTCTGACTTGACATCAGCATCATTTATAGCTGCCCTTAGAAGAATGTCTGCCCGGCGAGGAGCACCACGACACATGTTCAGCGACAACGGAACAAACTTTGTCGGCGCTAACAAGTTGTTACGGAACGAGTTTAATGAGATCAAAATGAAAGCAATAAATGAACAGTTCTTCAACACTATCAGCGACAAGGAAATAACGTGGCACTTTAACGCTCCTTCATGGCCAAGCGCAGGCGGACTGTGGGAGGCTGCGGTGAAGAGCGTTAAACATCACCTGTGCAGAGTACTGGGCGAGCAACATCTCACATTTGAAGAGTTTTCTACCGTTCTAGCCCAGATTGAAGGATGCCTAAATATACGCCCTTTATGCGCATTAAGTGAAGATCCTGACGACGTAGACTATTTAACGCCTTCACACTTTTTATCAAGCGGGCCGACACTCATCTCAGCCAAAAGACGTCCACTGCTGGACAAAGGCCTCCCCCCAAGGATATGAGGGGTATTTGCCGTAATCGCCACGCTTGGCAGGCGGGTTGGCGATCGCAGTAGGTCGAGGGTCAAAAAGAGAAAGAAGAAATAAAAGAATCAGAAAGAGATGAAAGAACTCGCTGGAGGCTGACGCAAAAAATATTCTAAGACGTCTGGAAAAGGTGGCAATCTGAATATTTGAGTCAACTGCAATCAAGAAGCAAGTGGGCTCTATCCAGATCAAATATCAAGATTGATGACGTCGTCATACTTCATGAACCAAACTTACCAGCTGGAAAATGGGCCATGGGACGAGTATTAGACGTGCACCCCGGAAACGACGGATACATTCGAGTCGTGTCTGTTAAGACTAAAAATGGAATTCTGAAAAGACCAATCACAAAATTATCACTTTTACCTGTATCTGAAAATAAAGAAGAGCCGGAAAAATCAAAGCAAAATCAAAGAGAAACAACACAACAAGAAACAAAACATAAGAGAAAAAGATCTAATCACATTGGAGTCAACTTCATTACAATGGCGCTTATGTTACTGACGTTTATTATGACTACAGTGCAAGGCACTTATAACATATCATATTTCAAAAACAATCAAGGAATCTACTTCGATAAACTATCAAATATGAAATTAGCACGAGATGAATGGAATTTGATCGTTTACTATGACATAAACCCATACTGGCAAGGATCAGATTTATTCGCTAAGTATATTAAACACTTAAAAAATATTTGCAATATAAAAAGTATGAAAATACCACAATGCGAAGTTGTATTAGCACAATTGCATCACGGCGACACGGAGTTGAATTACTACAATAGTATGTTACTGGGTCAACGCACGGCAAGTTCCAGGAAACGACGCGGCCTTATTAATGGCGTTGGGAACATCGCTCACAGCCTGTTTGGCGTCTTGGATGAACAATTTGCCGAGCAATACCAAAGAGATATTGAGCTCATACGGAGCAACGAAAAACATCTGGCTATACTTTGGAAAAACCAGACTTCGGTGATTGAAGCTGAAAACAACCTATTACAAAGAGTTGATAGCGCTATGGGAAAACAGTTCAAAATTTTCAATCAACACTTGAACAATCTGGAGAAAAACAATAATCAAATAAATGAGCAAGTCCAAAACTTATCACTTATAAATGAATTCACTATGTCATCGATCATAGCCAACAACATATTAACTAACTTAAAAAGTATTCAAGCCATTTTATTAGACACTATCACTAATGTGTTATATGGAAAATTTAATATACACCTGCTGACTCCTCAACAGCTCAAAGACGAGTTAAATATTATCGCTGGACAATTGAAAAGAGAATTATCACTGCCGTGTGAAAACATCAATACAGATCTGCCAAAATTATACCAAATCATAAAGGTGCGATCCCGAGTAAACCAGCAATATCTTATTTTTGAAATTAAAATTCCATTGGTTAACAGAGAAAACTATGAATTGTACAGACTCATACCTATCCCGCATCAAGAAGGAAGAAAAATGATCAACATTATTCCAATATCAAATCACGTCGCTATCAACATTCAAAAGGAATTATTTATACCTATGACAACACATGAATGTGTACAATTCGATATCACAACGATAATATGCCCGCTGAATGGCCCTGTCTATCAATTAAAGGCAGACGACAATCTATGCGTCACGGATCATGTTACAATGAAGTGTAAAACTGACACCGCTGTGTGCGATAACACTTGGTTGGAAATTAGCGCCATAAATACATACATATTCTTTTGCTGCAATCAATGCACAACAAAAATCATATGTGACCAAGACGTGACTGCTGAAAATCTACATGGAGCTGGAATTCTGAACCTAAAGAAGAATTGCGTGATCAAGGCAGACTCCTTCATTATATATATATACAACAAATGCCATCAAGTGACATTAATATTAAAGCAAACGTGCCTCTGTTTCAAATACCTTCCATCAACAACGTTTTCAATCTGTCACTGCCCGTAATTGACAGCAAAAACAACACGATTGATTACAAGGGGCATGATAACATTATAGAGCACATCAAACAACAAATCAAGCAACTAAAGTCTGAAGAAGCTCTAGCTGATCAAGTTACCTACCACGACGTTCATCATTATGTCGCTATTTATGTAGTCACTTCAGTACTTCTAGTAATAGTGGCGCTCTACATCCGACGCTGCATGATTCATCGCCGTGACCGCGCTCGGCGAGTCACCACTCCACTGCATCCTAGCCCGGAAGCCGTGTCTATACAGACGCGACGGCTACCACCAGCACCAACAAGTGAACCCGCTCAACGTGTACGCTTTGCGACGGAACCTCCAACAGGAAGCTCTCATACACTACAACGTCGATATTCGCAAGAGCAAGATCACCTGCACGGAAGCCAAAAAGAAGTACAAACCAGCAGGGACCCACAAAGTTCCACAACCAGAATAACTCCCTTCCAGGTATTCGCTAACAAATGATGTACGGGCTGTACACCAAACGATGATGATGATGATGGTAGATTAATATGATAAAGATCTTGATAGAAACACTGATATAACTGATAACTGTTTATTTATGTGAACCAAGGTATAGATGATACTAGCTAGGAGAACGATTGATTGCGAACTAACTTAAAAGTAGGTAAATTATGTAAAGTGCTTACAATGCAATAATGAATAATTATTTACTTAATAACAAAGTGCTGAATAGCGAAATGTTCGATGTTTAGATCGTACATCTAGTTTGTGTTGTGTAGTTAAGAAACTATCACACTTTTTATAAGCGACCCGGAATTTTTGCGGCCCAGTGTATTAAACAATAATATTCAGCATTAAACTATGCTGATGCGGTGAAATTGTACTGCACATTTCAAGCTGGTTAGAAAAGCGGGAATGTTCGAGAGTTAGTATTGACCTTAGACCTAAGAACTGGTAAGTTTGGTCAGTAAAACGAAAGGAATCCAGTCAGCCTAGCCACAACACAAGGAAACCCAGAAGGCATGCTTAATATTAGGCCCTTATCTATGAAATTGACTTTTTGCATGAAGATTTTTTATAAAATTATATTTTTCATACTAACGTTTTTTCAATTTTCCTAGCATGTTAACACTATAAAAATTGTAGGACAGTGTGTTTGTTTCACTAGCTAAATATTGCAGCTCTTAAGATGGCCTTGGCCTAATCATCACTTACCATCAGGTGAGATCAAGGCACTGTGCTTACCCGTTAACATAATATAAAAAAAAACAAGTCCCTTCTAAGCTACAATGAAACAAAAAAATAAGGTATAGTCGACCATGAAATTGCTTTATCACTTTTGACAAAAACTTCCATTAGGTACAATAAAATTTCGCTAAGGCTCATTGTCAATGATGACAACGTATCTGTCACTTGGTTGGTTATACAAAAATAGAACTTGTTGTTTTATTAAATGCAAACAAAATTCACTTTTAGGGTGGTAAAGCAATTTCATTGTCGACTATACTTAATTTAATTTTTTTTTAAAGAATTAGGCCATAAAGACACAAAATAAAAAAATATTGTTATTACTAAAGCCTATGTATCATAGTCCTAATTAAATGAGTATAATAATATTTACAACCGGTATTGACTTGAAGTAACACACTTATTAATTAATGAGAAAAACACGTCAGTTTCATAGGTAACCCAATACATACCGCGCTAGCAACGCACACATAGATAACCTCTCACGGACACGGAATTTCGCAACGGCTGATCTCGAACTGATTTGAGATGGTCCGAGATTCCGTGTACGTGAGCGGTTGCCTACGTGTGCGTTGCACGAGCGCGTTTGTATGAAGCTTACCTACTGCAGTCTCGTTATTTTGTGGCCTAGCGCAAGCCGGGTGAGAAGGCTTGTGTACAAATTTAAAGTTGACATTATGTACTTAGTGTAATGATTAATTGCCATAATATAAGATAAGATTTTTATATAATACTAGCTGACCGGCGGACTTCGTACAGTCAACAGCAAATGTAGATGATGTTTACTAGATTTCAAAATTAAGTTTCGATAGTGTATTTCGGTATTTTCTACATAACTACAGTCAAAGTTTTCGAGTTTCTACTAGTCTGCCGGTACTAGTAGAAAATCGAAGGTTTTTCGATATGCGTTTAAAAAGTTTTGATTTTCATACTGATTTAATATTTTGAAACTTGACCAATCATCCTTGCTGTTGTTACCTTTGCTGTTGACTGTACTGCTTTGACAGTTTCCATGACAACAACACGAACAAAACGTTGACAGTTTCCATGACAACAAAACAAACAAATCATTCGTCCGCTTAAGAACACCCGTATCCCATGATGGACCCATATAGCAGCGCCACCTACCGGGTCCAATTGTAAATCTAAACTATTCTCGAATCCACTTGAACACACACAGAAAATTTCATCGAAATCAAAGGAGTTCAGTAACATACACAGGCACAGAAAATGTATGTAAATAAAGATAAGAATTAATTTAAAAACAACAAAATACACAGCATAGTTAAAACTATATTTATGTTTTATATTACTATTGTAAAGAAAAGAGCTTTGTAGCAATAACTGTTTCAAAATTCCAAAATTGCAAAACTAAAATCAATTGAAATTATACAAAAACAAAAACACGCGAGACTTAACATCAAAAATGTTTTTTATTGATAAAGAAATAGCTGTGTAAAAGCTTTAGATAATTTAATATAAGTTATGGCGAATAGCACTTAGAAGCCATTAAGTTTTATATAAGTTATAATTATTTATATCCAAATCTGTATTAAAATTAGCATTTACTGGAAGTTATAATACATGACACTCAATATATAAATAAACATACAAAAAATAGTACCTATCAATTTCCGCCTTAGAAAAATAATGGAAAAAAACTATTAAAACACTTCAATTAATAAATATTGATAACTTCAGGTCACAGATTATATAGTTATGTCCAGGTTTTCCAAATTGTCAGCTATTAATGACTATGTGGTGTATATTTTCATAAAACATCGTAAGACCTTTCTTTTCGTCAGTCCCAGAAACTGAAGGGTGCCAAAGTGGGACTTTTTGGTAGGCATTTTGTGATGATGCCATAGCGGAACCATACCATAGCGGAACTAACCGAAAAAATCAATTAAAATTATTGAATGAGAAACATGGAAATGTAGAAGCTTATAATAGAAAATGTATTGTCTGAAATTAAATGACATTAAATGATTTTTGATAGAGAGAGTTTGCTGATTGCCTCAGACGGCATTTTCAGCTTCACCGGGCTTTTTGGGGGGCGGCGAGAAACTTAAAGGGTTCCTCAAGCCGTGTGAAACGAATCACCTTCGGAGGTTTTCTAGAGGGAACAGCATCACGCACTAGTGCGTGTCCCTGTGCCCTACTAGATTCTTCGAGGGGTTCGGATCGGATCGGGAGCGGAACAACCCGAGGGCGACCCTAAAGGCTCGGACCTCGGCTCGGGTTGACCGGGCCGTGGTGGTGGGGAGAAGCGCCCAGGTACATGTCTGTACCTGGTATAGAGCGCGTGTGAACCGGCTCGTCGTACCCTTAGTCTATTAGTACGGTGTCTTGGGCCTAAACGAGTGTGCATTTTTAGTGTATTCTGTAAAATGTTTAGTGGCATTTAGAGGATCAGGTAGGGTAAAATGATTTAACACTTACAAGTTTATTACCTACAAATTTACATAACAAATTACAATAATATGCAATTCTCCATTTAGGTATGTCTAAATACATCATTACAGGTTTAGATAATCATTAGGCTTATACTACTCTACTTAAGAGCGTTTACGCCGCACACTAGCGCCACTAATGAAAAAAAAAACATATCTAGTAATTAGAGATAGAAAATCAAATTATGCTCAACATAACTAGATATGTTTTTTTTTTCATTGGCGGCGCTAGTGTGCGGCGTAAACGCTCTTAAGTATTTAACTCTTAGGTTACACTATCATGCAAACCATACATAATAGAAGAATAGCGCCATCTATACAAATTGCGTTACTACATCGAGTCATTCATATTTCTACCACACACTGATTATGCTTTCTTTTTTATTTGACTTCAACTTTATTCTTCTTCCGAAGTTCAAACATACATGCGTCTCTGGCGCCATCTATGAGACATGTCGCGAACTAGTTTCACGGTCGCGTTTGTTAAGTTCAAGGCTTTTCCGCCGCATCCAAGCTTTGGCGCAAGCAGTCAAAGCTTCTACTTTTTTCATCTGTAATAATAATTTTATTGGAGTATCAGCCTATTTTTTATAAACATTTTATCTAATAAAGTTACATTTCAAATAGAACTTCGTGAAAACAATGGTGAAAATAATGTTAGTAGTATCATCACCTACCAATAACACAATTCTTATCTTTAGACTCTAGATAAACGAAACAATTTTCACACCGAACTACATAGGTAATAAAATAATACACACAGGCACTAAGATATTTAATATTTTTATAGTGCGTAATATTTTTATTAGTATTAATGTTATAAAGCGAACATGGCAAACCTTGAAGCTTGCTAAGTTACCTGACACACTAGCGCCATTGCGATGTCAAGCTCAAGGTTACTCGCGTAGTAAACGCACGCGGCATGACTCACTCGCGTTCGCATGAATGGATTGAGTTGTTTTAGTTTTATTGCGCTCCGCTACTAAGAGATGGCGTCACTGTGCCTTGTTGCTTTTATTTTAAAAGTATTGTGATGCGGTTGAGGTCGATTACGATTGCCGGTGCAACGCTCTTTTGTTTTGTTATTTTTATTTTGTTTTGCTGTTGGTATTAAGATTTTGTTGTGGTGATTTCATTAGGTATGCACGACTTTGCTACTTTTTGTCGAGATTTCCGGTCACTGTATTAATTTTCTGATACCTAGGTTCTAAACTGAAAATTTTAAATTCAAACTTTTTTGAGTAGACTTTGTTTTGGGTTTAAAAAGTTTCTACGAATGAGTCGTCCAAAACATTTCAAAACAAAAAAAAATCTTATTTCTTTTTGTCATCTTTCTACACATTATGAACATGGCTGGTGCAACTTGCAAGCGATCTTGCAAGTTAAGCAACTTTAATATCGCCAGTTCATCGGATGGGTGACCAAACAAAATAACACGAACTCCGTGCTGCAATAACCACGAACAAAGGCTTCACGTGCCTTCATGCTACGCTGTAAGTCGCGGTTGTAGTAGCGATCATTTATCCCATCAATTCGCTTTGAGCCAGAGCGTGATGGTCTACTATGACCAGATCTTACCATATTTTCTCTTTTGTTTTTTTTTAACATGTGTGATTGTCCTTTATTTTTTGTGTTTTTATTTGTGATGGAAGGAGTCCTTTTATGATAAGGCATTTTCCAATATTTTTTGACGCTGTAAGGGAGAAAAGAGCTGGACACTTGCTGAGTTTCTTGCCGGTTCTTCTCAGTACAAGATCTCCCGCCCAGAGTAGACTTACGAACCGATGGCATATTGACGTTCATAAGAGCTATTTGTAGCCTAAACTGAATAAATGATTTTGAATTTGATGGTGGGAGGCTCAGCCTATCAATAACAATAATAATATAACTTTTATTTCAGATTAAAAATCCATACAAAAGTGTTAGTATATTCTTATTCTTTTATTCTTATTCTTTTATTGCTATGTTAGTAATCTAAAAAATATGAATTTGATATAAAACCTGAGAAATAAAAAAAATTATTTAATAATTAAAAACCTGGAACTCAATGAAGCGTTTAGAGGCTTATAATGGTGGTGCATGTAACACAAAAGTTTAAATCTTCTCTTTTAATTATCTTAGTCTTATCAAGCCTGCCTAGGTTTTCCTCTTTCATTAACAAAACTACCTTTTGCCGATCTTATGTGTAACCCCATCCCTTCACTATTCTTCCTCAGTGAAGATGACTGCTAAGGGTTTGGCAATGTCTTTGTGGGGCGGGAGGAGCCTAAAGTCCGAAACCAGAAGACCTTAGGCTCCTCCCCTCAGGATGGGGGCTGATCCCAGGATCCCAGGAGCAGGAGTTCAATCAATTTCCTACCCAGGATGAGACGCTCAGTGAGTGTATTGTAGTTAGTATAGTGTATCAGTTAGTGTATTACAAACCCCTTTTTAACTAAAATATTAATATTCGTGCGTACTCCAGCTCTGTTATAAGGAGTTAAACAAATTTGTTGGTTAAAAGAAAAAAATAATATGGCATTACAAATTCTTCCCTTTTTAGGGCAAACACAGAATCGTTACGTTGCATCTAATCTTATTATTCCGCCCTCATTTGTAAGCATGAAACACGCATTTTATGGTTACGATAAAGTATGAAAGTAACAAAAGCTAATATATATAAAAACACTAAAAAAAATTATAAAAGAATATATTAGGTCCTTACCTATGAAATTGACGTTTTGTATGAATTTTTTTTTAAATTATATTTTTAATATTAACGTTTTTTTTAAAATTTTCTTATTTATGTTAACACTATAAAAATTGTAGAGTAGTGTGTTTGTTTCACTAGCTAAATATAGCAGTCATTAAAAATGAAAAAACAAGACCCTTCAAAGCTACAATGAAACAAAAAGACAATTCCGTGAACAAAAAAAGAAGTTAATTTTAAAAAAAAGATTAGGCGATATAGACACAAAATTAATAATCATTGTTATTACTGAAGCCTAAGCAACATAGTCCTAATTAAAGGTGTATAATAATATTAAGAACCGGTATTGACTTTTAGAAGTAATACACCTATTAATAAGTGAAAAAAAAACGTCAATTTCATAGAATTCAATTCGCGTATAGATTTATATACTAAGTACTAAACCCTAAAAAAATGTATAAAAAGAAATAGGTCTAAATGACATGGACATTAAGCTTAGGGCGACGCATAGGAAATTTACGTGGCGGGGATTTTAATTTTTCCCAACAATTACAAAACACGTGAAAGTGATATTTGATGACATGATTCTTCATTTAACTGGCTTCATTTTGCTAGTTGCAGACACACGATTTGTTAACTTTTATAACAGACAAAAAAATTTCAAAGTAACCTCTTTTAAAACATAAATTTGTATTTCACATGCAAACCAGACCGATTTAAGCATCTAAATCTTAATAGGTTAGTCTTAACACACACTTCAATATGCTAGTTCATTTTTTTAAACTTATTTGTAGTTCTCATTAGAAAGAAAAAAAAAACAGTTTTTCTTATGGTACGGGGTAGATTAATTGTTTAGCGATGCGTCGCCTTAATAAAATAGGTGTATGACAATTCCGTGCTTTGGAACTTCGGAAGGCACGTAAAGCCGTTGGTCCCGGCTGCATTAGCAGTCGTTAACAACCACCAATCCGCACTGGGGTCGCGTGGTAGTTTATGGCCCGATCTACCTGTGGTTTACCATCCATACGAAAGGCAGGCAGTGGGGACATACAATGAAAATAACAACGCATAGCTTTCTAATCGCATCGCAGTGACTGGCATCTCATCTTTAATTTCGTTTGAAATAAACAGCAATGAACACACTGCTCAGGCAATTAAATGTCTTAATTAATTTGAGGTGAAAGTGTGGGACTGAAGGTAGGCACTCTTAATAGGTATGAATTTCATTTTAACATAGGTAGGTACACAGGTAATATTTAAACAATGTGACTCTTAATACAAAGGAATATGAGTCAAAACTAGTTGAAAGTGTATCATGTTAATGCTCATGACTGTACCAGAGTGTCTTATTATCCGAATTTTTGACGGCGAAATACGGGCGAGTTAGACGTGAGATAAGGGTGTCTAATCAGAGATAGCTATTCGATTATGTTAACACGTTGACCGTGCCAAAACTCAGACACATTAGAAATTGAATTGTTTATCGATCACATATCACATGACACTTATGGTGTAAAACGATAATTTCTATGGCAAACTAAAGTTATAATAACTCTTAACTAGAGTTATAACTTTCGTAATTTCTTACCAGAGTGTTGCTGCTTCAATATAATGCTAATTCTCATACGACTACCACAAACTGTCAAATTTCCTCAATATAATTTGAACTTTATAGCAAAGCGAATATGGTTGAAAATTTATTGAAAAAAATTAACAGTTTTGGTTAGGTTGATTTGCAAGCATCTGTACTTTAAATTTATGTAAAAACGTTTCAACTTTTTGTTACAACACGATACACATTTACCCATTATAATTTTGTTATTATTTTTCTGTGAACAACTTTTTAGCCGAATACGTTAAGTCTTAGTAAGATTGACAAATTAGAAGTCAAGTATGGCTGTTGTTGTCTCAATAAATAATTAAATAAATAAAATAAAAATTGGAACAAGAAGAAAGATCCAGACTGTTCTAGAAACTTCTAACGTTTCGGTGCGATCTTTTGACCGTGACTTCACTGCACCGAGTCAAATAAGGACACTGCAGAAGGTAAGATTCATACGAACGCTTTTTTTTGAGAGTGATTGAATTAGTATGGCATTGAAGCAGCGCCTCCTGGCGACATACGAGAAGAGTTAAAATTTTGCCATACAAATTTTCGTTTTCGCATTACGTAATCGAATGAATACCTACGGATAGTAAACAAAACTCACACTGGGCACACTGAGTTCTATTAGCTATTCGATCGTGTTAACACGTCGACCGTACCAAAACTCAGACGCAATAGAAATTCAACTGTTTATCGTTCACTTCTTCTTTTTAAATATATACTTTTAATTTGTGTAAATAATGACTAATGATATATAAACTTTCTATAAAATATTGTTAAAAACGAGCCGCTTGTATTTTACCTAAACTTGAAACAAAAAAAAAGATCCAGTCTGTTCTAGTTACTAATAAGTACCAACGTTTCGGTACGATCTTTTAACCGTGACTTCACTGCACCGAATCACAAAATAAGTAGAGTGCAGAAGGTATGCTTCATGCAAACGCGCTCGACCAACGTATATATTATATTCTTTACTAGCTGACCCGGCAGACTTCGTACCGCTATAACAGTTTCTATGACAACAAAACAAACAAATCGTTAAATACTTTACGGGTGAAAGCGTATCAAACAAACTCACAAATTGTCGTTTTTAGTAATTTCCGTTACTTTTTATTTGTGTTTCTCACCGTTTCAACCTTCCTTTAACTTCCACAAATATGTCAAAATCAAAATTAGCCAAATCGATCCAGCAATTCTCGAGTTTTAAAGAGACAAACGAACAGCAATTGATTTTTATATAAATAGATTACACAAAAAACACACATACAGAGAACAGTTTACAAACAATGGTGAGCAAAGGTGGACTTATCTCTAAAAGAGATCTCTTCCAGCCGACCTAAGGTGGAATGGGAGCATCATGTTTAAAAGGAAGCGACAAAAGTGCAAACAAAAATATCTTCTATAAAAATAACAATTTTAGGTCCTTACCTATGAAATTGACGTTTTGTATGAAATTTTTTTTGTAAAATTTTATTTTTCATACTAACGGTTTTTTTATTTTCTTAGCATCTAATTATGTTAACACTATAAAAATTGTAGAGTAGTGTGTTTGTTTCACTAGCTAAATATGGCAGACATTAAAAATAAAAAAGTCAAGTTCCTTCATAGCTACAATGAAACATAAAGACAATTCCGCAAACATAAAAAGTAGTCCGTTTAAAAAGAAAATTAGGCGATAAAGACACAACATTAATAATCATTAAAGCCTAAGTAACATAGTCCTAATAAAAGGTGTATAATAATATTAACAACCGGTAGTGACTTTTAGAACTTTTAGACCTTTTAATAAATGAGAAAAAAACGTCAATTTCATAGATAAGGACCTAAGATTAGATACAATACATATACAATATATGTACTACAATATTATTAAAAACTACATAAACATACATAATAATACTACGTAAATATGAACATATACAATAATAATAATAAACATGGACATAATATAATATAGTGGCTATCATTGCGATTGATTAGACAACCTCTCACGGACACATAATCTCGCAACGGCAGCGTTCGGACTGTACCGAATTGTTCTGGGTGCCTAATTAACGTAAGTTACATTTGACATTCGGTCACTTTAACGAAAACAAAAATTAGTATGGCATTGAAGCAGCTTCTGTTGGCGATATACAAGAAAATTTAAATTTTGAGAGTTTAAAAGGGTATGAGTAATTTAGGAGTCATTTTTTTTGGCGATGTCGTGTCTCTTCAAAAAAATATTTCATGTTGAAGATCTTATCCCAATAAGCAAAAAAATATTAAACAGAGTAATGGGCAGATTTTGAGCTGTTTCTTATTTTTTTTAAAAATTGTTGTATGTTGCTCTTGTAACATAATCTGCCCCTTTGTTCTTTTCTAACTATTTTGATTCCCTAAAAAACCGAATGAAAATATACTAAAATTCCAATTCCACATTTCACACTTAAACAGGTTTACGGAAAGCAAACAAGAGTCGATATCTCAAAAACTGCCCAATTCTGGGAAATGTTGTAATAGTATTTTTTTTACATCTTGACAAGTTATTCAAATAAAAATAAAGTTGAGGCGCGACAAGCAAACAATTTTTTTCATACATTTTCGTATTGTATATGAGCAATTTTTAACAAACTATGACGGTTCCGACTTTTCGTTTATGTTTATGTTGAAGTATGTATAATGGCGGTAATGAATCAATAATTATAAAAAAAGGCCACCCCTCCATACAAAATTACTCAAACCCCATGTTGATTTCGTAAACGTAACCGAATGAATACGGATATCAAACAAAAGTCATATTAAGCACGTAGACGTGCGTAGCTCGAGCGCGGTATGTACGAAGCTTGACTTCTGCAGTCTCCTTATAACGTGACCGGGTCTAATTCTCATGACAATGAGGCTGTTTACTTTTCCAACGAACTTTGATTAATGAAGGGGGGTACGCTACATTGTCCATCACACTTGCGTGGGAACGATCGTTTCATTATAAAAACAGACAATGGAGGAACAACGATAGGATGCACCGTTATTAAACATCGGAACTGGATCGGTATGGAATATGAGGCGTATGTTCAGATTTTCTTCCCAGCGCTAGTAATGAGGCTTCGAACTTTTGCACTTGGCCTTCATATCCTGATGTTAAGTGATGATAAGGTCGAAGGTGGAAGCGCACTTCACCCGGGATCTTCAACTATTGAGGCACTGGCTATCTTATCTCTAACTGCCGGAACACAGCAATGCTATTAACATTGATGTTATTTCGACATATTTCCTCCACAGTCCTCCTCTATTGTCCCACCTTCTCCTTTCCTCCACAGGAGTACACGTACTGCTCTCCGGTGTCACCGCTTCACTGTCTCAATCCATCGCGCACTAAGAAAGTTGGTGACTCGTTTCTTTGTCGCACCTCCAAAACATGGAATAGTTTGCCAGCATACGTTTTCCCTCCTTCCTATGATATGAGGTCCTTCAAACGAGGCGTGAAGAGGCACTTTGTGGGCCGGCAGAGTGAGGATAACTGATGCTGCGTTGTTTTCACGCTGCTCCAGTTGTCGTCGCATCTGGATTTCAAATTCACTTAACATCAGGTGAAATGGAGTCATTTGCCGTGCTACGTATAAAAAAAATTAGATAACATGGTGGTAGCTAGCCAGGTGGACAAACAAGCCCTACCACCAACCAAACCGAGTGCACAAACATGTACCCCCGCTGGGAAGACTTATTCGTCAACTGGCATGTGTGGAAGTGGCGAGTGCGAGCGAGTTGGCACCTTCCGATTTTACCTATTTTTTTTTGTCGTCAACTCGCTCGTTCGCAAAAATCTGACGTAGTATGTACAGTCAGCTACAAAAACATTTTAATAAATTTAATATGATATATATGATATGATCATTCCGACCGTTATCGGCCATGGCGACCACTTCGACTCCTAGTCGGTTTGGTGGCGCTGGTGCGCCCGAAGATGGCTTATGTAGCCGATCTTGGCAGTAAACTCTCGTGCACAATGAGGGCACGTGAGCACACCGCTTACATAGTTATAGTTAATGACTGCGGGTGGAGGGGCCTTTAACTCGTCGCGCTTAGCGTCGAGGTCAGCTTTACGCTGCTCCTCAAACTCGCGGACTCGCCTCTTCACAATCCCGCGCCATTCAGGACGTTGTGCTGCCATACCTTCCCATTGAGAGGGCTCTATGTTGCATCTTAATTTAATATATGTAAAGTCTAAAGCGGTGGTCCGAACCACTATACCACAGAAGCGGTTATATTCGATTTATATTTTAATTGTTTTGTTTTGCGTTAAAGGAATTTCAACCTCCTTCGATCGAAACACGATTTCTCGCATTTAACCCGAGTATTTACCAAGTTAGTTATTGAATAACAAAAGCAGACAAAAACCAGTCAGATCTATAAAAATATAGGTGCTCAAAGTTATTGTTTGTCGAAGTTTAATTGGTCATTGCACTTTTAATTGATTTATGTAATGGTAACATTTCAGTTCCTCTTCTTCTACCGTTGCTGAATTGAGACGGTACGGTTATTATTAAAAGTGTTTAGTTTATATTAGTCACTAGCTGTGCTCGCGACTTCGTCCGCGTGGAATAATGACTTTCGGCAGCATTTTTAATTTTTTAGGCTCTTGTTCCCGTTTTTGCAACATTTTTCACTGATGCTTCGCTCCTATTAGTCGCAGCGTGATGTTATATAGCCTAAAGCCTTCCTCGATAAATGGAATATCCAAAACAAAAATAATTTTTCAATTCGAACCAGTAGTTCTTGAGATTAGCGCGTTCAAACAAATAAACTCTTCAGCTTTATAATATTATAATATAGATATAGATAATATAGATTTAAATTACAAAAAACTAGTCAGTCCAACAGCCCTGATTAAGTCAGCGTGATGGATTATGACCCAATCACCTCCAAGGTTTGTAAGTAATATTGTTATTACCTACATATTAGATTGGTCTATTCAATGTAGTTAAGGAAACTTAACTGATTTTGATATAAGTGATTTCATGTGATATATTTTAATTATTGTTGGAATCGTTTTTCCTGATTAACAAACGCTTTAGCTCACGAGTTGGAAGTTTAAAAGCTAATGACAAAGCGGCCAGACTGTCAGAGTAATAAACACTTGCCAAAATAACGGCGCGTGGGAGTTCGTCATGTCAGCGGTCATAACGTAAGAAATTTTACTTTTAATGCTATGTGCGATCGTGCCAGATGCAATTTCACCTAACCTTTCTCTAATGTTAGAGGGCATACTACGACCTGGATTCAAGGAAAGCTGGCAAGCATCTCCAAGCTATGAGAGCAAGCGTTAAAATATTAGGCAGGTAAATACATGATGCAATTAGTATTTATGACTCTTTCTATGAGCTCATACGTTTTTTTATTTCAAAATACAAAGACTAGCGTTAGAAATAATCGTATTACAATTAGTGTTTTGAATTTTTTTCCGCTTTTTTCCTGCGTAATTAAGAAATGCGACCAATGAAAAATTAAGATTTTTTTTATAGATAATTACGCCAATGAGTCCATTGCGAAACGGAGCGCCGATTCGAAGATAGTTGGTGGAGCAGGTTTGTAAATCACTAGCTATCTACACCTTCACACCTTTTACATCACATTTAAAGTAGGTACCTACCCCATGTTGTAGGAAGGAGGAAATACGTGTGCTGGGAGAGCTTTCCAATTGTTTGGTAGATAAATAGATATTGTAAGATTATTGCAACACCATAAAACATAAACATGAACAAAAGAAAGCAAATTATTTACATTGTAACAATTTGGCGGTCTTATCGCTTTAAAGCAATTTCTTCCAGAAAACCAGTCGAATGTAGAGAGCATTGTAAGATCAGAGATAAAACTATTAAAACATACTAGAATGAGTATTTTTTAAGAAGCAAAAATGTAATATTATTATTAATATTATTGGGAATGCGACAAAGTAGTGGTTCGTCAAATTTATTCGTTCTCAACGGAACAGTTGGAACATCTGGAGAAGCTCTAATCTTCTTGCCGACGACGATGGATTTCCTTTAAGCGACTTGGAGTCAACTTAAATTAATGCTTAAGGTAGTCTCAGATTGCGAGTTTCGTTCGTCATTCGATCACGTTAGAATAGAATAGAAAACACTTCATTTGTAACTAAATACATCACACACATAAAAAAAATATTAAAAATAACAATAACAATAGAAATTTTATATATGTGTGCTGCAGAAGCACAAAAGGGCGATAGCTGAGTAGCTGATTTTGCTAATACACAAAAATACAAAAGTGTATAAGCAAAGCACTGGATAGAAAACGAGAATTTATCTGGCTAACTTTTAAGTCTTTTCGTATGACGCCAGGAGGTGCTGCTTCTTATATACTAATTTTCGTTTTTATAACGTAATCAAATGAATACGGATGGAAAACAAACACACACTAGGCACTCAGATCACCCTGGTGGCACGCAAAAGAATTTCTGGAGTTTAAGTGGATAAGCCCTCCGTTTCGTTATGTTTCTTGTTACAAAATGTAATAGTTTTTTTTTAGTTGATGGCTTCGTGCGATTAGCACATTTAGCCAGTGTCAAAGTAATTTTTCTTACAAGTAATACATAAATAAACAATATTTCCTTATATGATGATGATGAATGATATTAGAAATGGGAAGTGAGAAATGATATACCCCCCAACCCCTCGAGTATCTCAGTAAAGATGTGGGGCTTTACTAAGTCCTCACGCGAGCTTCTTGAGAGAATTTGAAAAGTAACGTTGCACTGTTTTGTTTCATTTGCCAACACTTATGCACACTCACGAACACTTAATAGTTAATAATCCACCATTATTTCACATTAATATTCGACATAACACAAATTTTAGAAAATAAAACAAAACCGCAGACATGACGCTTCACTTTTCCGCCAAGAAGCAATGTAATAGTTTTGTATGTATTTATTTTAATCCATCCTGTTGCAATAGCAAGTCGCACCGACCAACAAAAACTTTTAGGACACACGAGTCAGAGCCAGTTTTATAACTTAACTAAATTAACAAAACAAGTGAAACTCATTTGTTTATATCGTACCTCACTTGGAAACTAACAGGAGTATTACATTTCCTTATTATTTACCGATATCCCTTTCAATTATAATGACAATAGAACATTACTCCATGGAAGCAAAAGGCATGTAACTTCTTGCTTCAATGCGTTACTCGTACTTAATTTATGTGCCTATTACTTTTATATACTGCCCAGTTTTATTCGCCATTCATTCAAGAAAATGAAAAAAAAAATCAATTCGAAGCTGTTTCAATGCCTTATAGATAACATAGAATTGTAAACAAAATTTGCACTGGTCATTCTGGATAACTAAACTACTCCAATACTTTCAACTGTTTCTTACTTGGATCATTGAGAACTTAAAACTAATAGATGGGACTAGTCTACAGTTCCTCCATCAGGAATACCTGCGTTTCTACAGACGCGTTCGAAACTAGACACTTGTTATGTACTAGTACGGTCTTGTTTGAGAAAACAAGTGTGCTCTGCAGTTAGTATTATGTATATTTAATGACACTGACCCACTGTATTGTATCCGCTTTTCACTCGTCACTTTTACCGTGGATTATACGATGATGAGTAGGTCCATCAATAGGAGGTACAAAGTCTTATAGAGACGTAGATTGAAGATAAAAAATAAAGATTATGGTGTATAAGTACAGAAAGAAATCATGCAGAAAGAGAACTATTCATAATGTCAAATTGGCTTATAAATGAGATATCCTTTTTATATCTGCGTGTTTGTATAGCGTTATAGTAAATTGAGAATAGTTTGAAGACTTACTTTAAAAAATAACGCAAACCTCATTTTTGAAATTGGCATCAAATACTTACTGATGATATCTGATATACAAGTATTGCAGTTGCGTAAGTATCTATGATGTTGCAATAAAAGTATTTTCTATCTATCTATTTCTAATCAATTATGTTATAATACAGTTTTATAGGGGTAAATAAAAACAAATCAACATGATTTTATTATTTAATAATAAAAGTCTTTGTATTCACATTAGGTACGATACATTTGTATAGCGTAACAAGAAATAAATAACACATTCATTTTTATAAAATTTAAAATAAATAATAACTTCGATGACATACTTAAAGGCAAGGATGACACATAAAATAATACTTATATGAATATTTTATAACATAAATATATACAAAATACATGTATCTTACATAACACTTACAATATATTAAAGCCAGGTACAGTTACAACAACCGAGAAATACACATCGTTTTTAAACTAGATTAAATACTAATACAGTCGTTTATTATACCACATAATATTTTAAATACATACACTACGAAAATAGTTACACAACCTGACCTATAAGGTCTAAAAGAGAATAAATAATGACTTTATTCAGCACATAATGGAATAAAGAAAGAGTCTTAAATATCATCATTCATAATAAATACAACCGTACATCACACTAACACGCTGCAGTAATAAAGAATTCAATGTCGATGCTCGTAGAGAAATCGTTGAAAAGAGGTCGTATTTCTAGGGCGCGCTTACTGAGGTTTTTGCGCGGAGTACGCTAAGCTTTGAGCTTCTAGCGATCGACCCCAACCGCCACCGTGACCGCCCCCGCTGCCGCCTCCGCTACTGTACCCGCCGGAGTCACCACCGTATCCGCTCGTACCACCACCACCACTGTAGTCGTGGCTCGACGTATGGCTCGATGAGTGCTGAGGATGCGCCACAACTTCGTAAGTCACATGCTTCTGCTGAGACAGCAACTTCTTCAACCCGATGATCGCCGACAGCACCAAAGCCAACTTTCCAATCAACAACGCTTTACCAGCTATCAGAGCTATCGCACCAATCGCTAAAGGAGTCAACGCCATAAGCTTCAACGCTAACGCCGCGAAAAGAGGCCCAAGCAACTTCTGAGCCTTCTTCTTCTTCCCTCTACCCTCTTCCGTGTCGTCTTCCACGTACGTAGAAACTGTGTCCTCCAAAGCTCGTCCCGCACTAGAAACCGCGTCGATAACATCCGATCCTTTGACTTCAACGCGCAACGAATGAGTTTCGAAGTAATTCTTCAGTCTTGTAACAGGATCCAATGAACGTGGGGCTCCAGTCTCCGCGGGCAAATCAGCTGCTTTAACCACGGTGACACCATCAGTTAAAGCGAAAGATTCCTTTTGTCCGATCATCTTGTCGACGAAGGAGAAGAACTTGTATTTGAGGCATGTCGTGGAATCCTTGCGGAGGCAATCACCTATGCCTTCGAGGTCGTTGTCCGAGTGTCCTGTGTCTTGGGCTGGGAGCGCGCCGCATGCCGCCACAACTGCTAGTATGGCCACAAACCTCAACATGTTCGCGATGAGTTCTCGTTTCTAACTGTGCGGCGCCGGAGCTGTCGTGACCTTAAATACTGCCTCTCCGCACCCCTCGTGGCGGTTTAAAAAACGTACCGAAATATCAGAATGGACTTTCTCAGTCTGGGAGTAAAAGTAACGTCCAGGTTTCGTAATGTTGCGTTGGCGTGAAAGCCTGTGCGGTCATCGCAAAGGTCGCGAACTTGCAGTTATGTAGCCTTAGCCTCCGTTTCAGGTGTCTGTGGGTGACTCGTACGCGGCTTCGTTACTGTTGACAATGCGACTGTTTTTTGTTCTGTATGGTTGCTTGGCGAAATGAATGGCCGGTTAGTTTAGTTGTGATATGATTGCAAATGTATGTAAATGGTTTTGCACTAAAAAATTAACATTTTTTTTCATTCTGTTAATCATAATTGTGTGATTCGAGTTAATAATTATCAACTTATGAATAGTTTGTAACGAGTTCAGTTATAATGTTTTCTTAATTTTACGCGAATACTATGCATTGAAATGTAACCACTTTTACAGATTTATTTGCGTTTATTTAACATATTCATTTGATTTAAGGTTTATCCTTTCGAACCCTTTGCGGGGTCCGTGGTCACCACATGAAAACGTTGGAGCTGGGTTATGTTTTATTAATTTCTATTTCTATTTAAAGTTGTTTTTATTTTATTTTAAATAAAAGAATTTTAAATAGCCTTTTCGACAATGCATTTTCTTGTAAGGTTTGTCGGGGTGCTGTACATTCTCATTTTACATAATGTTATTTATGTTATGTACCTACTTATTAAGGGCCTTTAGTATTCATCAGTGTGTGATGACAGTAAAACATTACTGTTGTATTTAAACAGTTACCAAGGTTACGATTACGGTTTTATTTTAGTGATCCGATTGCGTAAATGCTTCGAAAAGCGTAAACGCGAACTTGGCCTTTCTTTGACCCTAAAGATTAGTTATGCTGGATTTTAAAAATTGTTATTGATGTTTAGTAAACACAGATAGGTACATTTAATTGCATACATTCAAGATATCATGCATACATATAAGAGGCATAGAGATTGGTGCCAAAAAAAATATAAATGTTAATATTAAATTCAAATTCAAATTCAAATTCAAATTCAAAATCATTTATTCAGTTTAGGCTACAAGTAGCTCTCTATGTCACTATGCCATCGGTTCGTAAGTCTACTCTAGGCGGGAGATCTTGTACTGAGAAGAATAATAATGTGCATGTGTTTATTATACTTAAACAAAATTGTTTTTTAATTAGTTATTGTTTATTTATTTTGCAATATAAAAAATTAAAAGAATAAAACTCTTGCAATGCACAGAGGTTAGCAATTTCATCACTCAAACAAAGTATCATAAAACCCGTTAGTAATAGTTTGAAAGTTAGAAAGTACTATCAAAGTTGTCGTATTTTGTAATGCATTTGATGGGGTTTTGACCCTGTAGTGAACCTTATTTGTGATTTAACTTTACACATATTTTTTACACATTTAATTGTATTAACTTTTAATATGCTTGAAATTTTGCACGGCCATTTTGGACTATGTAGCGCTTGAATAAGATATTATTTTAGTTGAAATTCTACAAAACATATACAGATTTTATTTTTTACTTTTATTTTTCAAATATGTTTTTAACCTGACATTCTGTATTTCAGAATTTAATTTCAGAATAAGAAAGAAGATTTTTCTAGTTTTTATTAATTCTAAATTGTACGTTTTTGTTTCAAAGGAAGACGGAGGTGTTGGTCATCTAACAATGAATTTGTCATCAATAATAATTACTTAATTATCTATCATGATGGAGACAAGTGGAACGTAGAAAGGCTTTCCCTATGCCTTGCAGTAAGAAACTATTTTCATAGTTAAGTTGTACGCAAAACAAAAATGACATCTATACTATATTATCTACTCTAGATATTACAGTTTGTTATTATTTCTGAGATTTGATTACATCTATGTTAGTTAAGATAAGATAGATAAACTGTCAAAAAGGCAAAGTCTCTAGTCAAAAAGATTATATCGATCTTACTTAGTCACACACACAGATTCGAACTTAAACCTAGTATCTAATACGTTTATGATATCATAATTATTCTCTTTCAATTACTATCCACATTTGAGAATTCATCATCCAATTATAGACTTGCTTATTTACTTTATCATCATTTCATTATTTTACTGATTAAAATGACTTGCATTACAGTGATAAAGGATATGTATATCAGTGATCATGGCGCTTGCAACTGTTGTGACGAAATATCGGATACATACAAATAATAACGACGACGACCTCCTTGGTCGAGTGGTTTGTACACCGGTTCTCATGGTGTCGCCATCTCTGAGGTTCCAGATTCGATCCTCAGTCGGGTCAATTTAGAAATTAATGTTTTTCTAAATTGTCTCGGGTCTGGGTGTTTTCTATCTATATTATAGTATTATAAAGCTGAAGAGTTTGTTTGTTTGAACGCGCTAACCTCAGAAACTACTGGTTCGAATTGAAAAAATATTTTTGTGTTGAATAGTCCATTTACCAAGGAAGGCTTTAGGTTATAAAACATCACGCTGCGATCAATAGGAGCGAAACGCCAATGAATAATGTTGCAAAAATGGGAATGAGAGCCTAAAAAATTAAAAATGCTGCTGAAAGTCACTATTCCACGCGGTCGAAGTCGCGAGCACAGCTAGTGTATAATAAGTATGTATTTAAGTATTTTAAGTATGTTTATCCGTTGTCTAGTAACCATTTAACGAGTTTCATAACGAAGCTTCTCCTGGGCTAGATAATTGGTGTGAGTGTAGGAAAGTTTATTTATTTTATTTATTTATAAACACGGTAAGAACCCCACCAATATTCACCTAAAATACTGCTTGAAATACAGTTAATACAAATCATCTGTGTACAAACATCACAAAAAAGCAACGTAAACCACATAGAGTTTACAAAAAAAAACCAAAGAGTTTACAACGAGAGAATACCAAACTCATTATCTGTATGCTAGGAGCTGTTACCACCTTTTATGTAACGCAAAACACAACACAGTTTGTTGCACTTGCTCCACAAACGATTTGGTTTAAAAAAGAAACAAAACGCATTCGAATATCCAGCACGCCCGCCGCCAAACGAACAAAACGAAGACGCTGTGTGATAATGGCGGACTTGATTGAGATCGCAACCTAGAATATACCTAATGAGGTTGCATTTCTGAAGTAGATTACGAGTGCAATGTTATCATCGTCGATCGTGAATGTGAAGCTGTTTCTGCTGTGACTTGGAAAATGATGGGTGACCGCGTTTTTTATAGTCTTACGAGACTCGACTGTCTAATGGTAAATGGTCATCGTGACGACTAGTAAGCTTACCAGGAACACTTAATTTGAAAACGAATTCAACACACAAATACCTACCCTAATAGTTTCAAGCATAACACGGATACGTTTCTTCCTTACTGCGTTACGACTTAGTAATGTGGGGTAACAGCGTAGATTTCGAAAAAGCTTTTAGATCACAAAAAAAGTGTATTCGCGCCTTATGCGGGATAAAAAAAGAAGAATCTTGTACATCTTAATTTCAAAAACATAGAATACTACCTCTACCGTGCATGTATATACTACAAATATGTCTGTTAGTAACTACCCAGAATACTTTCCAAACTGTAATACTAGTGTGTTCGTAGAGTGTAGATCAAATATACGAGATTCGATATAGAATAAATTAGCAATACCCAAATGTAAATTAAGTTTATTTCAAAAAAATGCTTACTATATGGCTATCAAAATATTTAATAAACTACGTTTGGACATTATTGATCAGCCACTAGACAAAAATGTATTTAAAAAAAAGTTATTTCAATGGCTCTTACAGCACAACTTTTACTCCATTAGTGAGTACATGAATAACAAATTATAATTATGGTCTATTTATTTTTAATTACTTCATTGCAATACTAATTGACAAATTGTAGTATCTAGATTAATAAATTGTATTTCTATTGACATTTAATTATATAATTATTTAAATTAAAAATTTGCATTAAACTGTATTGACATTTGCATGCCTACAAAATTAAGGCAGAATATTGATGACCTTGCTCAACATTGTCGCTCATCTCACAATATTGTGCAAATAAATGTTTGACTTTGACTTTGAAAAGTTAATGGACATATGGACAGAAAGTTTTTGCTAGGCAACTGCCCATGGGCCTAAATGGCGTTAATCTAGGCGGTTACCTTGAGATGCGAGACAGCGTCGAGACCAGCTGATCAGACCATAACCCTCGGGGTACCAAAAGCCAGTTGATGAGGCTTGCACAGGACCGACTAAGTTGTGCTAAGATGATACTTCTTTTACTATTCTTAGCCAATATGGCTCAACCTCACAGTTGGGACCAGGGGCCCGACCGCCTAACCGATCGCTTTGACTTTGTATGTGGTTTATGACGTCATCTTGTCGTTTCGTGTCGCCTACGAAAGCAATATCGAAAGCTATGGCCTTTAGCTTTTGATATTGCATTCATAGGCGGTGCGAGGTGGCAAGATGACGTCATAAACTATACGCGTAGTCAAAGCGATCGGTTAGGCGGTCGGGGGGCAGATCTTTAGATATATGAGATATCATGGTAAGTAATGATGCAGCCTAAGATGTAGAATACTTGCTTAGACAATGCTTATTCTCTCTTTTTTCTGAAAAGGTACAGGTTGTACTTATCAGGAAAAGATACGGTTTGAGCATAGAAGTGGGACGTTCTAAGGCTGATGATAAAAAATGTATAACTATTATATTCGAGGAGCTCGATGGCGCAGTGGTTGACGAACTTTGTTGCTGAAGTTGCTTTCGCAAATGCCAGTCGTCAGATAGGTGACCAAAAATTTATAATCTCGAGCTCCTCCGTGCTTTGGAAGGCTCGTGAAGCCGTTGGTCCCGGCTGCATTAGCAGTATTTAACAACCACCAGTCCGCACTGGGTCCACGTGGTGGTTATGGCCCGTTGTCCCTGTGGTGTGGGAGTTCCGGATCCTAGGCCCCCTGCTGGTTATGCCTTCGCGGGCGTCTCCGGCAGGCCCCGGACTTGGGTTGGACTCGTGGTGGCATGTGGTTAGCTATAGAAGTGGGAATGTTCGTCTGCCTGGTTGGTCTGGCCAGGCTTCGATTTCGTGCATAGCGAGCGGGTCTTAGTAGCGGTCCGGTGGGGGCCTGAAACGAAAAGATCTGCGGGGTACGTGAGTTACCCTTA